>SMSQ01026048.1:384849-513232 GCA_019453375.1 Ctenoplectra terminalis
TTTTTTTTTTTTTTTTTTTCATTTCTCTCGGTCCTCTTATTCTCTTACCGTTTCCGAGCATCTGACTCATTAGAACATTTTTCAGTAACAACCGGTTCTACCGGTGAGACCGTCAGTGATCGAAGGAGCTCGCCCTCGGTTCTCCTTGGTCATCGAGCTTCGGCTCCAATCTGGCCGATAACGAAGGATGGTAAGCTCCCGTTCGCCTGGCGTAAATGTCTCACCCGCTAACAGCGTGGCTACATCGCGTGTCGTCGTGTCCGACAGTGACGTAGCTCGTGATGGTGACGCCATCTTACCGAGCACCCGCCAATCATATCGCGTGGAGGACGAGGGTGATCGCGTAAACGGAGCTCCTGGTGCCGTCGAATGGAGCCAAAGCGGCCCGCCCTCGCTTTCTATGTCGGTCGACCTGCATAACCTGGTCAATCCAAATCTTCAAGACTCCGGGCATTACTCTTCTAGTCCCGAACACGTCGATTCTACCGCGTCGTCTTGTAACGTTAAATCAGAGAAAAATCACGACGAGGAGGAGAGTTACGAGGCATTCGGATCTGTCGAGGGCGACGCCGATGACGGGGTGGATTCACCAGGTGGTAGCAGTTCCGCACCCTCACCCACCGGCACCAATTCTCATAAGTAAGTTCGTTGCCTTCGCTTTCTTTCTATATATATATATATATATATACTCCAGTTGTATAATGATCGTTTCTGGCATAACGGTATCGATAGTACGCCGATTCGTAGGGATCGCGGTAATATTGCGCGCGAATCTTTTCAAATTTGACAGGCTTCAGTTTCCGGTGTGATCCGTAGAGGGTGCATTGATCGTTAAGCAGACGCGCGTTAATTAGTGAAACGATCGCGTTCGTAATAGACACGTTTTTATCTATTTATTATTATATTTTAACCCTCTGTAGGATCGTGTGAGTTAAAAGTTAGAAACGGATGTATCTGTATTTTAAAAAGTTAATTTTGTTCAGTTATCGCTGCGCTATTAAATTTGATTGCTGTGTTATTGTAGTGATACAATGATTCGTCTACGGTAATTATTAGTTAAAACATTTTCAAATCAAAATGAAAAACTGTAATCGATCGTAATTTTTTCTCCAATAAGCAGACAAAATTCGGGCTACAGAGGGTTAATTGGTTGTAAACGGTTGATCGGAAAAATATCCGGTCACTTTAATTATTAATGTTACTTCTTTGATGTATAATTTTCTTTTTCTGTATATTCTGCTTTATTTAAAAAGTGTTACACATTACAGTAATATAAGCTTTTAAATGTTTTATAAAAGCAGATTTTTACTTAGTTTTTTTATTTGCAAACCAACAACTGTGTAACGAACGTAAAGTATTTTTCTTTAAAGTATTTCTATCGAAATAATTTGAATGACATTTTAAGACTCGTTATAAAACTAAAAATCTATGTATACGAAAGTAGTATCATTTTCAGTCTGTTAAGCTTGTTTCAAACTTGTTCTACCGGAATGTTCCATACGTTTTAGCGTTCACGTTGAACATGTTTATCTTACGAAACTGTGTGTACAGTGTATTTTACACGTCAAAAATTTAATATAGGTTTCACACATTTTGTATGAATATCATTCGAGCAGATCTATTCCCACAATTAAATTAATGCTTCGCTAGGTTGATCTGATGCGTAGAAAAAAACTTTCACGTGGAAAGAGAAAATAAAACCTAGCATCTTATTATCTTCCGCACTTTCCGGAATTTATAATCTCTTACGTTTTCATATAAACTGTGCACTCCGTATTTTCTGTTTCCTACTACACGCGATCATCTTTAGACTTTCAGTACACTCGTGTATCTTGTAATTATAACATATTTAAAACCACTTGTACTCGCTTTCTTTTGGTTCGAATTATCGTATTCGTGTTTTGTAATTATTAAAGAGGAAACCGTTAAGAAAAGAACATAGAAACCGAAATAAAGTGTAGGAATGAGTTTAACAAAATTTTTCAAACGTTGTACTTTGAACCCTCAGGCGTTAATTGTAATTGAAATTTGCATGTTTTATCTTAACGAGTTGCAGTTACCTAATTAGCGGATAATGTACATTGTCAACATCTTTGTTACTGTAATACCTACATTTAACATTACAGAACGCGTATGCGTTAATTAAAGAAATTAATGAAACGCTAGTACTAACGACTACTTGTTAAATGTAAGTTTTACACATATATTTTAAAATTATAAAACGTTTAGATTTTAACGTGATACACTAATATCAGGACTTCTAAATATATATTGTTCGACTTCCTTTGTTCTGTTTTAATTAGAAATCCAAGAAGTCCCAATTCAACCATAGGAAGGCATTCTTGGCTACGAACGTCACTTAGGCGAACACGTCCCTGGTAAGTTCTAGTTCTTTTTTTTTTTTCCAATTCCAAGCTTCTTAATCTTTCAATTCGTATTTTACCAATGGTTCGATTCGAATTATTTGAATGACTCAATTTTTCGCGCTACTTTCACTGTATACTATTTATTTTTAATATTATCTTTTAAATTTTAATTAATTAGAAAATTCAATTAAAATTTAATTTAAAAAAAAACTTTTGAAAACAGGATGTTAAGTAGCTCGGTTTCTAAAGTTTCAAAATGTTTCAAATTATGAATTCAATATTTTTTAGATATTTCAACTTCTTTTCATTCTTTCAAGTATTCGAGCATTTCAATTTTTAAACATCTAAATTTGAAGTTTCGATCAATCGAATCCTTGAACTGGTATTCTTGAATATTTAAGTTTATATGAATGATTGAACTTGAATTTTCTGAACATTCGAGCTTTCAAATTCGAGACGTTAAAAATTCAAAATTTTCACCGAGATAGAGTAAATTACGCTCGACTCTACTCGAAAGAAAGGTCGTTGAATGTGGCACGAAAGTTATACGGCATGCAAAAACGAAGTTTACGCGCCACCGACACTATAATGGTCGGGTGTTAGATATAATTCTTCGCGGGAGAATTTCCTTCGATCCGAAAGACGGAACAATGACGAGGTTGGCGTGCGAAAAAATTGCTCCTGTGAAACCGTCTGATAAATTACAACCGTCTGGCCGTGTTAATAGACCGAGGAAGATAAGAAACTCGTTTAATTCCTGAAGAAAGGTATCCGGAGTTATCTACAAGAAACTCGTTAAATTTCCTCAGGAACATGTCTGTAACGATTTGTACGATGCGAAGGAAGTCATTACCAGTAATACGTGCGAGGAACAATATTAGATATTGCACACAATGCTTTTCTAGTATCGACAATTACGTCAGAGGAACTTTACCGGTTAATATGCATTTCACGAAGACAATTAATTCAACCATGTAGTTGTAACTAACTGTACAATGCTTGCATTTGTTAGTTGCTCGTCGAGTAGTACCAGCGACATATTATAAATAAACAAGTTACCGGTATTCTATACCAGAATTATATCTGGTATAGATGGTCTCGAATCATTTGAGCTATCGATCGAGAAGAGCGAAGAGAAGAAAAATAGAAAGCGATTTCGTGAATGAAACGCTTCATNAATCTTACGCTTGCAATTCCTACGAAACAAAATTATTACTCTTGCGACACAAGAGTAAAATCGTGTTTTAAATCGGAAAAGGGATACTTCAAACTCAATGTCTGGTGAAAGAAAAAGAACTTCATAAGTCGGCAGGATCTTAGATGTGTGCTACTAATACGCCCTGTCGACCACCGCCTCGATCAAGATCCCCAACTGAAAATCCAACAGACGATGTTAGATTCCATCAACAGCATCCTCAGCATCCTCCACCCTATATTTATTATCCGCCACCTTATCCGCATTTGAATCCGTACGGTCCTTACCCTTATCATCCTGGCGGATTTTATTCACCGCCTTACTGCAACGACGCAGCTCAAGAATCGAAAGGTTCCTCTTGGCTCAGCATCGTCTTGCTGGTTTTTCTATTGCTGTGTATTGTTAGCATTGTTTTCTATCGATCCCTGTCTCGCGATACCCGGCGAAGATTAAACAGCAGGCTGCCTACCTTGATGCAACCAGCACAGGTAAATCTGGCTTCCTGTTGTTGCGTAATTGTCGCGTAATTGTCGTTTATTTTTATTGTTATTCTTCCCCACCAACGTTACACTGTAGCAACTGAAAGCATAAAGATCGGTTTAGTTATGGTTGGTTGTGGAATTGGATACGTAGAGGGTATTGGAAGAAAATGGTTGAGAATTTTTAGCATTAATCTCTTGAACGACACAGCTATGTACGTCTACGTATAATTAATTAATTAATTAATTAATTTTTTACGTTCAACGGATATGCCTCTGTGGACGTTACTTTCTTTTAATAAATGATGAAAATTCTATGAAATGGTACTAGAAACGTGAGAATTTAGACTATAGGCTGTAAAAGAAATTTAAGAGTAGGAAACGTTCCCATTTATATTGTTTTTTATGTTTTTTTTTCTTTTGGCTTTGTTCAGTATCTGTCGGTTTAAACGAGTAAGATGTAATTGGATAAAAACTTCGATCATTATTTTCTAATTCTAAAGAGAAAGCATCGTTCAAGAGATTCAGTACTGAAAATATACTTGTTGTTGAGTGCTCTCGATCAACGTGAACCGGTGATTCAACTTTGTTGGAGTGAATCGAGGTTCCGGTATCGGCGATGACTAACTGTTTCTATTTGCGACAAGTTGGTTTAAAAAAAGAAAGTGTGAAATTGAACGAGCAATTTAGCACTTTCGTGCCTATAATAATAACAAATATTGTAAATGAAAGTTAGTTATTTATGATATTGAAATTGACAATAAGCATTATTCTCATTATTATTCTCACAGAGTTGATTTCACGATTTCCGTTTTCCCGAACGTTCCACAATTGTTTCATTCGTTATACGAAACAGTAAGAATGTTAGTAATTACAGTAGGAACCCAAATAAACGATAAACGTAACTATTTTTAATCAATTTCGAGCGGACATAATTTAAGACTGGACGCGTTTTAGATTAATATAATAAATAGAGAGCACAAACGTTTCTCGTATCCAGGATTATAATCGTGGGGACAGGGTCCTTTAAAAAAACCGATTTCACGACCGGGCAGCCCCTTAAAACGGTGATCTTTCTGAACCTGTAGACCGCGAAGAGAAAAAGGGACGCGAAACAGAATTATCCCGCCGAATTTATTCTATATTCTGACGTAACTGATCCGCTCGATAGAGATTATAATATTTTCTGCGAGGGATGCGAGGATCGTCGTTCTATGTCGGATAGCACGTCGACGAAACGTGGAAATTACTCGATCTGCGAACGGGACGATAGTAGAAGCGAAGGTATCATAGACTACACGGCGGAGAACAAAGTCAACGTTGCTACAGATATATCTGAAGATTAAACTGATAAGATTTTTTCTTAGAACGATCTGACGTTAAATTGAAATTAAACAGTCGAGATTCAATAAGAACCAAACGACCGAAAGTTCGATGAAAATTATTTGTTAAAATTAAAAGAGAAAAGAAAAAAGATCAAGAAACCAGGATTTAATGAAAATAGAGAGAAACACTGGATGTTTATAGCTTTCCTTTGGATTTCACTGCTTACGCATCCACGACATCGTAAATTTAAAAACAAGCAGTCTAATTATTACGGTAGGCCTCGAGAAGGAAATTGCATGATTACGATTTACCGAATGAATTGGATAATAGGCAAGGTAACGCATTTATTAACGCGTAATGTTTTATTTAACGCAGATCCGATTGCACGTTTTGTCGTGCATTGAATTGTACGTTGTTCATAGAGTGATACATTTATTACAGGTTTAGTAGTACCTGTTAACGAAGATGAATAGGACTCTCGCGTTAGAGAAGTGTAATCAAAGCACGGAACTGCTGGCAAAGTTCGTTGATTCGTTGGATAAAATGGAATTTCAAGTTTTATTGTTCCTGCTTAATTACTGGAATCAAACATTCATTACGACATTGTACACTTGAAGTGAAAATTATCTTAAATGCCCTATTAACATGCATATGTTTATGACATAAAGATACAAGATTGTTAAGAAATTTTATCGTAAAAATAAACCAGCTACAACTGTAATACTAAATTGCAGCGGTAAAGGAAATATTGTTCGATGCATTTCTATTGCGTATAAAATTATGTAACTTTTTTTTTTTTTTAATTCTGCTGTAGTTTTGCGTCATCTTTTTTTTTTAATTCGAGGTTTAAACGATGGATTATATGTATATGCTACGGTAAAATTGTGGTTTGTAGTTTTCACTTGAAACTTTTATAAGAAATCAGATTACCGTGTAATTTTATGTGCTCTGTTACGCAATGCCCATACAATTTTTAATTACCGCAGTAAGGGAAATTGAAAATATCTTTTCAGGCTGATAGTAAATTGGAGAAATTGTTGGATAAATGATTACAAATCAAGTGATTGCTAAAACATATAAACAGCGGTGAATCATAATACGGAAATAAGGTTAAAATCTTCGATGCGATTGATTAAATTTTTTTAACTTAATAAAGAAATTAAATTTAATTGCTCTTTGGTATCTCGTAATTAAATTGCATCGATGAAATTAAAAATTGCTATAATTCATAAAATAAATATAAACTTTATTCAAATAATAAAACGGATAATATATTTCTACGATTGAATAAACAAACGAACGCGATGCGAAAGTACGATCGATATGCGAGATGTTAAAATTAATTAGTCGTAATAGAATATTTAACGAACAAAATTATTCGCGCGATCGGAAATAGAAAAAGGAAGCAAAAAATAATTCAAAATTAATAAGTTTCATGGAAACCAGCGTGTGCAAAGAACTAAAGTATGACATGTGCTAAATTACAGTCCGGAGGAATTATAGGGTGGAGAGGTTGGCCGTTTCTTAATTTTTTTATCATTCTTGTTGTGATCGGTTATCTCGGATACCATATTTACAAGAAAATGAATGGTGCGGCTCCAAGTGCATAATTCTAAAGCAAGAATCATGTGAAAAACCATTTTACCACCGAAGTCGTCGCATTTACTCCACACGGTATTTTACATAATAATATTTGCAAATTAAATAAATTTAATAACGTTCGTTCGAAACGTAAGCTCCTTACCTACTCGTGTATCCGAATTTGTCATTTTTGTTTGTAAATATCAACACGTACAATATTTCCCAGCTAATTTTAACGTCTAATCGGTCCGATGCTAACATAAACCGTACATTGTAAACCGATCTGGGGCGTGCATTAATCTCTGAATATTTATCAAAACTAGAACATTATATCACCGCTTCGTAATTGGATTTCCAAAGCATGCGTAGGGGTGGTCGAAACATTTATTCGATATTACTTGCCACGCACGATATATGCTCGATTCAAGCGGAGTTAGTCGATACGTACTATGGAGTGCACAAATAGCCTCTCGGCTACTCCCAGCTTACAGTGGGCGATTGAGACGAACGATTATATTCGAAGTACGCCCAAAGAAACGGTTGCGCGCGTAGTGTTGTGGCTCTCTCTGTACATCTCAGATCATCCGCGCGTTTATCGGAAGAATTTACCGTTCCTCACCGTGTCCGCGCGATATTTCGAGGTTAGGTTGTTCAGTGACAAGACCGCGGGCCTACAGAGGATGAACAGGAGTCCGGCGTACCTGCGCGTCGTTCTAACGGAATAATCCCCTGTATCGGATTAGTCAAAGAGGATGACGAGTCTACCTGTCACAGGCGTGACGTGAGAGATCACGAATCAGAATGGATTCGAACAGTTACGATGAACAGACAGACACAGGTTGCGATCGTGACAATCGAATAAGTTCCGGGGAGGGGCCGTCCCCTGGGCCTGGAGCCGGTCTCGAATATGATTTGTGGGAAGGCCAGTTTCAATTTGTCGGACAACCGTCTTCTCGCGGTAGTCGACTACCTCATCGTCGCGGTCCTCGGCTTACCGAGCAAGTAAGACACAACAGTGTACCGAGATCGTAGGATCTGTATATGTTATCTGTACATGGAATGATTTCTTCTTTACGATAATGATTAATGTCGGATCGAGCGTAAACTAAACGTAAAATAGTCGACAAGTATATTTAGTTGAGATAATTCATAAATTGAATAGGTAATATTTTTTTTTTCTTTTTTTTTTTTTTTTTTTTTTTTTTTTTATTTTTTTNATAACTGCGGTAGAAAGAAAGAAAATAATTTTGACGTATAAGATCGGCGGTGTGCGAGAATAAGTGCATTTTCGTGTGCTATCGTCGACCTCTTCGCTTTCGTTAATTGTATTCGAGTTTTATTGTTCAATCGGTAGATTATACGACTCTTTTTTTTTATATATATGTAAACTGTATCTAGATGAGCACGTGACGTTAATTTTATTTATAATGTAGCTTCGAAATTTATATTTGAAACTTTTTTCTTCTAAATATCATATAAATGTTAAGTTAATGTATTTGAAAAGTAGTTTCGTTGTTAAAGTCGTAAGTTCTTTGTTTGACATTAATTAACAGTAACTAACTGTAACGATATAAATAGTAATTAACTGTAAAAAAAAAAAGAGATAACATTTATCGTATAAAACGGAAGCGGAGGTTCTACAGACGGATAAATTCACGTTACATACGCATATATGTTTAGTATTCTACCGTTGAAAGTAGTGGTGCTCATTGAACACATGGTACGAGCTAATTATAGACTTTTAGAGAACGCGTAGAAAATAAGATGAGGCTATCTGACACTATGCTTTATGAATATAATAGAATCTATGAATTATATTTAATATCTCTGTATATAAGAACTGGCGCAGTATCAATACTCTTAAAGGTTAATATTAATGGAACCTCATCTTTGATAGTTGGGAATCACTGACTTACAACGTCTACAGTGCGAACTCGCACGTGCGCGAGATTTTAAACACAAAGCTATCCTCGATAGCTTCACCAATTCACTTTGTACTTTCGCGTTAGATCTCTCGAGGAATGTCTTCTTACCCTATCTAAATTATAGTTTCGTCTAGATAGAGCATGGAGAATAATAATAGAAAAAATGTTTCGAGCAAACGTTCCGATGACACAAAGATAAAAAGCAACATTTTTTTTTTTTTTTATGTATTTTTTTAGGTTCAAATGATCCAAGAACAAATGCATGCTTTAGTAGACATTCAATCGGTCGGGGAAGAGCGTTACGCTAGAGCGAAACAAGAAAATGCTATGTTACAAGCAAGAATATTAATGTTAGAAGAAGCTGCCAAAGATGCCGAAGCTAGGGCCGAAGAAAGGCTTCAGGTAATTTTTATCAGATATTCTGTGCGTTTGTATTTCAATTTGTTGGTAATACAGTGAATAATAGTTTTGGCAGCGTATAAAGTTTGTAAAATATATTTCAGGCGGAACAACGAAGACACAGAGAATGGGCAAGTCGTTTGGAACGCGAACGACAATTGCAACTAGAAAATTATGCCATCAAATTTCAAGCGATAGAATTAGAGAGAACTAATTTAAGGGATGAAATAGGAAGGTTACGCGAACAACTTGAAAAAGTTAAGACGGAAAAGAGTCGCTTAGAAAATGACCTTGAAGAGGCTAGAAGGGAAGCGGATACCGCGCGCGAAAGTGAGCGTCAAGCGATAAGTCGGGCTAATGAAGCTCACTATCAACTCGAAGCTGCCAGAGAAGAACTCTCTATGAGAGTCGAAGATCAGCAAAGGATAGAGGAATTAATGGAACAGGTGGCACAACTGCGGACTCGTAATAAAAGTATGTCTTTGTTCGATACAATCGACCAGGATTATTTGGAATAGTATTTTAAAAATTATACATTTTTTTTTTCTACAAGGTTTAGAGGAATCACGAGATGAACTGCAAGCTGCAGCGGCTCTGCAGGCAGGCCGCGAACTTTTAATGTTAAACCCTTGTAACAATTCTGCTGAAAAAGGACCTAGTCTCGCTGTAGAATTATTAGCTGGCATGAATCAAGATCAAGTATGTTATGCTCGTTATTTTTACAGAAAATGTATTTCTAATCTGCGAGTATCATTTTGTATTTTATCCTTTTACTATTTGGGTTTACTACAGATGGACGGTCAGCTTCTTGGGGAAAATGGTGAACCCTGTAGCGTATCTGAAGTATGTGTTAAATAGTGATTATGATTTAAACTTAACTATATCAATTGTCATATTATTGTTTTAAATTATTGCAGATGAAGCAAGCTTTAAAGGAGCAACAAGAGGTCAATTCACAATTAAGGACATACATTGATGGAATCTTATTGAATATAGTTGAAAACTATCCCCAGTTGTTAGAAGTGAAACAAACTCATTGAACTGTTACACAAATAGTCAGTTACTGAATTTAATGTTGTTTGAGGCAGTTGTACATTACACTAGTTTGTTGGAATTCTTTATTATTTATAGATTTATATGAGCAATTTTGTCATATCTATACATAAATAGTACATGGGAAAGCAATTTCCGTCCACGTGAATTAAAAATTTTAGTAATCTGTTGTAACTGTTAAATTTAAAATTTTCACTGCCATTGTTATTACTTGAATCGTACGTTTTTGATACTAAAGGCAGTGAACGGATGAAAAAAATTAAACCAACAGATAGGTAAACACGTATAAAATTTGATTAAAAAATTGCTACAAACTTTATATTGTCCGAGTTCTGAAATTTAGAGCCTTGTAACGAGGTCTTTATAGAAATGGTATAACACTGTTTTTGAACACTGAGGAACAATTAATGTATAAGCATAATGTGTAATTTATTACCGATAAAATTAAGAAGTATTGAAAAGTTTTTAGTAAATATCAAGTTGTATTGCTGCATTTTGGTATCACGAAAATTGAGATATTAACAAAAATACCTACGAAATTTAATACTTAATATTTTAATCCATAGTTTACAGTACATCTTAAAAATTTATACTGAACGATATCGAGTATGTAATTAAATGATTATATTTTATTACTTATAGTTTCACCCTACTGATAAATTCCATATTAATCCACTTTCAAAAGTCAAAAATCATTTTAATAATTTGTGCTCAAAATTTTCGAATATATTACAATAATTGATATTTAAAAAATTTTTATAACTAAATAAAATTATTTTTTTCTTTTTATACCTTTCTAAAAACAAAAAAAAATATTCATCTCATACTTTTTATAATCAATAAACAAAAAATGAATGGTATAAGAAGTTATCGCGTTAAGAAAGAATAAATAAAAAATTAATNTAAATTTAAAAAATTTTTATAACTAAATAAAATTATTTTTTTTTTTTTTTACCTTTCTAAAAACAAAAAAAAATATTCATCTCATACTTTTTATAATCAATAAAGAAAAAATGGATGGTATAAGAAGTTATCGCGTTAAGAAAGAATAAATAAAAAATTAATTAACATATTTTATACTGTATGATCTCCACGCGAGTTTGTATTCAGATTTATGAATCATTGATGACCTATGTTTGTACATTTGTTATATGTGCTAAAACTGTCTAATCAAATATTTTTATATATACGATTTATGATCAGTATGGTATATTACGATGTTCCTTATTAAAACAAGTTAAACATAAATGGGGTTTGTTAGGGCAATCGGCACAAAACGTTGCTACTCGTTTTGTCTTACTTCTTGCTAGTTCGGTACCAACAGTTTTAACATTTTCTTTATAACAAGAAATGCATCGTTGCCTTACCGACGATAGTTTACCTTCTTTTTTTTTAATTTCATGGCGTTTTCTAGTGGTTACTGTAATTGCGGAAGATAAATTCTTATGACCCTCGTCTTGGCAGTGCGTCAAATAAATGATTAATCGTTTCTTGAATTCTATGATTGAAATAGAATTATTTTTCACACTATTATACATTACCCACGCATTCACAACAGATGTGTTTAACAAAAGTTCAAATGCTAACTTCCTATACCACTTTACATTTTTACGTAACGAGGTACATGTCATTTGGTCGAAAATATCAACGGGAGATTTGCCTTCGTTATAATCAAAAATAAGTTTAGGCTTAATACGGTTAGATCTTTTTCTTCTAATAGTAACTGTTTCCGTAGAATGTTTGGTAGACAGTGATAAAATGTCGCGTTCATCTTTCCATTTCATCAGCGTTATACCAATTCTGTTTTCTTTTACAAATATTTCTCCCCGTTTTAATTTCTTGATGACCACTTCTTTTGAAATTCCATAACAATTTGGTCCAACCATTCCTACTAAATGTGTATTTTTGGTAATTAATTCTTGCGCCAAATCTACACTCGTGTACAAATTATTAGTACATATCGTGTGTCCCTTATCAAATATATTTTTACAAAGTGAAATAATAGTGTTTGTAGGATTCATTGTTTCTGTATCTGACTTTTTATTGCAATGTATTTGAAAGTTATAGGTATATCCTGGTTTGAAACATAATTTAATTATTTTAATACCATATTTGTATCTTTTTTGCTTTACATATTGTTTAAAAGTAACACGACCATGAAATGGTATTGTAAAGTCATCGATATAAACGGTTTCAGGCGGATCATAATATTTCGTAAAATTTTCATTTAATGTATCAATAAGCGGTCTGATTTTATAAAGTCGATCGTTTAAATTTGTATCTTCATTATTAGTAAAATGTAGCATTCGTAAAAGTAATTCGAAACGATTGTGTGACATTATAGATCGCGGAAAACTTTGTACGAACGCAGGATCTTTGGACCAGTATAAGTGTAACTCGGGTAGTTTTACTAAGTCCATCCAGATGATGAGGCCAAAAAGTCTTTTTATTTCATTTTTTGTGGTAGGAACCCACTGATTCAGACGACTCGACTGTTTCTGAGATAATATTTGATTAGCATATAAATTAGTCTGCTCTGCTATTGATTCAAATATTTCTTCTGTGACTAGTAATAGGTAAGAATTTTCTTCTTTACTCAAATCACCTTCGAACGATTTTAATCCAGGGGTACCCTGAAAGGGTTTGAGCTTAGGTTGATTTCCACTTGGATTTATCCATTCTTGGTCTTGTAAATTGATGTAATCGTTAAGATTATCCCTGTCATTGTCGCTTCTGGTATTAGATAAAATTGAATAGGACTTAGAACTCGAAGCATCACGATGAGTTTCGCTTGACGTGAAATTTAACAGTTCATCGGAAGATATAATTTCGAATTTACAATAATCTTTTATATCGGGTGAAAAATCTAATTCGTTGGATATATCGCTCGAAGTCTCTATATCTTGCATTTCCATATCAATGTTGTACAAGGTTAATGCGAACTGAGAGTTAGATAACTGGATCTACGGACAAAATTAAACATTTCAAATAAAAACAAAATAAGATTTCTATAAGTTAAAAAGAGGAAAGTTAACTTTTTCATATATTTTTTCATACCTGAGTGTCTCCCTTTTCTTTAACCTTTCAGAGTATGTTTAATTTAAGATACGCATCTTAAAAGATACGTTACTTTTAATTTACTTGTGCAATATAACATTCAACTTTTTCAAAATATTTATGAGTGTGAACTGTTACCAACAGTGTTCACACAAAGTAACAATGACAGCTTATCCGATCGTTGCGCGGCACATACCATTGCATACTACTACCACTGGCTACCATTGATAGAACACGATGCGACTACGGATGAGAATAATTAAAACCGTATCCGTAAAATAAATATTATGATATTTAGATTCAATTCCACCCATTACAAGTACCGTAACCTTATTCTACGCTGAATCAATAACTTTAGAATTGCCATAAAAATAATAATAGAGCTTCAGAGATCTCGGACCATTCTTTTTCTATAAATGTGACAATTTGCATAATTCTACTTATTTTTTATAATTGAAAAAATAAAAATATAAATACATATTTATACGTATTCGTAATCATAGACGAGGTACAGAATAGACCCAACGTCCAATGCTTTTTTTTATCCCGAGGCTCGGGGAGTTCGCGAGCCCCTTTACCATTTTAGTGTCACTCTCAATGTTACCGATTCAGCATAGAATAAGATTACAGCATTAACAGTGGTTATAACTAAACTAAACGTAGCTAGGAAGTTACGTAAATTCAAATAGCTTGGTGTATATGTATAACTGTTTTATAGGCGTTCTATAGGCTCTTGAGAATGCTTGCGAAAATCCAAGTTCGAACTGTAAATACTCACCAGATCGTGCGATATATAATCGATATTGCTACTTTAATCATTCACTTTTTTCGTCTAAAAAACTTTTACTACGATTACATGCTCCTGTTATCCTCGGAGAAATGTAATAAGAGCAGAAAATTAAACTCACCTCTTTAACCCTTTGCGGACCAGCGCCGCGTGTACAGTCAACCCTCCTATAACGCGGCGAGTACGTACCGCGGTATAAGAAACTCGGATTTAACCGCAGAAACCAGGCTAATTCGTAGCGCGTTGTATGGAAACCGTCTACCGCGTTGTATGGAAACCGCGCTATAAGAAACTCAGAATTAGTACAAATCACACTATTCGTACCGCGTTATATGGAGACCAAGAAATACAAAAGACAAGATTAAATTATAAATTATTTTTATCGAATCGAAGAGTTCGTATAAGGAGATGATAAAAAAANAATCAATAACTTTAGAATTGCCATAAAAATAATAATAGAGCTTCAGAGATCTCGGACCATTCTTTTTCTATAAATGTGACAATTTGCATAATTCTACTTATTTTTTATAATTGAAAAAATAAAAATATAAATACATATTTATACGTATTCGTAATCATAGACGAGGTACAGAATAGACCCAACGTCCAATGCTTTTTTTTATCCCGAGGCTCGGGGAGTTCGCGAGCCCCTTTACCATTTTAGTGTCACTCTCAATGTTACCGATTCAGCATAGAATAAGATTACAGCATTAACAGTGGTTATAACTAAACTAAACGTAGCTAGGAAGTTACGTAAATTCAAATAGCTTGGTGTATATGTATAACTGTTTTATAGGCGTTCTATAGGCTCTTGAGAATGCTTGCGAAAATCCAAGTTCGAACTGTAAATACTCACCAGATCGTGCGATATATAATCGATATTGCTACTTTAATCATTCACTTTTTTCGTCTAAAAAACTTTTACTACGATTACATGCTCCTGTTATCCTCGGAGAAATGTAATAAGAGCAGAAAATTAAACTCACCTCTTTAACCCTTTGCGGACCAGCGCCGCGTGTACAGTCAACCCTCCTATAACGCGGCGAGTACGTACCGCGGTATAAGAAACTCGGATTTAACCGCAGAAACCAGGCTAATTCGTAGCGCGTTGTATGGAAACCGTCTACCGCGTTGTATGGAAACCGCGCTATAAGAAACTCAGAATTAGTACAAATCACACTATTCGTACCGCGTTATATGGAGACCAAGAAATACAAAAGACAAGATTAAATTATAAATTATTTTTATCGAATCGAAGAGTTCGTATAAGGAGATGATAAAAAAAATGAAACAAAAAGTAAACAGAAGAACTGTTTTCCAACAAAAACAAGAAAGACTTTTGTAAAATCTTTTAACACTCATCCTCGCTGTCAAGCTCCGCGTTATACGGAAACCGCGTTCTGAAAGTACCGCGTTATAGGAGGGTTGACTGTACGCGTTCTACGGAAACCATCAATTTGGCCGAGGAACCCAAATATGCGTTCGGCGAAAACAATTGATAAGGCCGAAAGACGCATATACGTGTCCCAAAGAAACGCGTTGCTATGGCCGAGAAACGCATATATGCGTTCGCGAAAAATAACTTTCTGCGCGTACTATCTACATATATGTCTATAATTTGACACCTTCGAGCGCGATGAATGAAAATCGCTTAAAGAAACATTTCTGCTGAAATGTGCGCTGGTCATTTTAAGCGGTACGGTTTACTCAAAATCACGCCGTCCGCAAAGGGTTAAATCGTAGAGCGCTTAATGAAACGTCTGATTGTTTTATACGGTCGGTACTTGGGAACATAGGACACGAAATCTCATAAGATGTTAGGTCTATCCTGTATCTCGTCTGTGGCATAAGTATATATGGAAGATAAGGTGCACTACTATCAATTTGAACGCATGCGCTGCAAATGATGATATCAGGTGATAATTTGGAGGTGGAACAGTGCGGCATCAGCTGTCACTCTCTTGGATAATTTTAATGTATCATTTTGTAATTTAAAACGTGACATTAAAACATGCTGTCCGAAAGAGATTATGCGCCACTTAGCGCTGCCTGTGTACGTTCTCTTAATGACAAACTTTATGAAAAACGGAAAGCAGCAGCTTTAGAGATAGAAAAGTATGGTTATACATATTGTTTACTCGTTTTTCTGTTTATGTACAATATTTTTTATCGCTGTCATTTATTATTTCTATTTTATTTCAGAATGGTAAAGGAATTTGCCGCGCACAATAATACTGTTCAAATCAAACGGTTGTTGAAAGTGTTGGGTCAAGATCTTGCCACGTCACAGAACCCACATACACGGAAAGGTGGTTTAATAGGTTTGGCAGCAATAGCAGTAGGACTGGGAAAAGATACCGGTCAATACATAGAAGACTTAATTCATCCTATTCTAGCTTGTTTCTGTGATTCTGATTTACGCGTAAGATATTATGCTTGCGAGAGTTTATACAATGTAGTGAAAGTAGCAAGAGGCGCTGTACTGCCACAGTTTACAGATATTTTTGCAGCGCTTAGTAAATTAGCATGCGATTCGGAACAAAGTGTAAAAAATGCTACCGAATTACTCGACAGACTAATGAAGGTAATTTTGAGTTTTTAAAATAGAAAGAAAACGTATAAAATAATAATACGATGATATTTATCTTAAGCACCATTTTAGGACATTGTAACGGAGAGCGGTTTATTTGATTTAGTTGGATTTATGCCTTTATTACGAGAACGCATTTATACCAAGAATCCATTTGGCAGGCAATTTGTAATAGCATGGGTATCTGTCTTGGATGCCGTTCCTAATATGGATTTTATCATATTTCTACCTGAAATTCTTGACGGGTTGTTTAGAATATTAGAGGATCCGATACCAGAAATTAAAAAAGTTACGGATACGGTTCTTGGTGAATTTTTAAGGAGTATAAAGGCAAATCCTGAAAGAGTAGATTTTCCTGGAATGATAAATATTTTAATTACACATGCACAAAGTACAGATGAATTATTACAATTAACAGCAATTACATGGATCAAGGAATTTGTACAATTATCAGGTCCTCTTATGCTTCCTTATATGTCCGGTATTCTTATAGCAGTATTACCCTGTTTAGCGTACGATGGAGATACTAGGAAAAGTATTAAAGAAACTGCAACGCACGTAAATATAAACTTGATGAAATTGATAACTATGGAAAATACACAAGTTGTAAATAATCTTACCGAAACTGATGCTCGGATCCAAAAAGGTAAAACTATGATTTTTGAACTTTTTTTACAAAATTATAAAATATTAAAGAATGATAATAATAATGAACCGATTCTTTTTAGATTCTAGTCAAAATTGTTCTTTAGCCGAGAGTTTAGATTTATCTAGTGTCGTTGAAGTGTTAACGAAGCACTTAATGTACATGTCGGTTCAAACAAAAGTTGCTGTTTTAAAGTGGATTCATCATTTGTTCATAAACATTCCACATAAAATGTTCGATCATATTGAATATTTGTTCCCAATTCTGATAAAATCTTTAAGCGATAATTCAGACGAAGTGGTGCAGCAAACATTAGTTGTAATGGCTGAAATAATCAGTTCAAAGTCACCCGAAGCAGCTATTACAGATTCAAATGCAGAAATGCAAAACAAATACTTCAGAAAATTTATTGTAAATCTATTAAGACTATTTTCAACGGACAGACATTTGTTAGAAGAAAGAGGAGCGTTTATTATTAGAGAATTATGCGTTTTATTAAGCGCTGAAGATATTTATAAAACATTAGCAAGAATATTGTTGGAGGAACCAAATTTAAGTTTTGCATGTACAATGATACAAACTTTAAATGTCATACTGTTAACCAGTTCGGAATTATTTGATTTACGAAATAAACTTAAAGATTTAGATTCTTTAGTGAGTATTTTTTATATTTTTAATATACTTAATTATTGATTTAATTATGTGTATTATTATAGGAAAGTTGCGAACTGTTCAAATGTTTATATGTTTCCTGGTGTCATAATCCTGTCGCAACCGTAGCGTTATGCCTTTTGTCACAACATTATGGACATGCTTGTAATATCATCCGTTCATTGTATCCTTCACTATCGTATATAATTACTTAGCACACGACGTCCTTTAACGTTTATTTTGCATATCCTGATATTACTTAACTTAAAACAAATATAGCGAAAATATAGAAGTAACTGTGGAATTTCTGATCGAAATAGACAAATTAGTACAGTTAATTGAATCTCCAATATTTACTTGTAAGTACATTGAATTGTTACTATATTTAAATCGTACTTACAGAAACATAATGCTTTTTAGATTTGAGATTACAACTTCTAGAGAGAGAAGAAAATGATGCTTTAGTGTACGCGCTATATGGTCTACTCATGATTCTTCCTCAAAGTGAAGCTTATGCAACTTTACAAAGACGTTTAGCAGCAATTCCGCCTACAACAAAATCGATATCAAAAACAGTATCGAATCCAAAACCCTTTAAAGATATATTTGACTTCTCTGAATTGTTGAAACATTTTCACACTATTCAAGAACAACATAAAGAACAGAAACGGAAACAGCGATTTGCAAGTTTAACGGAAAAAAATATAAATCATGCAGATGTTTAAATAACGTATTTTTATCATTTTTAATTTTGAATAATTATAAATAGTATTTTATGTAAAAGTAAATTATTATATATACACAATTCTAAACTTTTTTTATCATACTAACGTACGTACCAAAAGAAACCTACACGTTTACCAGGTTTTTTTTTTAAATTCAAAAATTATTAAATATAAGTATTACAGGATTAATTACTAGAGCAAATTATAATAAATTATTTTTTCATAATATTTAATATATACAGTCAACTTAGAAATTCATATTTATTGGCTTTGTATATACATTTACGAATACATAAAAATAGTAAATAAATTAAACTTACCGTTATTTACAATATACTGAAATTTATATCTTCTTTACAGAAAAAAAGAAAGATAAATGTACTTTTTATATATAGAATTCTTTTAGATAAATCTTAAATATAATATCACGAGTAAAACTGTGATCTTGAAACGCATAAAATATGTTACTGAAAAATATAGTTTGTAATGAAAATTATACATTATTTGTTTTCTATATATACTATATATACTGTCAGTCTTATTCTTTAAAAAAGAGTACAAGTTAATATCAGTTTTGCTAAAGCGATGTATATTCCGAATCATCTGTATCTTCTAAAGCATCAAGTGTTGATAAACGATCAAGTTGATCTATAAGTAAACCATTCTTATATAGAATCATTGCGATTCGTTCTTGCATAACGCAAATATTTTTCCATTTTTTTGTACTTTCTTGAGTGGGTAAATTAGTTTTTTCAACAGTTTTTAATTGGCCCGGAAATCTGTCTATTAAATGTAAAAAGCTTTCGTAACGTTCCTTCCCTTCTTGAGATAAACGGTACGAATACGTTTCTAATACGTGCTCGTAATTATCTACATCTTTGTCTAAAATCTGAATTTGTAAAAAAACCGTTTGTGCCATTTTATACCAATCGGCTACACATTCGGAACGACTTATCATAGAGGGTATACAAAACGATTCAAGAAGACTTTTTACTCTTTGACCCGTTGATGTAACCTGAGAATAAATGAATAAAGGTTACAAATATTGTTTTGTTATATTGTGTTATTTTCTTGCGTGCATATAGCTTATCGAATAATACCTTTATTCGTTCTAGAAGATGAAATTGCTCGTCATTGTACGTGAGACTACGAGTAGCTCTGTCTCTTAATAAATGTTGCCAGCCATCTCGTAAACGATTAACTAAAGTTGCTGCTTTTTGGGTTGCTTTGTTGACCCATGGACACCACAGTCCACGAATAATATTCTCCCATTCACCACGTAAACTGCCTTCCTTCGCGTATCTATATTTAAAATAATGCAAACGTTTTTACTCAAATAAATTGGATATATTGTTTTTGTTAGTCGTAATAAAGCGATAATAGAAATTTTAATCACCTCTGATGGAGCTGTACAACCGCAGGAGCTAATTCGGTCAAAAACTCTTTACTCTTCAAATCCAATTCTTTTTTCCAATTTTTTATCTCCGAAGGGTTCTGAGTTCCTAGTTTTCTAGAAATTTGCCAAACAAGATTTTCACATCTTTCTACTGCTATAACCGTATCTTCTATAGCTTTTGTAAACTCTTTGGAATGTTGACATTTTTCTAATAATCTTGCAAGTTCCGTTGCAACAAGTCCGCTAAAAGCCTCTATTGCATCTTGTGACAATTTGCTACATAATACTATCTTATCGATTCTTCTTTTGCAAACATAACCAACCGAACAAGCTACTTTTGCTTGACTAGCATCATTTTCAACGGATACCAAATTTGAAAATACTGGGAATTTAGGTAATTCTGCGTCCACGGGTAAATCGACATTATTATTTTCTTTCGAAAACAACATTAATGGTTTACTCTCAGATGTATTTGGATAACCCTTTCCAGGAGTAGATTCTTCAACAATGTTTGTAAGGAATGTTTCTTCAAAAAGAAGTATCTGAATATTCGGAGGAATATCAGTTTGATCTTGTACGTATACTTGAAGTGCTGTCAGTTTCTCTTCGGGGTGCAAAAAAACTTTTATTAGACTACCTTTGTGTATATTAAATATGTGTATACGCTTTCTGCAAAGAGTATCGGTTACTTCTGAGAAAAATCTCTCGAAACTCCATATTTTTTGGGGATCAACTTCTAGCAAACCGGCTAATAATGGGGTTACAATTTTTTTTAAACCAGCACTCAGTTGACAGTTTTGTGGCAATTCTCTGTTCCATTCGATCGGTCCATTTTCCGAAGTTTGTACACCAGATATAACACCAGAAGCTTTTTTCGTAATAATATAAAACATTGTTTCTTTATTTCTGCGACCACCGAATGGTCTAAATGGTAAATTTCCTGTAGCTACATGATACAACGTTACACCTATGGACCATAAATCTACAGTTGCTCTAAAGGTTTTTCCAACAGGTTTACGTAAAATTGCTCGTTCATATATATCCGGATGTAAATATTCTTCTGTACCGTACAAAGATACAAATTGTTGATCTTCTTGTAATTCTCTGGCGGCGCCAAAGTCGGTAAGCTTATAAATTGTACTGCCATCATCGGAAATAAATTTCATTATATTACCTAGAGGAAAAATAATAGTTTATGCTTTTTTAAAAAGAAATATATCAAATACATGGTCCTTAAAATTTGTACGTTTACATTTTTGTCGCATAATTTCCTACCTGGTTTTAAATCTCTATGTACTAAATTATTATCCCGCAAGTGTTTCATTCCAGCAGTTAAATGCTCCAAAACCAGCAAGAATTCGCTTTCTGCCAATCCGTAAGTATTTTCTGGATCATCTAAGATATTGAAAAGACTGCCTCCTGTGCAAAGTTCCATGACGATCACTGTGCCACCACCATCTTGTTCTTCTTCAATTGCTAACAATTGAACAATATTTTCATGATTCACTTTTTTAAGGACCTCAAATTCTCGCATCTGTACGTCGGGTGGTCGCATATGACTCAGCTGATTGAACGTCTTAATCGCGACAGGTTCCCCATTATTTTTATTCACCCCTTGAAAAACTGCGCCAGTTGCGCCTTTCCCAAGAACACTGGTCGTGCACCAAACAAAATTCGTTGATCCGCGTAAAAAAGACATTTTTCCACCTTTGATAGTCCCTGCAGGATTTGTGACTTTGAAAGTTTGACAAGTGGTTTAACCTCTTTTACAAGTAGCAAGTTTCAAAATTATTGTTCCCCTATGCGTTTATCTTTGTTACACATCTTGAAACTTTCTACCGTTTCAAATTACTCCGAATTACTTCATAACGCGTTACATCAAAATTTATGCCAACAATTAACGGAGTATTCTTTACATCACTAACGCATAAGGTATAGTCAAAGGTACAAGATATGTATAGCGAAGTAATAAACATCAATTGACGCAGCCGTTCGCGCGAACGTGCGAACAATTTAAAAATTGTTTCTTTTGCCACAGGTATCGCGTATATATTTTTTGTTCTTTAATTACAATCTGATATCGATACGAGCATTTTTCGTGCTGAATAACACGATGCGATTTATCAACAACAATTAACGATTACTGTTGCTTAGTTTCTGCAAAGAGATTATCATTTGTTAAAAATCTTTAGAGATCAAAGTTTTTACAACACGATCGATCCACCAACGGATACCCGTTTCATAATAAATAATCTTTTATGAATATTTTAGCGAATATCTTGGCGAAAGTTTTTTCAAATTACAGCTGGGATTGTAAGCTTTAATTTGAGCCTTCAGCGACTAAAAAATTCCTCTCGGAAGCCAATGTATTTACAAATATATTAAAAACTTAAAAATATGCGCGACGTAACTCACCCCCTCCCCCTTTCGCAATAGTTCGACCAATCGAACGCTACCGAATGAAATACGCAATTGTCGATGTATTTAAATCTAAACTTCGTAACTGTCTACTTGTGTCAATTTAAATGATTGCTCGTATCTCAGGAACCGAAAGGAATTTTTCAATGGTTCATGGCTGTAAAGCTTATTTAAATTAAAATTCAGGATCCCAGGTATAATTTGAAAAATATTTCATTAAGATTCATCTGTTCACTCATTAGTTATTAAACAATTGACTGTTTAATTGCTTATAATCATTGAAGCGGTGGATATAACTAAATGAAACCAATTTTAAACGATAGCTGGAGCTCTCAGCTTTTATTTTATCTCTGAACGACTTAAAATCTCAACCGGAAAACGAGATAATGGCATTTAAAAAAAAGTGCCTTTAAAATGTTAGTGCCAGGTTTCTACCGCTAGATGGCGATATCGTTTCACGCCCCGTAAAGCGCGCTTATTTAAACTGCTTACAACTCACGGATCGGAAGGTATTTTTTAACGAAATTGAACTTGAATTATTCGTAACGATCTATGCTTTAATTTAAGCTACTGAAAGTACAAAAATTTGGGCTAAGAGCCAAGAAGTTTGGATCTTTATGATTAACAGCTTTCAATTAGTTACACTTTTTACAAGTTTTTTATAATTAATAAAACACAAGGAAAACACGATCATCGATCGTTAATAAACGAAGGAACTTATTCTTCGATATACTGTTCCGAATGTGTATAAAGCGTTGGTAGAAAACTATTTATCGAGTAACATTTTCATTTCAATGTTTCAAATCAATGCTAAAGTACAAGCTTGCGATTGCGTATCGATCGATGCGTTAAAAATTATATGGTCGCGTTTAAGAAAATAATATTCACCTTCATACGTCCTCCAAGCGTCTGCGTTTAAAAAGTTTATACGTATTAAATCGCTTCCCCCTCGAAACCGAACAAATTCGGTTTGAAACAATTTTTGAACGACGAACAATTCGATAGATAAATGCATTTACGAAAGAAAACCGGTCGCCCTGTAAAAATTTTAAAAACAGTTTTATATACGAAACATCGGTAAATCAATTATAAACGCAACATTATCTCTCGGAAGAAAGTAGTTGATCGGATTTTCAAACACAAATGCATGTATCAAAGCTTAACGCTAGATTTACGGAACCCGTCAATTTGACTCAGTTCAGATTCTAGCGCTTAACACTAGAACTACCAAAGCGGTCAAAATGACCCATTGGTAATTTTTTACAGAATCTTTATAAATTAACTACGCTGCCTTTGGGCAGATTTTGTTATTATATATATTATTTTATACACTTTCCACTTTGATTTCTTCGGTAGAAATAAGTATACTTTGATCGTCGGTAGTTCTAGTGTTAAGTTCAACAATCATGCACGCGGAAAGTGTAAACACGAAATAGAATCTATACACGAAAAGCGTACTAAATAAATCTGTGCTGATAGAAATGAATTAATTTGAAGTAAACCGAACTAATGATATTATAAAAAATTTGTATTTCAATGCACCCGTCAAAATGAGCTGATCGATGTCCGTAAACCTAGTGTTAATAAAGCGAAATTGAAGAAAATTGAACACGCAACGTGTTCTAATCGGTATCAGTGAAACGCTTAACCCTTCTCCTTACATATTCAGGGGGTTAATAAGAGGGACCGAACGAATATCGTGCTTTCAGTCTGCGTACAGCCTACAGTTACGTGTATCGACACGTTTTTAAACACTCTTTGTGCGCCTTTATTGCACAGGAAACAATATATTGTATTTAAAACGACTGATAGGCCAAGTTTCGAACAGTTCGTTAAGCATGTTCGCGAACAGAGTTTACCGAAAATAAATGATAGAAACAGTGTGATCATTCGGATATATGAGATGGATAAATTAGTATATTTGGTGATCTTTTTTTGTTCGGTGATATCTTTACACTGCCGCTTAGCCGTTTCGACTACAAATCGGTAATTGTTGTTGTTGAAATTCGTTAGTTAAAATACCACGTTGCGAGACACACGGATATTTTGTGAAATTAAACGGATGAATACAGTTCGGAAACGTGTTATCGTGCATTTCTACTGATTCTGCTATATTTTTAGGGGATATGTGTTCACCGCTCCAGATACACTGTTCGCCGGTGAAACCGAAAGCGGATGTTTGTCTTTGCATAATTTAGAGCCACCGGCTCATGTTACTCTCGAACTTGTGGCTTTGTCGTTATCAACGGGAAACGAAGAATTATTGGCTACTACCAATACCGTTGTAAAGACAGGTAAATAGAGGCATAACTTAAAAAAAAGATGATTGGTAAAAGAACGAATGGTGCAAAGAAGTGCAAAGTGGTCCTTAAAGAAAAGAAAGATTATAAACGGAAAATTGGAATAATTAACTCTAAGTCTGAATCTTTAATTACCGATGAAAACATCGTCGTGCGAAAAAATTAAAATGTAACAATGATACGTGGAAAAATGATCAGGGTCCTTGTTTACCCTGCTACGGTTTTCGAGATTTATTCGCCTCGATCGTGTTTCAATTTATTTGAAAAAAAGATTTCCAGATGTTTAAGAAAGGTAAACTTTTAACAGAAAATTAAAACGAGAAACGAAATATATCGAATAACTAGTTCCTTATGGACGTTTTAAAGGTAAAACATTTTTTTTTTAGACACGTGAAACACGATTGGGTCGAAAAAAAAACCCAAGAGCCGTAGCAGGATTAATCTGTTCGATAAATTATTTCGTTCGATGCTCGTACATCGTATATTTTATTGTATTAATGAAAACTGTGACTAAATCTAGAACTTTGACACTGTATCGTGTACACAATGAACATGTATTGGTATCGTTTCGATAAGCAGTTTCCACAAATAAAACGCGTACGAAAGTTTGTTTTCAAGATGTATCTCAGCTATATCATGATTTATATACTATTTCTACTATGTGAAACTGAGAACTTCTTTTTTCTTAGGTCAAGAATCCATTTACGAGTTTCTTCTTAGATTTCACTGCTCAAAAATCGAATCGAAGCTTTCTGTAACCGAAACTGTTTTTTAATCATTATTGATTTCAATCTCAAGCATAGAGACTCTTTCGTTTATTCAAAATTGCAATATAACATGCCTACGAATGTGATTGTTCTCAGAATTCGATTTTAATTGCGTTATCTTTGTTGCGACAATAATTAAATATAAAACTACGAATACGTAGAACTGTTTACACAATAAGATCGACGATGTCTTTACTAACGGCAAACATTCTAAATTTTCTACTTTTGTTGCTGTTTTATCACAAATATTATATGCGTTCCAAATAAAAAACACGAATGAAAAGAAAATTGGAAAGATGTATTTTTCTTTTATTGTCAATTTTTAAAATACAAGTTATTTATAAGCCATGTATTCAATCTATTTAATACTGTTAATAGAGCAGTCAATCGAATTTTGATTATAATTGTTTCGTTATGATTTAAAAGAAAATAATTCTAAATATACGGTTAGCTCGTTGGTGATATGTTATCATTGCACATGTTTAATTGCACGAGATACTTCCAATTAAGTACCATGAAGTAGTCGAATTCAACTTGTTGTTAATTTTAAAACGTTCTTTTTCCATCGTTCCTTGTTTTTCGTTTCAACCCTGTCGGTCCTTTCGTCTCGTACCGGACACTTTAAACAAATCGTAAATTGAAATTGTCGTCGCTTCCTGTGGGGGAACTGAATTGACCAACTCCCTCTCTGGAGAGGAAATAAGCAATCGCTGGAATACATGGGAAACCCATTTATATTGTTATACACGGGATGAATAACGAACATTGGCCGATTAACTCGATCAAGGACCAACTTCATCGAACAAATATATTCGATAACTAAGAAGTTTCAAGATGAAGTTGAATTGAATTATCTTAATAACTGATTCGTTCATAATCCATTAAAAATATAATTTTTACTCAACTTCATTGTGAAACAAATCAACAGCTTGTTATTGTTTTATTAAAAATAAAAATGAAAAAAAGAAATGCTTTATCTGTGATGCGTTTGATTAAAATTATTGCACAGAACAGGATTCTAATTATCAAATATTACGAGATCGAATTTTTTTACCGCTACTCTGCTATAAAATTCAAATTGGGTTAATAAATGTTCTATGTGCATCGGTAATTAACCGATACGAAGAATTATAACTTTTGTAGAAAAAGTTAACAGTAACAGTAGTTTATCATGCAGTCATTTGAAGTTAAAAGTTTTATTATCGTTGAAAAGATATTAGTGTGAATATTTCTAAAAGGATTAACGTTTATGTCGATGCACATTGTACAGAGAAGTTATTTATATCTCGAAATTGACAGTGGAAAAGAGTAATCGGTTCGTTTGACAAATAATATTAGATTTTAAACGTTCCTTCTTTCAATGTTATTCACGAATTATATTTCAATAAATATTTCTTTCTTTACAGGTGTAGAAACATGCCTGAAATTAGCAGTACCCGCGACCAAATACACGAGGGCAAGTCTCCGATTAAAAATAAAATTCGACAAGTATCCCAGTTATGTTGTGGAATCGGAAAAGCTTGTGAAAATCGAGCACAATTCTTTGCTCACGTTCGTGGAAACCGATAAACCGATTTACAAGCCTGGCCAAGATGTTAACATTCGAATTCTTATGCTTAAGCATAACTTAAAACCTTCGAGGTACTTGGTAAGAAGTTGATTCGTTTAAAATTTCGAACATAAGCTCAATGTTGACTTAATATTTCTATGAAATAATTATTTGTTCTCAATATATAGAATATTTAATTGTTCACAGATTCCAAAAGTAGAGATTTTCAATCCATCGAAAGTAAGGGTAGCGCAATGGACGAATGTGAGCACCGAGAACGGGATGGCTCAGTTAACATTTCCACTGTCTCCGGAACCGAGCTTGGTAAAATAAAAATGTTACTTTTATCGAGAAGAAAGTAACTAGGTAAAATAAAGTGAAAAATAAATTAAAAGAATCTGAGTATTTCGGAACAAAAGTTAACAAAAGTTAACAAAAGTTAACAAAAGTTAACAAAAGTTAGAATAGAGCAACATCGATAAAGAGGGACAAAGAATTATTACCATTTGCTGCGATAAGACGATATTATTTTTTATGCACAAATAATTGTGCAGAAACATTGTACGTTAACCGAATATAAACAAATTTATGCTCACATGTTTAACAGGGAACATGGGATATTAAAGTAGAGAAGATACGATTGTACCCCGAGCTGATCCATACTACCACGTTTAAAGTAGAGAAATACGTTCTACCGAAATTTCAAATAACAATCAATTCACCGCCGTATATTTTTATAGGCGTAAAGAACGTGACTTGGAACATCTGTGTCAGGTATCATTGTTTTATATTTATCATAGAACTTCAAATATTTCGAGTATTATTACATCGTAATTTTATTACATTACAGCGTTGTTATATGTCAAAATTAAATAATGAATTGCATTATAGATATAGCTACGGTATACCTGTGAAAGGTACTCTTTTGCTGAAATTAACTCCGCAAACACCGAGTTGGAAAAGAAAGCCTAATCTTCCGACAGTACGATACGAAACGGAAGTATGCAACGCGTTTTTACCATCGTATCAGTTTTAATTATTGAAATGAAAAAAATATCTCAAGGATGAAATAAACGTTTCAGCTCACTAAACCGGATGGTTGCATCGATTTTGTCCTTTCTCAAACGGTTCTTGGGTTATCTCACTGGAAAGTGGATCCGAACAATATTGTCTTAATAGCAGAATTCACGGAGGCTGGGACTGGTGTAGTAGAAACTGCGATTAGTCGGACAGTAGTGATGCACGAGGCTCTGAAATTAGAATACGAGGATTATACACCCCAATACTTCAAGCTGGGCTTACCTTATCATGGAAAAGTGAATATCAGTTTCATATTTGTCTTACCAAATTTTATTATAAATTACTACCAATTTTTAATAGTTATCTTAATTATTAAGGGGTTGCGTACACATAGAAAGGCTAAAAATACGAGAATATTTAAGAATTTTATTTCATTGATTGATTTTTATTAACATTTCAAAGTATATAGTTTTAACAATAATTTCTGATGATTTAATCGATAAAGTTTACTTTTTAACAAGATGCTTTAATAACAGCACATTTAAATAACAATATTTTTGGACATTGAATTTTTTTAATTCACCTAAGTGTTTGTAATCCTTCGAACTTGTATCTTTGGATTACAGTTACGAGTTTTGAGATACGACAATATGCCTGCTCCGAACGAAAAAATTCAGATTTGTTTAGAAGTGCGCAAAAAGAACGATTGGCAGAACAATGTCGTTGAATGTCGCGACTTTGTGTCATCCATCGACGGTTTCGTGGATTTTATCGTTCCACTGCAGCATAAAGATATCGTATTGTTAACGTTCGTAGCTCGCGCTCTTGATTATGCAACAAGGTATTATAATCCGGATCAACGTTCGACAGTAAGTAACATTGATATCTTTACTAAAAATTTAGTTAAAAAATTTCAATTATTTATTCCAATTTGTAATGAATGAGTTTTATGGACAATTTGTTTTAGATTTCCATGAATCGACCTGTGGTAGATATCCATATATATCCTTGGTATTCTCCGTCTGAAAGTTATTTAACGGTAGCTCAAGGAAATCAACCGATCGTATGTGGCGAAAAGTACTCTTTTAACGTTATGTACACGATACCTCCGAACATGAACGAATCAATTTCGTTCCACTATTCGATTAATTCTAAAGGACGCATCTTAACACATGGACACGTAAAGCATCAGCCCAGTCGAGACACGATACTGAATTACTCTGAATTTCGTAATCTGTTGGGTATCGTTAAATCTTCGGCTAACAAAACCGACGAAGATCCCGTTGTGCACAGGTAATTTTTTTCTTTTTTTAAATCATTCCGTGAAAAATTAATTCTGAATTGTACTAAATGTGTGTATATATATATATATATATTTTTTTTTTAAATTAGGTTTCCCTTAAGCGTTAAAGTTACACCAAGCATGGCTCCAGTCTCGGAACTGTTACTTTATTACGTACGATCGGATAATGAAATCGTCGCAACCAGCTATACAATCGAAGTCGGTAATTGTTTTGAGAACAAAGTAAAAACTGCATGGCACACTGATGTTCAAACGCCAGGATTGACCACTCAGTATCACGTCGAAGCTGCTCCTTGGTCTCTTTGTGGAATATCTGTCATGGATAAATCAACTTTATTCTTGAGTAAATCAAAATCGAATCTGATCAATGATACTCAAATATTCGATCAGTTAAGACAATTCCATCCGATTCTGAGGTTTGATCCTCATTTGTTGGCCGATTGTAAATGTATGTTTTCAATCCATGTTTCCAGCTCGTATCAATTCGATGATGTCATATAATTAAATGTGTAATTTGAATCGTACAGCAACGTCACTGGAAGAAACGAACGAAGAGTTCGATCACCTTCCGCAATTTGGGAAATTGCGAAGAGGAAGAAGGCATTTGAGAGTAAGATTCGACGGAACTATTAATTATGTGGATGCCACGCAAGCTTTTAAAGTAAGATATTTCTGCATAAACGCTCATTTTATTTTTGTGATACATTGTACGCAATCCAATCTTCATTCTCCATAGGACTTTGGAGCGATTGTGATGAGCGATCTGATGTTAGAAACACGACCGTGTCCATGGCCTTTCAAACAATATAAAATATTGTACCGTTCGTATCTATCAGTTCTCGATAATTTTTCTATTAAATACTTGGTGATAATTTTTGTTGCTAATAAATTCAATATCGAATAATAAGAATAAATTTTAAAGCAAAATTTTGGAGCCATTTTATAAATCTTAGTTAACAATTCAAACCTCTTTTTTTCTTCAAAGATCTTTTTTTTTTATGTTGGAAAAAATGATTAACGAATATCATAAGCGCCTCGTTATTTTCACAGACGTTCGATATAGAATAACAGAACTGTTTATTTTTTCCAGGAGAGCATTTCGCAATTGCTGCCGCAATGAGACCAAGTACAGGATATATCGATCAATCCGGACCAATCTTTTCGGATAAAACGGCCACGCTTAGATCATACTTTCCTGAGACATGGTTATGGGAATTAGTACCTACCGGGTACGATTGAATTAGTTAATCGAGACACTCGGCATATCAAATAATTGTATATTAAATTATTTTTTTTATAGAGAAGAAGGCAAAGTGACGATAGAACGTACGCTTCCACACACTATTACCAATTGGGTTGCCTACACAACATGTATTTCGCCGGTCCATGGTCTGGGAATAGCACCACCGACTACCATAACAGCGTTTCAACCGTTCTTCCTCGATTATAATTTACCGTACAGCATAAAACGCCGTGAAATGATGCGCTTCAAGGTCTCCGTTTTCAACTACATGCAGCACAGCTTACCCGTAAGTAATATGTCGATTAATGAAAAATACGGTAGGTCTGCGCGCAATGCGATTAAAAAATTGTTCCAATACCTGTATCATCCGATAAGAAAAATTACTGAAATCTTGTATAACGCAATAGCCAAAACTCTCGTGTAACTCGTGTAACGTGGTTTCAGGTGAAAATCAAACTAGAAGATATACCAGGAATTCACTTGTATTTCCCACTTCCTACCGCCTCGTTCTGTGTAAAACCACGAGACAGTGTTGTTCACGAATACATTCTCAGACCTGGTACGATCGGAGAAGTTAACATAACAGTAGCCGCTTTTATAGACACTGATTATCCTGAACCATGCGGACCGGATACTTTGATATTTGCACGGTAATTGAAAACAAATAAATAGTCTGCATGGTAGTAACTAGTAAAAAAATAAAGAAATAAGAAGTTGATTTCAGTAACGAAAAAAAAAAGAAGAAAAATAACATGTCTAGCGTTGTTTAAAAAATTATTTTTCAACTATTTTCGGATTCAAGGGACGTAATCGTGAAACCGATCTTAATTCTACCAGAAGGTTTCCTCGTGGAAGAAACGAAATCAACACTTATTTGCCCGATGGATGTCAACGATGATTCCACGTTCACGTGGGAATTAATGTTACCCAAAGACATCATACCGGACAGCGGTAGAGCGTACTTAAATATGATAGGAGATATCTTAGGTCCAGTGTTTGAAAATTTAGACAAACTTGTACAGATACCGAAAGGTTGTGGCGAACAAAACATGGTACTATTTGTTCCAAATATTCTCGTGATTAAATATCTGGATGTGTTCAAAGTCAATAATCCAGCGCTTCGAGCGGAAGCGATCAAAAATATGGAGAAAGGTATTATCTTTAAGATACTGGAGCGTTTTAATTTTGAACTTTTTATAAGAAATTCTGAGCTCAAATTGTATGATTAATTCTTATTTTTTTTATCAACGAATTAAATGGCATTGACCATTATTATGTTATATTGAACTTAGGATATCAGAGAGAGCTGATTTATAGACACATGGATGGATATTATTCCCCTTTTGGAAACGGTAACGGCTCAATATGGCTGACTGCATTCGTAATAAAGTCATTCGCCCAGGCTCGAAGTTTGATTCATATCGACGAGCGCGATCTTGAGCTGTCTGTTAATTGGATCATAAAGAAACAGTTGAATAATGGTTGTTTCCCAGTAATAGGCAACGTTTTCCATAAACAAATGAAGGTTTGCCAAATTGGGCATGATATCAATTTTTAACTATTTAAATGTTTTAATTAATTGCAATAAATTGTATTCCAGGGTGGCCTCGACGAATACGATGGTTCATCGTCAGCATTAACGGCATACATTCTGATTTCTCTGTTGGAATCCGGTGTTCCTTTGTCACCGTCTCTCATTAATAATACCCTGAACTGTCTGGAAAAAGGCATGGCTAATAGTAACGAGGGGCCATATACTACGGTTCTTATCACATATGCATTAGCACTATTGGAGCACCCGAAGGCCAATTCCAGTATGATATCCCTAATGAATCTTGCGACGCGCCATAAGGTACGAATAAAATACATGTAGTGACTAGAAAAAATATTTGCGCATCGCTATATTTCAATTCTCTATCGTTATTTGTTATAATCGGTACGCAATTATAAATTATGTTTCCAATTTCTCATACGAAATCTTTTTACATTGTAGAATTTAATATGGTGGGAGGATAAGACTAGGCCTTCGATCAGTCTAAGCATTGAAATGACTGCGTACGTAATACTCACCTTAGTTAAATTAGGTGGACAACACAATATGATCGAAGCTCTGAAGGCTGTTCGCTGGATAACGAAGCAAAGGAATACCAGAGGTGGATTTGTGTCCACCCAGGACACGGTTCTTGGACTGGAAGCCCTTACGAAGTACGCTATGTTTATAAATCCTGGTAACAGCGATTTGTCTGTTCTTGTCACTGCCAAGAATGTAGATTATATCTACAGATTGGACAATGATAATCGTATGGTTCTCACACAAATTCGTTTACCTGTTCTACCAACCATTGTAGAAATTTCTGCTCAAGGTGAAGGCTGTGTTTTAGTACAGGTAATAAATATCTATCTTTATTTTTATTCTGAATTGTTTGTTATTTACCGTTTAGAATTAACAACAGTTTCATTTCCGTTATAAATTACTCATTCATCAAGTCTCAATTTTAGAGTAATCTTAAATACAACGTTCCGCATACTACCGGTTCGGATGCTTTCGATCTTTTGGTTAATGTTCGTTCCGTCGCATATGAAAATGAATGCTCGTTGCAAGAAATTACAATATGCGCTCGATATAAATTGGCAGATGAGGAGAGCAACATGGCTTTGGTTGAAGTTGGAATGATAAGTGGCTACGTGCCTGATCGAGCGAGCCTGAACGCGTTATTAGAGCCATCTTCAAGTAAATTTATTATATCTTCTGCTAAAAATGAAACTAATTAACAATAAGTATGATATTAGTCGACACTGATGCATGAATTACAGAAGTGAAACGCTTCGAGGAAGACCAAGATATCGTAACCATTTATTTTGATAAGTTAACTGGCGAAAAAACCTGTATCTCGTTCAAGATAATAAAGGAGTACAATGTCGATCGTTTCGAACCAGCAAATGTAAAGCTTTACGATTATTATCAACAAGAGCTCACTGTGTCCACAGTAAGTTCTGAAGATTTCTAAAATTCTAAGACATTTGTTCGATCAAAAAATACAATCAGAAAAACAAAAAAAAGATACGTAACAATAATTGTAATAACGAATGCTTCCAGAATTACAAAATCGCTTCAATTTGTAGCAGTGCGGAACCAGTCGATGAACAAACAACAAAAAATGTGTTGGCTAACATGAAACCAAAATACTTACTTACAAACTTAGCAAATAATTCTTTCTTCGTCGTCGATGACGAACTACAAATTCCTGATGGAATCGAGGGACCGATTCCGGTTTACGTAAAACCGAATACCTATGATTACAAAACGGAGCCAACTGTCACTACTAACGGATTGCCCGATTTGACGCCTATATTTGTAATAGAAGATCAAACATTATCAACTGCACAACCAGAGAACGAAGAGCCTACAATGGTTAATTAAAAATTGATTAAACAATTCTAATAGACTCACAAAATAATTCTCTTAAGAAATATTAGTAACGGAAAACATGAGACTCGACGAACCACTAAAAAGAGATAAATTTCTTACAGGTGGAACCAGACATTGAAATAAAGAACACTACAACAATCACAGAGACGAATATTCCGTGTAAGTGAATGTATTTCACAATCTACAACAGTTACACGTACAATTATTGTTTTTCACGTTACATATTACTTTTAGCGCCAACGGGAGCGAAACAATTTTGTCCCGTATGCATGGACAAGTTGCCCTCAGACATTAGCAACGTTTATTGCTCGGCAAGTAGCGCGGCTAAAGTAGCAATCAGACGATTGCGCAAAGCGAAACTTTTGTTGGACTTTCATGCATCCCGAGAAATTCAACGTCTTCGTGCCACGATCGAATTCACTTTAAGCCCCAATTGTTCCTGTTCACCGTTAGATAATCGTACGTAACGTTCCATCATACTAAGATAGAATACACATCGATAAGTTAAACCACCATACCTCGATAGATATAACACGTACACTGTTTTACAATGTATTCGGTATAAAAAAATATTTTCTTGCAGCTGGAAGTTTAGCGTTAATCATAAACAAGGATAACGACTTTCTTGCATCAGAGGATCACAAGCAAACGCTGAACGATTCGTTTCATATATACGGTTTACCATTGGTAAGCGGTATGCCATGCAAATTGGCGGAGGTACGAGCCTCCTGTTTCAACGAAGAAAACATTCAATGCACGTATGAAGATCCTCCGGTTTACGGTTGAATTCAATAGATTCGTCTTAATGTTTCATGCACAAAACATTCAAAACTGAGTGTATAAATTTCGATTACAAGGATATAACACTATTATTTTGCTAACTTCGCGCAGGGTATATACAGAATTCCTTCCTTTTTTTTTATCTACAAGTATGTCAATTAGTTACATATGTAAGTAATCATAGAATAAACTAACGTGTAGCTTACACGGAAACATAAATGATCATCATCGTTGCAATTATTTACCAGGGGAATGATAGTTTCCTTCTTTTTTTTTTTCTATCAGATTGAATAAACTGTAAATAAAGTTTTCAATATAATAAATTGATTAATTTACTCTTTCGTATATATATATATATATATATATATATGTATTTATACTATATATATTGACAAGTGAACACGCAAGAAAGCGAATATCAGTTTTTGTTATACTTTTATTTATTATCTTTGTATCTGATCTGCTACTGAAATAATTATTACAAATTAACAATCACCTCTCGAACTTTTACTACATTAAATATTATTTTATTACAGCAGATTTTACGGTTATCTATTTCATTATTACGGCTCTTTTTATTTATTATCATACTAAGAGTGTTTGTCATTTAATGCTGATTGCATTGAAACATTTTTTTTTCCCTCTTTTAACAGAATTAGATACATATTCATCATAATTCATTTTTTTTGTTTCTTTTTTTTCCTTTTTTTTTTTTTTAATGTATGTTGTGTACTACCAACACCTGTTGTTTTTCAGCATTAAATATCAAATCATATTATCACTGGAATTGTGTTAACTATTTCTGCACNAGAAAGCGAATATCAGTTTTTGTTATACTTTTATTTATTATCTTTGTATCTGATCTGCTACTGAAATAATTATTACAAATTAACAATCACCTCTCGAACTTTTACTACATTAAATATTATTTTATTACAGCAGATTTTACGGTTATCTATTTCATTATTACGGCTCTTTTTATTTATTATCATACTAAGAGTGTTTGTCATTTAATGCTGATTGCATTGAAACATTTTTTTTTTCCTTTTTTTTTTTTTAATGTATGTTGTGTACTACCAACACCTGTTGTTTTTCAGCATTAAATATCAAATCATATTATCACTGGAATTGTGTTAACTATTTCTGCACATTTGTAAACGGTAAAATGCTTGCTCGAAATAAATAAAAGACTGTTTGTATTGTTCGCTAGAAAAACTACCTGTCGCAACGCTTCACTAAAGTAAAATGCAAAACCTAACTTGCATCAGGAATGAAAGGAACGTTTGTTGAATGTTTATAAATTGGCAGTAGCGTTTTCAGTTCAGTCGGCGTTGTTTCAAAGATTTTAATTAAAACACCCGTTAAAACGGGTATTTTGTACTCACGCGTATAGATATTCGTTTTACAAAGTTACACCATCGTTATCCGTACGAATAAATAATACGGTACATGTAGGAAATATTATAGAATCCTATTCGCAAATGGTTAACTTAAAGAAACGAGACGAATACGATTAGTAATACTTTGTTACATTGGGATCATAATTTGAATCACTTTGTTAAATATGCGTTGAAGGTGTACATTTGCCAAAAATGTCATCATATTAACGCACTAATCATTTTTTCGCCGATCTGAGATACACATATACGTTTACTTTTAATATTTACTGATATTGGAACAGCGTTGCCCAGGTAGAACACAAGTACTGGGACGAAATGTTGGCCCAATATTTGCGGGAACATTGATCGAACTTGTCGTTGGCAGTAAATGCTCGAGCAAATAGTAGATGCGCTTATCTCAACACCTTTCTTAACATCGTAGGTACCGATATTATAAAACAGTATCGTACAATACTTACTCTAATGTCAAAAAACACAGCGATACAAAACTTCTGATATGTAGTATCAATATGAAAAAGACAGACGTTGCAATCGTAAAGTATTCTAAATGCAAATTCATGGTATTCGTAAGTATGGATACGTTTCTAAATTGAAAAATAAAACTAAATCGATCTGTATAAAAAAAAAAGAATAATATTATCTAAAAAAGATTACATTAGGTTGTTACAAAACCTTTCAAACGTGGTAAAATTAACATACGAATTGTTCTTCAAGAAAAAGAAAAAGAGAAAAGAAAAGAAAAGGATAAAAAAAAAGAAAAAAAAAAAAAAAATAGTAATACTGTAGTCTTGGGAATGCAATATTATTATACACTGATATTGAATGAAGTTAAACATACAGATCTTCATGGAATAATCGGGCCAATATAAAAACTAATTCTAAAGTTAAGTTCCACCTGGGCAGTAATACTCATATATATTTACGTTCAATTTTGTCATACCAAACAGTATTAAATTGGTTGACAGACGCTATTATTAGAACCTGTGCCCACAGGGAGCACGATACTGAGTAGGAAATAAAAGCAGTATGAAATAAAAATGATGGTTCTGTTTGTGCGCTTCATACACGAAAATGAAAGACAAGTAATATAGATAAAATTAATAGCTACTTGGAAAATAATGTTATATTAAGAACGAGCTCTATATTAAATTATATATGTGGATTTTGCATCTTTTCTTTAAATTAAAACGTAAAGCATTAAATCAGTCAGGTTTCCAGTACTACTGGCAAGCATTGGGCATTAATATCAAACATCATCTCGAGTTAACTGGAGTTGAAACAGTATATAAATACACTATTTTAGTTTACAAATATATTATTTAAAACTTATTGTTTTTAATCATCATTATACGCGTATAATATAATAAGATCGGGCTCTCTAATTGAACAATTAAGATAAGTCATTTTATTTTCGTACCGACTTAATATATATATATATATAANTCTCGAGTTAACTGGAGTTGAAACAGTATATAAATACACTATTTTAGTTTACAAATATATTATTTAAAACTTATTGTTTTTAATCATCATTATACGCGTATAATATAATAAGATCGGGCTCTCTAATTGAACAATTAAGATAAGTCATTTTATTTTCGTACCGACTTAATATATATATATATATAATATATTATATTATATTATATTATATTATATTATAACACGCATTAAAATATATATTAAGGATGGATTTAATATAGAGCTTGCTTTTTTAATATAATTTTAATGAAACTAATGATGATATTAACAATTCGTGTAAAGAATTTACTGTGCTCTTTCAATTTGACATTAGTGCACCGAAGTGCAAAGAAGTCAATCTACGTTATCGATTACTGAATGTACGTTTGTAAAAGTACATGTATACGATCACCGTGTGACAAGTGCCATTTCATTTGGTGACGTACACACATTGTTTTTCAAATTTGACAATGCGTGTTGCAATTGTTATAACAATCGCAAATACAATTTAAATGCATCAGAGACAGCAGAGGAACTTGCATGAACATCCGTATTATAATACTCAATAAATTTTAGGTGCAGAACGATCATTAATGGGACCACTGGTTTTTCTTAAAGAGGTACCTTTTCGTATCTGATCCATAAGAGAATCCCTGACTTGCAAAGGATCTATAATAGGTACACGATTACCCATTATGCGTCTCACGCTTGCTGATCTGCTCGTTGTATTATTCCCTTGCAAATTTTGTTGTTGCTGCGCTAACTTAGCGTTTAAAGTTTCAAGAAAACCAGACGGTGTCTTAGAATTTTTACTTATCTGTTGGTCAATAGAGTGCTTCCTAACAGATTTAGGGCTATTACTTGAATTATTACCACTTGTAGCATTATTACCTGTACTGTTAATGAGCTTAGCACTGAGAACCGCCATAAAGCTTTGACCAACCCCGCCCGGACCTTGACCTTGAATATTTACACCCGTATTGATGGTAGTTATTTGCGTGGTACTCGAACCACGTTCTTGAGAAGCTGAACGAATAGCTGCGCATGAACGTTCAACAGAAGATCGAGTTACTTGCAATACGGTATTATGTGGCAATGTAGTAGATGAGTTATTATGCGACTGTGCCTGCCCTGTAGCCTTCCGTAAAAGAGAAGGGCTAGCAGGTGTATGTCGTAACTCTGTAAGGGTCCTTACTGTTTCTGACACCGAGATAGATCTGTAATGTAAAATGTATATTACATTGCATTAGCATTTTACGTGCAACTTAAACATTTTATTTCAATAGAAATGAAAAAATTATTTCCTACCGTTGAGGAGTAGGACTGGCTGTAGGTGAAGAGCCTTCTAACAAAAATGCTGGGGGTGGAGGAAGATTTTCAGCTTCATCGCAAGTATTATCAGTGCGTTCATCGTTAGAACCTGATGATGGATTACTGAATGCGGCAGTTATAATAGTAGACGTTCGCCTTGTTGGCGGAGGAGGTTTATTTGCTTGCTGCATCGATCCTCTGCGAACCGTTAAAGTAGATGCAGCACCAGGTACATTCCAAGCATTCTCACCTTGATTATGAAGCGAATGAGAATGCGGTATAGTAGTCTGACTTCCATATCCACTGCTAGATTCGACGCTAGACTCAGATGTTTGACTCCCACCGTCTTTTTCCGCAATTTCAGTCTACAAATGTGTTTACGTAAACTCTTACACTCATGAAATCTCATATATCATTACATATGTTGCGACGCGTACCTTTTCAATTCCTGGCGCTGATAGTGTTGCAGGAGGTGGCGGTAATGGTAACTGCATCTCCTGAGCGCGACTTGCAGCTAGATTTGCTAATTCGTGCATGTTCACATACATTGGTTGTTGAAGTTGATGAGTTGCTAATTCTGTGTTATACCATAAAGTTACACACTACTTCCTAAATATTAACATAATTAATAAAAATAATACAGACCTTTCGCTAAATGCGCTGGAAGTGGTAACTTGGGTTTTCCTCGTGGACTTCCAGGGGGCTCATTTTTTATTGGAACTGTTGGTCGTTCTAGACTGGAACATCTGTTCGGTATAGGGGGACGATTACTACCATTATTTCTACGCAATTGTACTCTGGATGCTTGTTGATTAGAGGAAGAACATGAAGAGGAAGAAGAAACTGGAGAAGCAGGTTGACTATGACAACAGCCACTATTATCTGGAGCTTGGAATGTGTAGACACTGAGTGCTGGTCTTTGATGGCCTTTCTCATAAGCTACAATGATAATTGGTATTATATTACAAAAAATGAATTATATTAGCCTTTACATACAAATTTTAAACAATAATTATCTTACCAGAAGAAATCGTATGTGGCCGTTCGTTGATTGTGTTCTGATTTTGTCTGTCGTATTGAACTGATGTTTCCTGCAAGTCAGGCCAAGTAGCAGTAGTTACAGGTCTTGTTGTAGTACAACCAGTATTTTTATTAATTTGAGAAGACACATTTGATACCTACGACAACACAATTTAACTTCAACGATATAAAAAAGACATTCATCTCGGAAGATACAACGCTCTATTTATTTAGCGTAAGAGATAAAAAAGAAAAATGTGAAGTGCTAGCAGGCAACTAATTTTCAGCAATCTTACCTGATGTTCAGAAATTGGTTGTGTATATAACGTATCCTGAGAAGTGAAGCCGGAGTCACGGGAATTACCGTTTGCTAAGTGGCGCAGCGTCATCATACTGCTGATGCTGGAGGGCCTGACACTGACAGACTACAACGAGTACAACATCGTCTACTACATACACTAAGCTGATGCCAAGTGGCATTCATGCTATGATCTACAAGCAACTACTTGCTTGGGATACAGCTGGTGCATAAACCGTGTAACTAGTATGCCATGCATTGACATTCTTAGTACAATGACTAAGCAAAAAGGAACAAAACTATTGATTTTTTATACCATTGAAATTTTTACCTGAGAAAGTGATCTATGCCAAGGATGTCCTGATGGACTTGGATGACTTTTACAAGAACCACTGCTGCTACTGGTCAAAGAACTAATTGAACACATTGAACTTTTTCTTGATCCAAGTGACAAAGAAGGACTCGAAGGAGGTGTAGCAAGTGACCATTGTGTTACATCACAACCTTTTATGTCTGTTATTACTTGTTCTGATGCAGGAGGCAAATGATGCGGAGATGCTGCATGTCGTTGTAATTGATCGGAAACTTCTTGAAGATGTGTCAGTTCCATTAACATTGCAATTTCTTCATCCTAAATTATTTAGCACATATTGTTAACAGTATTATTAAAAACTAAATTATTAATAGTTCTGTAAATGTAACTGAAGTTACTAACAAGTACTGGTTTCAAAAATCTAGCAAGAAGACAATATCTGCCCCTTTCTTCCAGCAAAGCCGCGCGAACGGCTTTTCTTTCTGTTTCTTCCAAACTTAAGCGTTTTTCTTGAACAACAGCAGCCGAAGATTCTAACATTCGATTTAATTCAATATCTCCTGATGTCCCATGTCCTTGCAACTGTCCTTGTAAGTGTTGACCTTTACGCGCTTTTTTCTTTTGTAAACGTAACGTATCAGTTGATCGTTTTCTTAGTTCTGTTTTTGCTTTTTTGTATTCTGAAAGTAACAGAATTTTATGAATATCTTACTATATTTTGGTACATCTTCAAAAATTTTATTGTTAAATATCGCTTAAGTACTTAATATCTAATAAATTGTTCTACCAACCTTTGGCATGTTCCTTATCTAAATTTATTAAAGACTTTCTCCAATCTTCTAATTTTTCTTGAAGAGGTAACACCAAGCAATCCATAATAGCACTAATGAAAAAATGTAGATATAAAAGGTATTAACGTCTGATAAATGTATATTAAAAATGATTCGAGCGTAACAAAAAATAATTACCTAGTAAATGATTTCATACGTGTTTCTACTGCTTTATGTCTAAGACATATCCGAGTTAAAGCAGTTCCAATTTCTTTCGTTGCACCTTGATAACAAATATTTTTTAAATTTTACATTTATCTTTATTAAAAATAAAATAAAAAAACGCGTAACATAATTATAGACTAAACTAATTTAAAAACGCTTTGTGAAAAAAATTTTTTAAATAAAAGAAATTTGATGTAGACAAATGTTGACGCACGATTATTTATGATAAATATAAGAAACGGTATGAAATTTACCTCTTGCATTAGTTGCAGCGTCGGCAATTTTTTGAAAAGTTTCAAGATACGCAGAAATAGCTAAAATAGCAGCCCTAAAATAAATTAAAATAAACATAAAATTAAAGATATTACATTACTGTAATATTCATAATTAATATACAAGTCTGTAATAAATTCCATTTTTACTTTTAAAAATTAGTATCAACGTTTAATACACAAATCAAATCATAAATTTATTAAGAAAATAAATATTAAAATATAATTATTACCTCAAACATGAATGTAATTTGGATGCCTTTGAAATTAAATCTTCCCATAACGGTGCTCCATTCTAGAAACAAATTTTTATAATCTTTTATTATTTATAAAAGTAATTATTATACAGTTTTTATATATCGCATAAATATTACTATGACTGATTTTAATGCTTTTATCTACAAGGCCAAACTATGGTGTTATCATAAAAACACAACAGAACACATTTAATACATAAATACAATCACGTACGCCTACCTATCTTCTATGATTAGATAATTTTATGAATTATGAGACTATCTTGGCTAGAAAACTAAACGATTGTACAACTACAATGAATAATACGCGTTCTAATGTCGGTTAAAAAAATCAACTTCTTTCAATTTTATAAAACAATTAGATATAAAATTGATTAAGGTGCTCCGATAATTTGTTTTATTATACATATTATTATGCACTATATACATTATTACTTAACAACATATTCTATTTATCATTTATTATTTTATTCAAAGCAAAAAATACACGTAATATCTGTTGTCATGCAAAAATTGAAAAATATTTCGGAGTTGTATCGTAAAACTAGAACAAGTGTAAATTAGCTTTCGTCCTCGTTTTATCGCGTTAATGTATCTCAATGGTTTCAGAGAATGGTTTTCAGAATCAGGACGATGGAACTGAATCTTAAAAAGCACCACGAAGAGAAAAAAAGAAAAAAAGAAAAAAAGAAAAGAAGAAAAAAAAAAAGAAAAACCAATGAAAATAATACATCATTCTTTCAATCATAATGATTTCACAATATTTACGAATTATGCGTGTCGAGGATACTGCATCGACAACGCGCGTTCGCCTGCATCGTTACTTGTGCAAAGGTAGTGAAGCGTACAAAAAACAATGGACAGGAAAAAACGCGGCCATGTAGCATAATAAATATGGAATATTAACACCATAGAGATTACTCACCTTCATGTCAGTTATAATCTGTTGAAAAAGGCCACCCAAAGCACTGCACTCTCTCTCAATTGTTGCATCCATCTTTGACCGTTCGAAATTTTTTCCTTACTTGGCCCCAATAAAGTTCTTCCGCATTAGAGTAGTGGAATAGTTCACTCCTTGCCATCCGTGTATAAATATACAGAATTTCCGTACGAACATCGGCGATTCGTGTGATTCGCCATTTTTCGTAACAGTAGAGACAAGTTTGAGGTGTAACGCACAAGAAAATATGATCAAATGTATCTACCTACACCGTACTCCCATATATGTAACGATTGATCCCGAATGACCTGCTTCAGAAATCGAACAATCGTTGTCAAACTTTCACAGATACTTATAACGATTCTATATCATAACACCGATTAGTTTTGTCAAGGAAGATTGTAAACACCAGGGACGGGGGTTTCTCAATGCAACGCACTCGTCCCAACGAACAAGTATGGCTCGCGTCTGCGTCGATTCTGTTTTCGTTGCAATACCTGAATCTCGGTTGCCCCCTACGGCGACCCCGTTCCAGAACTTCAAATTGAGGATTCGGGGTATATCTAATCGTTACTCAGGGTAACGGCTCTCTCTACCCCTTAGACAATCACTTCCGGAGTGTCGACTATTGAAAGAGGACATCCTGCATCATTGCTCGCTTACTCTGATTGGTTATTCAGCATGATTATGGGGAAATAATTGTCGCATGTAGATTCCTATCTGCTGTTATTGTTCCTAGATTGAGAGATTAAAAGGGATTTCTCAACTAAGAAAGATTTAAACGAAACGTGTGCGAAACAGTAAATAATTTAGGAGGAAAAAAAAAAAAGAACAGGGGAAAACCATGAGCCTCGCATTAAAACACAACGAATCGTTTTATAATATATTTTTCAAATATTTCACAGTAGTAGCAACTTCAAATATTTTTAAACTCGTTCTAGCCGCTGGATTTATCGTAGTTGTTTCTTATATATTCTATCGTATTCATGGTAGATACATTTTGAAATTTTAAATTTCCTTCAATAGCTCGCAATCGTATTCTAATTGGAATATAATCGGTTGAAAGAATATTTAATTCTATAATTATTTTTACGCGTAGATTATAGTTCATAGAAATATTTTTAACGTTTTTAATTTTTCGTGTCTTTGCTCGAATTACAGATTATCGTTGTAAAAGATTCACGAACGAAACGAAATACAATTTATTGGAATTACAAAAGTTTAAGAATTATAATCAATTATTTATCCGACATCGAAGCATAATCAGTCATAAAGAAATGTTAAATACTTTGGAATATGCAGCTAATGTAAACCAATTTGATATTAAATATCATTTTATAATATAAACTATATTGAAATAGTGCATAGCATTGTATTAAATTTTATATAAAAGAACACTTTTTATTTAAACGCTATTGATAAAATTTTATTGTATACTATATTTGTAAAATGTAATATGTTTCAGAAATGTTATAAGAAGTTTTATGCATTAAAATGTATTGACATAGTAGTTCACTGTCCACAATTAGTAAATGTAAAATCTCCACCTTACGGTTTAACACCTTTTCATCGTGTATGTTTTCAAGGCAATAAACCTTTAATAGCCTTTATGTTAGGAAAGGGTACGCGTATAACAAAATAGTATTTACTTAATTATGTTATGATACAATTAAATATTATATATGCTCTGTAAATTTACACAGGTGCCGACCCTTTTCTTACCACGATAACAGGAGAAAATGCCTTGTGCGTGGCTATTTATTATTTTCTTAATAACCCAACAGAAAATGATTTTTCTTGTCTAGATATGCTTCTACAAACTGGTTAGTTATTTTGATTTTATTTGCAATTTTTATTTTTTATTTGTAGTATTAATAGAGTTCTAAAGTAAATAATAATATTTTATGTTTTTATAGGGTGTAGATTTGGTTTTAAAAATAAATGCTATGATAATTTATTAAAAATAGCTTTTAGTGTTAATCACACAAAATTAATACAGTGGTTAATTTTACATCATAAAGTTTCTTCGCATAAAATCTCAAGATGTACTTCTACACCACCGATATAAATATATTATAAATTTTATTCTCATATAATATATACGTATACAATATTATATAAATTGATAAGTACTTTAATATAAATTATAATGATAATTATAGCTAACAAAAAAAATGTATTAAATTACAAATCAAATATGAAATAAAGCTACTTTGATTAATATATTTTAAAGTTAGTCAATCATTTAAGTTAATAATAAATATGTACGTACTATTTTTAGGAAAACCAAAGATAATCATAGTATTTTTTATGGTTAAAATTGAGAATGCAGCTACTAACACATTTCAACATTTGAACTTACGTCGACAAATGTGTGAAAACAGCATATTTTTTGCCGATAAGAAATGTTTGATCTTTGAATACGAAATATTACATAATTTCATGTCTAATCGATATGCGAAAATATTAATGCATGAAGTGTAATACATAACATGCGTCACTTCTTAACAAAAGTATCACCAGAGAATAAGGTTAAACATTAAGAAATACTGTTGCACGATGGCAAATACCGGTTTATTAGTTTTAACAAATCCTACAAAGGTAGTGAAGTTGTTACCAATTATCAAAAAACATGTATTAAAGACTTTATACATTCAATATTTTCCGGAAAAGAATATTTTTCTCTCTGGCAATCATATGATTACAAATTCTCAATTGAGAGCAACTTGTTATGCTCAAATCATTTCCAATATTTATACTGACACATCTACCATATCTACCCGACTTGATGTTCGCGTATTACTTACAAGTATAAAAAATCCTAACATCTCAATAATAAATACTAAGAAGCCCGTGGAAATTGTTATTTTTGATCAAATTTATAGCAAGAAAGAAGCTGACACATTCATACAAGATTATCTAGCTAATACTTCAATGGGCTGTAATTTTATTACTTTTAACGATGATCAGAAATTAGAAAAGGCAGACAATATAACACCTTGTGTTAACGAAGAAAAGGTCTATAAGAATGTAGTAGTTGGTGGTACATTTGACCGTATACATAATGGTCATAAAATATTTTTAAGCAAAGCTGTTTTACATTGTACGGAAAAGCTTACAGTTGGGGTGACCGATACTAATATGTTGTCCGGTAAGAGTTTATAGATAAACATAAACTACAAGAAATATAATTTGTATATTAATTATTAATAAATTATTATACGATTTTATAATTTCAGGCGAATAATGATTAATGTTTCAACTAATTTAGTTAATTTTATTTACAGGAAAATTATTATGGGAATTGATAGAACCTTGTCCTACAAGAATTTTAAATCTAAAAGACTTTTTAGAAGACATAGATTCAACTATAACGTATAGTGTTGTGGCCATACAGGATATGTATGGTCCAACTAAATATGATCCAACATTTGAAATGATAGTGGTTAGTGAAGAAACAAAACGTGGTGGAGACAAAGTGAATGAAATGCGTGAAAAAAACAATTTAAATAAATTAGACATACATGTTGTGAAACTAATTAGTGACGAAAATAGTAGAAAACACGAAGAAAATAAAATCAGTTCTAGTAATCAAAGAATACGATTACTGGGTACAAAACTTCGAGCTCCTGTATGTATTACATTAAATTTTATACTACAAAGATTTTGATTTTATTATTTTTTAGAGAATAGGAGATAAACTATTAAAACCTTACATTATTGGTTTGACTGGTGGTATAGCAAGTGGAAAATCATCAGTAGCAGAGAAATTACAAAAGTTGGGTGCAGCTCTTGTCAATTGTGATAAAATAGCACATGATTTATATTTACCTGGTAACAAGTGTTTTGATGCAGTACTTGAAAATTTTGGTCCTACTATTTTGAAATCTGATGGATATATTGATAGAAAAGCACTTGGAAATATAGTATTTAATGATAAAGTAGGCTTCTATTTTCTTATGTTATTAACAATATATAATGTTATTGTTTTTGAATGTGTAGTTAAAAATATAAATTTGTTTCTAGACACAATTAAATAAATTAAATAAACTTGTTTGGCCCATAATTTTAGAAGAAGCAAAAAAACAAATAAATGATTTTCATACAAAAGGATTTGATGTAATTGTAATGGAAGCTGCTGTCTTAATTCAAGCTAAATGGCAAAATGAATGTCATGAAATTTGGACATGCATTGTACCCCAAGAAGAGGTGAATATTAAATTCATCAATAAAAATCATAAAATTGCAATATTTCATGACAAAATATTTTTTTGATGAAAATTTTTTCCGAATTTCTAGGCTATAAGACGAGTAATAGAGAGGAACGGATTAACCGAAGCTGATGCAAAATCAAGAATTCAAGTTCAACCAAGTAACGTAGAACAAATTAATGAAGCTAATGTTGTGATATGTAGTTTATGGAGTCATGATATTACTGAAGAACAAGTGCAAAAGGCGTGGAATGAGTCAATGGTATTTTTATCTAATCAAGCAAAATAAATTGTGTACTAAGTACAAATAATATTGTACTAAATGTAGAATGTTTTTGTTTATACCGATACTGAAATAATATATATTTCATACTTTATGAAAGGATAGCATTAGTTTTTAGAAACAAAAATTTAGAAAAAGGAAACAAAATTATTTAATCATATTATTTGCATATTGTGAAATATATTTAATATTATGTAATTGTATAATTCTATATACAATGCATAACATTCACATATAAATTTGTTATAAAATGGAAATGTGTAATTATAGTACACGGGAGGTGAGTACACATAAATTAAATATATTGTATAAAGAAATCATTAATTTTTTATAATACAGTATTAAGGTCAATAAATTAAAAAAATATATTTTTAAGAAAAAATTATTTAAAATTCGTCATGCTTTACATTTATGCTAAATGATATATATATTATTTTTTAAATAATATATTGTCATGTGAAATATTTTTATTTTCTTGATTTGTGTAATTGTGCATTTTGTTAAGTATTGTACTTATAAATGATGAAAAGTCGGCTTTTAATTTATTTCCACCAATTTCTATATTACACTTTATATGAGATACTTTTACAAATGTTGAAGCTGTTTATAACAAAGTAAAAATATGTCATCATGAACGTTGTAATTATCAATGCTATGTATACTAATACTTACAAATAATTTTTGATATTTCAGGATTTTTTTTCTCAGGATCATAACAAAAAATTACACATCTATCCGGACTTAATTTTGTTTGATCAATAAAATAATCATATAATTGTTGAATTTCTTTCAAACATTCATGAGATTTTTCGTTGTACACGAATATAACACCGTGCACATCTTTCCTTATAGCTGGCCAACAACTTTCAAATCTGAAATATTATTTTCATATAGAATTATATACATTTTGTATTATTTGTTCAATATAAAATATTTGTACATACTTATGATCGCCACTACAATCCCATAATTCAATATCTTTAGTAATATATTTATTATTTACATTTATATTTTGTATTTCAAATTCTAATATTCGAACACCTCGAGTTGGATGATAATCATAAGGTATTTCTGTAGCATCGGCAAGAAAATTACATATAGTTGTTTTACCGCTCTAAAAGACATTTTTTAAATAATTTCAATTTTAGAATTAATTCAATTTGTATATATATATATATATATAATAGTTAGCTAATCTTTTCAGGTATATATATCGATTACATGTTTTAATTAACGTTATTTTTACATATAATGAATAGAATAAAAAACAATAAATTTTTATATGATAAAAATGTTATCTTGCTATGTAAATAAGTTGCAGACGTTAAATATTACCCTAATAGGTCCTACAACTATTATTTTTAGTGGTTGCATGTTTTGTATTCTTTAATTTCGCACAAGTGTGCTACTATACACTTGAATGTTTGGAAAATTGTTGTCATAACAACCACTTACTTATATCTGTTATTTGTATACTTTATAGAGAAACTACCTTTCTAGTAATCAGTTTAGTATCAGATCTGGTATCAAATACTTATGCAAATATGAACATAAAAATACAGGTTTGATTGACAATAAAGAATAATTTGTGTTTTAATATATGGTAATTATTGACCAGCATAAAATTTATTTGTACATCTCAATTTATTATAATGGACTAACATTTCAGTTTGAATATGATATAGTATGAAAGACTGGATACAAAATAAAGGATTGTATACTGTGTACGAAAGTAAAATGTTTAAAAGTAAATAAATTTTTTTTTTTTTTTTTTTTTAGAAAAATGCGATTTAAATTACATTTTTGTCAATTAGATGTATTTACAGGTGCTTTTACATTATTATAGTCACTATTTAATCTTTAAACAGAATTTGATTACAAATTGATTGTTAACATTAACAATGAAGTAATTGTACAATACATTAGAAACGTGATGATTGATTCTAAACTATTAATTTATTGTAAACACAAGTTAACTATATATTTTAAAATATAGAGGTTTGTTGATAGAAGAAACATATTGATCATTCTAATGTACTCGTGGTATATTGATTATATTATTTACTACTTGAATTGTAATACGCAATTCATAAGAAAGAATATTTCCGTAAATCTTATTATATAGTGATATAGACATTTGATTATACATAGCTATATATGTATAAATGATTCTATGTATTTATAAATATATATGTTGCAAAACTCTTATATTATTATTGCAGTTATCGAATTGTTTAAATGTCTTCTGCAATATATAAGAATTTATATACGTAACTCAATGATCAAAATCAAATGGATAACAATGTTATAATATTAAAATTTACATATTACAAAATGACGGCTGTATATTCTTTTAAACCATTGGTTGATCCTGGATCACTGATTTAATCTCTACTGGATAGTTCAAACCATATAAAGCAAGGAGTGCAGACTTTGCTGCAATTTTCTTGGCATCTTTCTTGTTTTTTGCTGTAACATATCAATACATTTTTAGTTTTTATACATTCATAAATTTTTAAATTACAATAGAAATTAATCCATGCACAAGATTGCATTACATTACCTGTTCCCGTGTATTCAATGCCATCGATATCAACAGCAAGAGTGAACATGGTGTTAGGTGGATTGCCAACACGATTAAGTTCTACATATGTTAAACCTGGTCTCATTTGATTTAATAACATTACAGGATGTATGTTTATTGCATTAGGTGGAAGTTCTTTTTGAACTGGAGTTTTTTGGACTTGAGAAACCTCTCTTTTGATTCCTTTAACAGGTGATGGTAACCCTGGTCTTGGTACTGGGACTGATGTCCCTTGATTGTGCCATTCAAGGAAAAGTTTATACAATGCAAAGCTAGCTAAAGAACTCCATGGAATTTCGTCACTTTCATCGACAGTGGTATCCATTGGCACTACACCTTCTTCATTATTATCATCTTTAGATGCATTAGATGACTCTGTAGATTGATTTGCTTGTCCATCTGATTCGGCATCAATACGTGCTTTCATAGACGCTGCTGTCATCTTTTCAAGTAATAGAGCTTTTAGTGCATTTTCAGCAGCATTCTGACGAGCAAGCGGCTTAGATAATCCTTGTCCAACATAAGTTTTTCCATCGAGCTATTTTCATTTAAAAAAAAATTATTTGAAGATTTTAATATTTAATATTCATACGAACATATGAACATAAATATATTAAACTATTCTAAATACCTCTGCATGAACAAGATATAGGGAATTTGGCATGGGTCCTTGAGTTTCAGGAAATGTGAATTGCACTCCAGGTTTCATTTCATTCAATACCATAATTGCGTTTTTTGGTTGTAATGTTTTTCGTAAACGTTGATTCAAACGAAGACGCTTTAGTCTTTTATTTACCCTAACTAAAGGTATAAATTTTATTTAATTCATCAAATAATGGAATAATTCATTAATTATGTTTTATATTTATATCAGTATATTAATGTTTACAATGATTATTGATATGTCATAGCTCAACAGTAACTTACTGGAGCAAATGGCAATGACTTTAATCTTCAAATTTGCGCAGTGAATTGTCATCATTATGTCAAGAATAGTTATACTTTGTAACAGTTTCTTTAAAACTTTAAATAGTTTATACAATATAAAATTGTGTATATTTACTTGAAAACAATTTTTTTTTTCAAAGAAATATATAAATTATTTTAAAGAAAATATAAAATTAAATATTGCAATGCAAGTAATAGACCATTCTAAGTACTTACATCCAGGTGCCTTACGTCTCCATCTTGGTTGCTGTTCTTGCATTTCAGCATCTGTATTTTCAGGCACTTGATTTTCATTTTTTAATTCAGGTGTACTATTACTTATTGGTGGTGTAGGATTAGAATTAGTTGTCAGAGAAGTTGTTAGAGATGTGAGGGTAGGAACTAATGGTTGAGAAGACGAAACAGGGTTGTTTTGCACAGCCGTTGCACTTTGTTGCTGAGTCTGGGAAGGTTGTTTTAAAATTGGTTTCAATCGTTGAGGTTGAGATTGAGATTGTGGTTGAGGTTGAGGTTGAGGTTGAGGTTGAGGTTGTGATTGGGGTTGAGATTGAGGCTGAGGTTGAATTTGAGGAGAGTTTGTAACAGGTTGTTGGGATTGTTTAATTTGTTGTAGCGATTGCTGTTGCTGTGGTTGTTGAGGTTTTCCTTGTTGCAGATTCCTTGCTACTACTTGTTGCATTTGAGGTTGCTGTTGCTGCTGCTGTTGTTGTTGTGGCTTAAATGGTTGTGAATTCTGTGGACTTCCTTGTTTGTAATTACTTTGTTGATTCAGAGAAGGCTGTGATCCTTGAAACCCTCCTTGTTGATTGTACTGCAAAACATAGGGTGGGTCGCCGCTACACAAGGAACCTCTACGGTTGTGCTATCCCACCAAGGTCTAGCATCGCATATGCATTTGAAAGCAGTCTAGTGCTACCCCTATAACTCATACCAGCCAAATATTTCTGTGACCAATATTTCCTTACGTGTAACTGAACTGAGTTTATATATAATAATAAGAACAAAAAAGAAAAAGAAAAAGAAAAAGAAAAAGAAAAAGAAAAAGAAAATAAATAACCTACAATATGGTAAAGATTTTTAATTCCAAATAGAAGGTTCATTATTGTATGTTTTATAATTAATTTTGTAGAATATTGTGCATCAAAGTAATTTGCTTATGTTTATGAAAATAAATACTTGAGCTAATATTGAGTTAATATTTCATGAATAATAGGGATTTAGAACAGCAATAAAGCCAATACTTCATGTTTCACCATGATTCAATTTCAACATTAAAAAGAAACTCGTGTTATAAAAATTAAAACAAGTTTGTTTATTTTATAATTTATATGCAAAGTGTAATTACTAAGAATGACAACTATCTTTTTAGTCTATGTTATTTAAACATCAGTTCAGCCTGTTATCAAAAATATGGCCTATGGCAGGCTATGCTATGTGGGTAACTGACGAACTAGCCCCTGGCTGAATAGACCTCCTCGGTATTGTTGTATAGCTACTAGTTCCTGCATTGCAGGGGAGGGGAAAGTAGGGACCACTAATTAGTACATGCAACTGGATCAAGTATTGGAAACAACAAATGGAACAACTACACACTTTAATTCTGATGAATTTAAAATATTTCTAACATCTTTTCTTTTTTTATATTAATGTGACTTAAATGTAGCATATTTCATAATGTTACTACTTATTACGAAGCATAATAATCGTATCATTATCATATGCTTGTATGGATGAAACATTTTACAATAGATTTCTGGCATGTATACCAAAATATTATCAAAAAATGTTTCCATTATTTGCATTAGTATACTGGACATTTTTTCCATATATGCATGTGTTTATCAAATACATGTGTTCAATAATGTACAAAAGTACTATTCATATACCTAACATTTTTAGAATTTTAAACTTAAACTCTTTTATTGCATTATGTATAAAAGTAAATATGCAATGTTTATAGAATCTTAAATATATTTATATACTTTAAATTAACAGATAAATTAAGTACAATTAGAAAAATAGAAAATAATTTTAAGTCCTGTTCTTTTTAATTTTTTAAAACAAATGTTTTCCGAATCATATTAGTTATATATGCAAAAAAGAAATTGTTTCTATACTCATTTTTGAATATGTAAACTTCTAAGTTAAAATGATTTTATAAATTAATGTATTAAAACTAATATGTATTTCATCTAATATGATGTTATCTAAATACATGTATTCAACTAAGTGAACCATTCACTTGAAACTACAATTTTCAAAATACATCTGCATTTCTTAAATTTTTAAGTTAAAGTTATATAGTAAAGTTATTGTCAAATTAGCAAACTTACAGTGTTTTGACCTTGGTATCCTACACTTGGACTACTTTGGTTTCTTGCTGTAAATGGGATTAAAAAAAAAAAAAGTATTAATGATAGTTACTAGAACAAATAATAACAGAATGAACAAAAAACAGGTTTAAAGTTTTATAACAAGTATCTATAACTTTAAAATAATTAAAATTTATATCGAGACAAGTGAAGAAATACATAATTATGTACAAAAAAATGAAGAAAAATCAGAATATTATTTTTTAGCATTATTTATTTAATAGTTTTATCAAATTATTTCCATTTCCAGCATTATCCAAGAAATATAATATAAAATTATGTTAAAAATATCCGTTGCAGGACGCCATTCTCTATAAGCCGGTATATAGATATTGATTTTTTCTACTGTAACTATTTACATATCTTCAACTATTAAGAATAACGATCATATGTGAATACGTTTATCATATTAAAATATTAATACAATGCTTGAAATAATTTTGCCTTTCTCTTTAAAACTATTTAAAGTAACTTACCATTGGCATAGCCTTGGCTTTGTCTGTTTCTTGCATACATGTTGAGTTTTGACTGAGTTAAATCGTTTCGGATATAACCAATTTCAGAGCATAAAAATACACAAAAATACTTTCTTATATTACACTCAGCTTTGAAATATGGAATATAATTAGTTTACATGAAATATGGATAATATTTAGATACTTTTACACCATGTTCACAAAAGTAACAAACGAGTCCGTATCTTAGTCTTGTTACATAGATCTAGGAAATGACGTTGTTTACTGTTGTCGGAAATGGAAAGTCTGCCATATTGATCATCAAGCGCATGCTTCAACGTATGATCTCAACTTTAATGAAAACGTAGATCATTTATGATATGATTATTTTTATTGTGGTTTTATTAAAATTAAATAACAGAAAAAAATTGTATTATATATTGTTGAAAAAACTTGATATTTGATATAAGTTTAACATAAGTTTAACTAAGTTTACTTCATGTTCAAATATAATTATTAAAACAAATTTAAAAAAATAATTAATATAGTATTAGAACTATATGTTATTAAAAATGTTAAGTTTTAATTTTGTACTGGCGAATGTAAAATATAAGCAACTTTTAGTTGCTGATTATTAAAATTAATTGTTAATTAACAATTCTCAATTTTTTAATTACCTTCATAAACAACATAGTTCGTGTAAGTAGATATATAAATAAAAGCACGTAAAATTTATGAGTTTAGAGTTCAAGGAATATATACATATATATTAGTTATTCGATTAGAGCAATAATGGTCACAACATATCTTACAAGATTTAATTTTTTGCTATCTGAATAAAATTGTGTTACAATGTAATACAAATTTAAAGTAACCCTTCCATTTCTTGCATAAACTGCATGTATGCATCATCTTTAGTTTTAGGTTGAGTAGTTCGTATCGGTTGTGTTTCTGGTATCCTCTCTGAAAGTCTTGAAAGAGTACTTGGTTTTTTCTTGTCATCTCTTTTAACGCGAAGAGAGGTAGGCAAAAATCTTGTAACATCGGCTGCTAGATTTCTAATTTGTGGTTTTGCTTCTATAGTCGTAGTACTTTTTCCATCTTTATCCTTTCGATTAATTAATTGTGGTGCAGCGGAAAGAACATTAGGTGTCTTGGGTTGTGATCCTGTTCCAGACGGTGTCTGCATTTGAGGATTTCCTATGTTTGTCATATTTGATAGGTTTGGCATTTGCATTTGTGGAGGAGGCATTCTAGGCATACTTGGCGGACCAGGTCTCAACATCCTTGGCATACCTGGTGGTGGGCCTAAACATAATTACAGATTTTTTCTTTCTTTAGTATTCCACTGTTTGGTGCTATGCCAGAGTGCTTTATTTTTTAAATAATTCATTAATTTTATTCATCATATTTTATAAATTTTTGTATATTTATTGATATATCTCTTGAAAGAGGTAATTAAATGATAAACAGCTTTCTGGTAAATTATTATATAGTGTGTAATATTCTTACCAGGAGGTAACCGTAGTCCGATACGCGGTGGTGGAGGTGGAGGCATCCTTAAATGTAGTGGCGGTGGTGGAGGTCTGTACATTAAAGGAGGAGGTGGCAATCCCATAGGAGGCATTGTGTGAGGTTGTGTATGTTGAGAATGAGAGTGTGACGAGTGTTGATTATGGTTTGAGGAATGATCTGATGCTCCTGGAGGTTCTAGATCTTCTTCTTCTGTTTTATTATTACCAGACTTGTTATTAGACTTTGAATTAGATTCATTTTCTGCTTCAAGTAACGACAGCCGAGCATTTAAATCTTGAGCTCGTTCAGTTTCTCGTTTTTTATGAACGACTTCCATTTCACGCATGAATTGATCAATATCTTGTCCTGCCATAGCTAACATTTTCTGTTGCAGAGTAGTCGGTTTTACTTTAGACATGTCTCTTTCCTTTTCTTTTTCTTTGTCTATATCTTTATCTTTATTGTCTGATTCTTGCTTATCTTCTTTGTCATCCGCAAATCGAATTGTTCTCGATTTTGGTACTGATTCTTTAGTCTGTGTATAATTATATGATTATTTAATAACATAAACGTGGAAAGTGATCACTTATTAAGTGGCTTTGAATAAATTCAAACTCTTACCTTTTCAGGCATGTCTTCATCATCGCTTGACAGATCAGGAGGAGGAAAAGGTGGTACACCAGGTGGTTCTTTATTAGGTGCTAATGTAGGGATAGAGGGAGATGTTGCATATGCACTTGTTTTTTTCAAAATACTAGGTGGTATCGGTATGTTCATAAGGGGATGATGCTGTGGTATGTAATGTGGATGGGGTGGATACATGTGGGCCGGTGGTTGTGGCATATCCGGTAAAGGTATTTGTGAAGTTAAAGAACCTAGAAAAACATAATTTACCTGAAGCATACGAAATTTTATATTGTAAGTAATACTATAAATATTAACATATACCTGAATACATTCTAGATATGTCATTACCAGCTGATGGCAATGGAATTTCATCAACTTGTACTTGTTGTGCGTGTCTTACGGCTTCAAAATAAGAAACTAGATCTATTCTTCTACGTTCATATTGTATTAATTGCTCTTTTAACTCAGCCCATTTTTCTTGATCATCCTTTGCCTTTAAACAGAAAAAAAAATAATAAAAACTTACGCATAACACTCTACAAAATTTTAGTTATTAATGCTGATTTAATCTTACCAATAATTTTTGAAGGAAATTTATAACTATTATATAGGAAGTACTTACATACATTTTTAAGACACGGTCTAGGGTCTCCTTTAGTTTTTTCCTTTTATCTTTCAAAACTTTCTCATTAAGAGGTGGTGGTTGCATAACATTGTATTCTAAAAATGATATATATACGTATATTATAATTTCAATAATGATAAATATAATGTAATCATCCACAAAGCATTAAGTATAATATTAACCCATTTGATCTATTTTTTCCATTTCTTCGATAATTTGAGCAGGATCCTTGCCCTTTAAAACCGCAGCGCGTACTAATTGTCTCTGTTTTTTGTTTTTCTTTAATTCCTTTTTACGTGCTTCTTTACCTATAATATATTTAAAGATGATAAGTTACAATAATGATTAAACTTAAGAGTTTGAAATATAACAAATTATATTTGGTTATGTTATTTACTAACGTGCTTGATCAGTGGGGTTCATATATTTCCCACTTTTTGTGGTATTTATTGAACGACGACCCATGTTGTTTTATTTAAAATGTACTTTTATATTGTATTTTCACAAATTTTTACATTAAATTAAACATTATTTACATTTGTTCTGACTATAGATTCACCATTAATACTGAGTACATAGTAGAGCATACCCTAAAAATGTTTACTACAGTCTGAGTTTGTAACTTGTCCAGTTTACTTAAAATGATTGGCAAATGGACTAAATGGACAACAAATAAAAAAGTAAATCAAATACTTAAGGGTTATTTATATAAAGTGTGATTTACATAAGAACTCAACGAGGTTCATAAACTTATTATCTTAAACAAAAGCCGGCCCGCCAACAGTTTCATGTATTTGTAAGTAAGTATGCAGTTTTTTTGTTAATTACACGAATAGTTTCTTACAGTTTAATATACTTTTAATAAAGACAGGAAGGTTAATTAATATTACATGTTAATGTTATATAAATGATTGAATATTGATGAATATCACAGTTGAAATATTATATTTATACATTTTATATTTATCATTTATGATATATAAAATACTTGCAATAAAGTATACTGATTTATTCTAGATACTTTAAATATATGAACGAACAAAAAATTTATTATAATGTAACATTAAAAAATAACCATAATCTGACTTATGAAGGTTAATGACATATTAGTAAATATATTTCATTTTAGTAGCAAAATTAAATTATAATGGTATTTTTACAATTATGTTACAGGAAAGTATAAACAAGAATGTCTCATATTATTGCGCATGATATAAATAAAAAACCAAGGACAAAGGATATTAAAATACAAGAGGATGTTACATTTTATCAAATGGGATTTTCTCAAAAGATTTTGGATGGATTATCTGTTTGTGGTTTCCAAAGACCTTCACCTATACAGTTAAAAGCAATCCCATTAGGAAGATGTGGTTTTGGTATATAAAATTATTTATTTTATACTTGTTATAATTCAATTTTGATATTTTACAACTTAAGTTATAAATTTATGTATTAAATATAGATTTAATAATGCGTGCTAAGTCAGGCACTGGTAAAACATTAGTATTTTGTATAGTATCGCTTGAAATGATTGACATAGAAATATCGTCTATACAAGTGTTAATATTAGCACCTACCAGAGAAATTGCTGTACAAATTGCAGAAGTTTTTTCATCTGTAGGTTGTGAGATGAAAGGTAAATTTTTCTTTAAAGTTTAACCAATTTTTTTGTTCAATAACTTATTGGAATTATAAGATAAAATTACCTTATTACTTTAGGTTTGAAAGTTCAAGTATTTATAGGAGGAACAGCTATAGAGGGTGATAAAAAAAAGTTAAACGATTGTCACATAGCTGTTGGTGCTCCAGGCAGAATTAAACACTTAATTGATGAAGGATTTCTAAAAGTTGAAAATGTTAGGTTATTTGTTCTTGATGAAGCGGACAAATTAATGGAAATCAGTTTTCAGAAGGATATTAAGTTAGTATTGTAATCAAATGTGTATTGAAATTATTAATGATATACAAGTATCGTTCATAATGTATAAAAATTTTTAGCTACATCTTTTCAAAATTGCCACTAAGTAAACAAGTTATAGCATCAAGTGCTACTTATCCAGGAGACTTGGAAACATTTTTACAAACATACATGTGCTCTCCAGTTTTAGTATCTCCAAATAATGATGAACCAATACTTCTTGGTCTCAAACAATTTGTAACAATAGTTCCTTCTCATCCAAATGCCATGAAACAGGTTTGATTGAATCTTTTTTTTATACAATCATACTTAAGTACATTAAGTGTTGTAAGATCTTAATAGTACATATATAAGATTATTACATTTTAGGTTCAAATAAAAATAGATGAATTAATAAAAATATTTAACAAAGTTCCATTTAAACAGAGCTTAGTTTTTTCAAATTACCAATCGAGGTAAGTATATTTGTAATTTTTCTTATTTACATTTTTGCAAATAGTTATGTATGATATTTATATTTAAAATAAATTTTTTTTTTTATAGAGCTCAATCTGTGTGCAACAAGATTAATTCTATGGGTTTTACAGCAACCTACATTGCTGGAAATCAAGACATGAATAAAAGACTTGAAGCTATTAATAAATTAAAGACATTCAAATGTAGAATAATGCTAACAACTGATTTGACTGCAAGAGGTATAGACGCAGATAATGTAAATTTAGTTGTAANGTAGTTATGTATGATGTATATATTTAAAATAAATTTTTTTTTTATAGAGCTCAATCTGTGTGCAACAAGATTAATTCTATGGGTTTTACAGCAACCTACATTGCTGGAAATCAAGACATGAATAAAAGACTTGAAGCTATTAATAAATTAAAGACATTCAAATGTAGAATAATGCTAACAACTGATTTGACTGCAAGAGGTATAGACGCAGATAATGTAAATTTAGTTGTAAATCTTGATTTACCCATAGATGCTCCAACATATTTGCATAGAATAGGAAGAGCTGGACGTTATGGATCTTATGGTATTTCTATAACAATAATTGCGGAAAATGAGCTTGAAACATTAAAACAATTATTAAATTCTGTGGGAGGTTCAGATTTTTATATACTGAAACTTCCATCAAATTATCCGAATGATATTTGGACTACACCCAGTACAAAGTTTGATAAACTTTATGCAAAGTCTGACATTATCATTGAAAACCCGTTTGACATTGAACCTGTCACTAAAGTTATAAGTGATTTATCTATGACTGCTATTAACGAAGAATCAGAGAGTAATATAAAGTCAGAAGTTAATGAGACAATAGATAATATAAATAAAGAAAATACAAATAAGGTAGAGTTTTTTAATGAAGAAAAAGCAAAAAGTAATGTAATTAAATATGTTAATAATGCTCCTAATGATTTTTTCCATTTAAGAAACAAATCTAATTTACAAAATAAAATAAAAGTTAATTCTTTATTTGTACAAAACACTAATATAATAGACGAATCTCAGGATATTAAAGAAGATAAGGAAGAGATTGCGGCTATAACGTCATATAGTTTATCTAGACCAAAAGTTATACACAGCTTTACATTAGACTTTCCAGCAAATGATCGTTCTAACTGGCAAAAAGAAAATGAGAACGTAGTATTCGAAGTTGATTTATCTGATGTTCAAGAAGATAATTTGACTAGTTCTGATATTGATATAATTACTGAATATACAAAATATGATTTTCAAAGCAAAAGTACAGAAGAAAATTCCTTGTGTTTTAATTGTGTAAAGAGTGATTTATATTTTGAAAACGTGATTCCTAAAAATGTCGTTCCTAACGAAGTGCAGAAATTAGATTCAATGCAGGAAATTCATTGTGTGGAGAATAGTAATGTGATCATTGATACTGAAGTAATATCAGATGAAGTTCAAGGTAACGCGAATATTTTTGTTCTAAATGAATTGAATTCTTGTCTTCTAGAAAATATAAGAAATTTGAGTACAGTTAATAATGAATTATGTTCAAATGACGAGGAAGTATTATTAAAAGAGGCACTCGCTTGGAAACAGAAACTTGATTGTGAAATTACATTATTAAATAATACAATGGAATTTATGAAAGAATCCATTCAAAAATTTATATATCAAGAACACATTGAAATGCTAAAAATATTTTACAAAATCCAAAAAAAAGCTCTCCTGTGTGTTTATCCAGAAATACGAAACGACGATGAAATAGATGATACCTATTCGTATTTCACAACTTCTGGAGATGGAAACGTGCTAGAAATGTATAAAGAAATAGAAGATTTTAAAAGTTCCCATAGAAAACCTGGAGAAAAATTTAATTCACATTTTACATATCCTGTTAAAGCAAATTCATATATGCCAAATCTAATGATCTCTGAAAAGGATACAGAAAATTACCTGGATGCGTTGCAATATCTACGTACAAACCCTTATCCAAGAGAAAAGTTGTTGGAAATAATAAATTATGTGGCATTTATTAATGAAGCTAAAAAATGTAATTTTCTAGAAAAATTAAAAACTTTGAATACAAATATGCCATTTAATGAATTGTTGACAATAATACAAAAAGAACTAGTAAACAAAGAATCAGATGAAAATAAACGTATAGATATGCAAGTTGAGCCATTAAAACATGTTGATAAGACTGATCAAGAAGAAACTGTTAATAATTCGAAAGATATTTGGCATAATCAATTTTCTAATACTCTAAACGTAAACGATAGTGTTAAAAAAGAAAACGTAACAGCATGCGAAGATAAGTGGGATAACATGAGTAATAACTACATTTCTAACAATTCTAGTAATTCAGTATTAAGTGAATCAGCTCTGGATGATTCTACTAAAATACAAGAATTTGTGCATCACGAAAATTACAACTTACACAGCAGTACATCGAGTACTTTTTCTAGTGAAAATGCTGAGGAACATAAATCCAGTAGAAAAGTATACATGAAAAATAAATTTTGCAAATGGAGAAAGTTTCCCAAACAAGGAAATAGTACCATTAAAGATAAAGAACCATTTTCACATAAAGTTAGGACAGTTCAATCGAACAGTATTTCATGCAAACATGATGGATTATCAGATAACACCAATACATATGAGACACAATTTAAACCTCAGAAACGATCAGGTTTATCGTCAAGGTCTACGACAAATTGTTTAAACTCGTCTTTAATAAAAATAAATTCGTGTATGAGAAACAGCCGAGGTGTTCAGCATATGTGTAATCCTAAAGAATCGTGCGTAAATAATGATTCACAAAGTACCGATTGTGTTTCGACAGTTCGTAAAAATCAAAATTATAGTTCACATAGTTATATTCCACCTTCGACAAAAAATGTATCCCAGAAGTATTCAGAAAATAGAATCACAATCGATACAACTGATGTTTGTAATATTAATCATTTACAACAATACAAACAAAACAAGTCTGTAGGTGCACAATACTATACCCCATTTTACAATTACATGTATAATATTCCTTATACTACTCAAATGGAAGACTATACCTATCTTCTCAATCATTCTTCAAATCCTACTTTTTCAGAAAACACAAATAATTTTAATCGTTCATCAAATAAAAGCGATAATGAAATGGAAATTGATCAGTTTTTATCATCGTTAAGAGCTGAAACAGATCGACTGCATTTAGAAATTTATAAGTCAGAAATGCTTCGTAATTCAATGAAAAATTGATCTAAATTAAGCCGTTAAAATTTTAAGTAAAGAGTGTGGAATAATTCCTTCGGTGCTGTTTAATTATATTTATAAAGAATGGATTTTTGATTAAAAATATATAAAAGGTCAGTACGAAATTTGTGAACATTTTGTAACAACATAAACTGCTCGCATCGTTTTAATATTGTAAATATGGTATTATTATGCAGTTCAATCAGTGTTTGCTAATTGTACAGTTCATAACACGATATCATTAAGTTCAATAGAAATTGTTAAACCTTTGTATAAAAATTGTTAATTGCTTATGAAAATAATATATTGGAAACTAATTAGTTTCAAAAAATACATTGTACTCTGCATATAGTTCTATTATTTCGTAATAAAAATTTGTATGAAATATATTTCAAATATTTCGTTTGGTATGATGTACATAAAAATCCGAATACTTTTTTTAATCAATATAAACCAGTACTTTTAAAACATATTATTTATACGAACAAAACATGTATTTTATGTTTCTTTGTGACAAATTAATTTAAATAATATTTATGTAATTTATTGAAATTATTATTTTTTTAAAAACATGAAACATAATAATTGTTTTGTTACCGACTTTAAATTACAATACAAAACAAATGTTAATACGGTAAATATATACGTTATTTTATTGAATTGTAAATTATATAATATTCATACAATAAAAAAATGTTAAATGATTTTATTTATTCGAATGTCATGTGCCGGTTGTGAGTTAGGGGGATCAGGTTTCTAAGGCGTTTCTTTAAGGGGAACGAGAGGAAAAAAAACCACCTTACGAAACTCGTCTCGTGAGAATTTGGGGTACGCGCTTGTTGTGTCCGTCCTTTATTCGCAAAATAATCGTTTGAGTAGCCCGCCTAGTATACTTCAGTCGGTTACCACGTGCTTTCGCGTGAAGGAGTCTGTTAATCGCGTTCGTGAGTGTCGTATGGTGTTAATTACTAAATCTATCACAGTGTTTTTTGTAAATTCCGTTCGTTTCTTTATATACGTTTAGTGATCGGCAAGCGGTATGTCGTTTTCTAGAAAGTATTTCAAAAGGGTCCCGATTTATGTGGTAGAGGGTCACGACGAAGTAAGTATTCGAATTTTCAATGCCTTCTTAGTTTGTTTACATCGCAACTTGCTCTGTCTAAATTTCCTCGTTAGCACGCTAGGGGCGTTGTAAGCGCTCCAACAACCAATCACGAATTGGTCACGTGATTAAAAGCGTTGGAAATTAGAATCGAACGACGTGAAATTCAAATTACGACGAAAGTTTGAAATATTTGTGAAATTTTTCATTTTTTTTTATTAGGTTTTACCGTTCATTTATCGGTGCTTGGGATCAAAGCACCTTCCGTTCGAAGGAAATACGTTCGTACATTTAGATTCGCATCCCGACATGCTTATACCGAAAACAATGTTGGCGGATACCGTGTGGGACAAGAATCAATTGTTTAGGTATTGAAAATTTCTTACACATCTTAATAATTACTCGTCGAATTACTTGTATTAAATGATTGTATTAATCGAAAATGTAAGGATACATGGTATTTTCACTTATTGATTTTTGCAAATGATACCAAGTATCGTTACTGGTGACCAACCCTTATGGTAGCACCAAAAGAAATGGAAGCACCATTTTTTTTACCACGTGTTAAAAAATTATTACTTGAATTTGAATCATTTACCAAATACGTTTCATTTATCAATTCAATGTAATCGATCTACTTTTTATTTATTTATTTACTTTTTTATTGATTTTATTTTATTTTACGTACTTTACTTAACGTATTGTGTTTCAATGTACAAATTGTATATCGAGATACAATAAAAATTTTGAACGTAAAAAAGGTTAATTATGACGTTATAATTTCACTGAAAAGAATCTATCGTATATACTCGACGAGTATGACCTCTTCAAGGTCAAAACGAGTTCGCTTACTTATCGGATTAAGTTATTAAAAATAACAAATACTTTTATTAAATTATACCAATTATTTTTGTAGTATTTTCTTTAAACTTTTAATCGTTTTTGAAATACTAAATTACATGTTCCTCTTAACAGTGAAATTAGCATCGAGAACTGGATACTACCTGCTGCGTATGCCGGTCATTTTAAGCACCTGATCTGGGTCAAACCACCGTGGGCAAATCAAATGGCCGATTGCGTGACAACCTTCTTCATCGGGAAGCATAAGGACAGCGGATCAATAAGGTAAGTCTTGATTGTATTATTTTATTTTCATCGCGTGTCACACTGAACCACGCTGATGAATGAATCACTGAAAGCTTTAAAGGAATAATGATATTAATCATCACTTAACGGTTGCGAATTATTAATGCTTAAGAGACTGAACATGTTTACTCAAATTTTAAGTCCAACAAGTTTGTCACTAGGCTAATTGTTCTTTTAATTGAAGTTCAATGTATATCGTTATTGGATTAAAATGTTTATGGTAAAACTTGATCCCAGTGCTTCAGATATTTATGGAATTATGTATTTAAAATTCAAAAATAAAAATATTTAGATTCGTAAATTTTGAGAACAATAAAATATTTTAATGTTACTATACATTTCGTACTAATTGTAAATAAGATTCTTTGGACTTTGATATAGGAGGAAACTTATGTGGATGTCCTTAAGCATTTGCATAATAATATCTACAATCAGTCTTTGGACGAAGCGATGAAAGTTTCTGAATGATTCATTGATAAAGTAAAATGAAAGGAAGAAATATGAAATCGGTAGATTGTTTGACACAACATTTGCATTTTACAACAAAAATAAGAATAACGATGGATCCGTGACGAACCTTAAATTATGTCTTTGAAAGGGTGCCGGTTCGATGCCCTTTCTTAATTATATGCACGCGATGCTCGTATAGAGTACGCAGAGCAATTCGTACGTTGCGCGTAGATAAAGTTACAGATAAAACACGCGTTCACGATGCGTTCGCCGTTTGAACCGAGAATTATTTTTCACTTCGCAAGAGCGAGTGTGGGTTAAGTGTCTGCTCTCGTGCCGATTAGCATACACGAACACGCCACTTGGTGTACATTTAGGATAGCTGTAGCATAATGTTACATGTGTCTTCGCATACCGAGACAAGCATCAGAAAATTATCGTCAGGTGGTACCAGTTTTGGTACCAAGCGTTGAATCTTACCATCGTTGTTGCGTGATCTCAATTTATGTGATAACTTGTTGTTCAACAATAGAACGTTGTAATTAATTAAAACATCACGATCAACGTTGCTTAATTGCTACGATGCGAGGAAACAATATTTGAAAGAAACAGCGAATAGTAAAAGTACCTTTCATATCAAGGTATTATAATTAGCAGGAAACATGTCTAATACTGTGCTGCATACTCTATTATTTGCATGAGTTCTTGAAGAGTTAATTACCTATCTTCTAAGCTAAGGGTTTTCAACCTGTACTTCACAGAACCTTAGAAACATAGGGTTCCGCTAATAAAATTAGTTTCTGAGCTTTAATTATTAGTTTGAAATTTCCATGATAAATTTCTTTGAGTAAAAAATTATCGATATTACATAATGATAGAGCATTTCTCAGGGTTTTAACATTTTTTATCCAGATGAAAAGGGTTCCGTGATTAGAATAAATTGGAAACCGCTGCTCTAGAACATGTGAATCTCTTGGCATATAGTTTCGGTTACGTTACTCGACCATTATCGATCAGAATGATTTTAAGACTGTTAGAACGTGTATTAAAAGATTTAGTATTATGATCGTTTGAATTTTAATTTGAATCAAATTTCATCGCTTCGTTTTGGAACAAGTTACTTTTTATTTCAAAAATGGCAATAAATCGCGTTATCGCGTTGCCTGAATATTTCTCGTGCTCGATCGATTGCCGTAGATATCCATTACGGCAATAATGTTGCAGCATTGGTCAAGTATTAAAATTGCAACTTGTTTCCGTGATAAAAGTCGTGCGAGACCATTACGGCGAAACGCGTTGGAGCGTATGATGCAGCGACAAGGTATTGAAAGTCATAACACCGCATCGTGGGGCGGTAATGCACATAAAATACCATAAGATTTGAGCATGATTCATGAAGTATATATATATATACTGGTTTTATTGTTCTGTCATGGTTCTTTGTGTGCGCGTCATTGAACGATATAAATGATTGCTCCTCTGTTATGAACACGAGGTCTAACGCAGATATTTAAACTCGACGGATTATGTTACATCTATAAAGATGTAACATCGTATTTTATAGCTTGATCACGGTACAATTATATTCTGTCCATAATGCGATAAGTTGAATTAGCCGGATAATTTCGTTTTAATTTATTGCGATTAACATGGTCATCTAAATAAATGGCAATGCACTGTCGGTTTTCTGATGATACACACTATTGAACAAAAGTTTCGAATCACAATGCATAACAACGAACGTAAGAATTAAGAAAAAAAGAAAAAAAGAATAAAAAAAAGAACTTGGAATTATTTTGGCAATTTTTCTCGAAAGCTCAACATTCAATTATGATCGAATGATTTTCCTCCAAATCTCAACACTCATAATTAGATGATTTCCCCTATCTATCTCTACGATCGCATCGCGAAAATAAACGTCGACTTCGATCAGCCATGGTGAACACCGCAAACGTCTTGAAGATCGGTTTACACGGTCGAAGAAAGGTGGTAGACGCGCTCCGCGATGAAAAGTCGTCACAGTCGGTTAATCTACAACAGAAGGGGTAAGACTTGGTTGACAAGACACGAGGGTGAGCGCGGGGCGAGCGGAAAGGGGTAAAAGGAAAAAGGCAGGTAAAGTAGCAAAGGGAAGCCGACACGGTGCACCGCGGCGATATCTGCCAAGAAACTGGTGGCCGTGATGTAGCGCTCCGCCGGGACTTGAGTTATGTTTCTCGAATTACCGTGGATATATGTCCATGTACCGTGAGTGAAGCATGCGAATTATGCCGTTGTCAAGACTTCTCCATGAGCTTGTGTGCTTCCGCTAATTCCTTATCCGATGAATATTTCGATTACGTCGATTCCATTGCTGCATGGTTGTTTGGGATCTCAAATATTCTCCTAGATTGGCAAAGATTCTCGCTTCGGGAAGCTTCAGTGGTTTAAATATTCGATAGATGCTTAAAGATCTAGGGAATCGGGCAATCGAACCGGCGATTAAACCGAAATTAAGTTTTGGAGCGTTACTGTGATATCCTGATTAGTTTATTTTTCATTTTTTATTCGGTGCATTGGTGAAATTAAATATTTCGATATTTAATATATATTTTACAAGCTACGCGTAGTCCTTCAGAGAAATGTATTTTATATCTTCGATTGAATCGACAAATTTTATCAGAGCTAAAAAGCAGTTTTATTAAGAGATTATTAAATATCGCATCTATTTTACACCAAATGGATACAAGTTTACAACTCTTTAACGAGTCCAACTTGTCGTCGAACGTAAGGAGTTAAATACGATGATCGATTTATATAAAATAATGTAATTCCACCGTTGATTACTTTAAACGCATAAAACGTCCGGTAGCATCTTGAATCATTAACTATACGTGTAACCATTAAAGTGAATTACGACGGGGACAAAAATTTGCCAGTTACTAATAATTGCCCCGCCATACGATCAGGGTAGCATGGGTAGAATATCTTTCTGATAAGATCTAAAATATGATGCCATCGACCGCTTTTCGTCGAAGTTATACATACGTAATCGCGTGTACCCACGCGCAGGTGCCGATCGAGAGCGGATCGATTTGCATCGATGGCAGGATGCACGACTTTTGTTATTCTTGGTTTTTTGTGTACTCTGCGCGAGTCTTATTTTCTTATTTTTCATTTTTATTTATTTATTTTTTTTTAATGGTTTCCACCGATTCTCCTTTGCTGGTAGACCGCCACAGAGGAAGCATAGATGATACCATTAGAGCAACGCTAAGATGAATACGTTTTTATTGAACCATACGCACTCAGGACCAACGTTCGTAGTCGTTTCCCTTTTAGAGGTAATATGTGAATTCCAACCGGAGAGCCAGAGCTCGGACTTGGAATTAAATGTTTTTTGCGTCGAGCTAATTACCAGATTCGCTAGCACGCCGCGAATTTAATGAATTTGAGATGTAGCCGTGATTTCATAATGTAATCTGCTGTATTTGGTTAGAATATTTCTGTTTCGAATTTATTAGGAGGAACTTTGAAATATTTGATTTATTCCTATAAGTGCGCAATTTTGATTAGAGTGATGCATACAAGGTGACCTATTTCTAGTGCTAAAACAGAGAATGGAGTGAAAAATTTTGTAGATAGGATTCTTTAAACTTTTCACAGTTTAATCATAATTAAACTACAACCAGAAACAGACCACTCTGCATATCGCTTATGGAAGTATGAAATTTGAAGTGCAATAGTTTCTAAGCAGGTGGAAAAGATAATAATTATTTTGCTATCTTTATAAAATTAATCTCGTACATACCTGCACGAGAAAAATGAGTTCAACCTTCACGCATTTTCGCTTTTCGTTCGCATCGATTCCCCTGTGGTGACTCTCTTTTTCGTTATCGTCAAGAAAAGGCTCAAGAAGCTCGGTTGTGGGGGGATCGCGACAATGGACAATGGCGCAATAATCTACAATAGAGATCCGCAAGGAGATTCCGTGCCGAATGAATAGGGCCTCTAGGACAATCATCTCGTAAACTCGGTTTCCTTGCACGCCCCTCCTCTATCGTCCTGCGATGTGCGTTCCTCTGTTCCGTATTTCACGTTTCGTGGTTTTACCGACCCAAGAATCTGAATCACCTACATATGCGAACCTCTTCTAACTAAGGAAGTTCTCTCCCTGTGTTCTTCGGGATAACGTGACCTACGCTACCTTGTAGCTGGTTACGGTGATTCCATCACCCAGTCGAGTTCCTTTCGTTGCTCACTGTCGATGCTAAGAAGCAGGGTTGCGGGGTCTACAATCAAAATTCCCAACTCCAACCCTGACCCCGACTCCTATACTTATGATAGATTATTGTATCTATACGTACAGAATACTATATCTATAAGTATAGCCAATTTCATACAAAGTAATTTGATTTATTTTTTTCCACTTTGCCGCCATTCGTTTCACCGATCTTTGCGTGATCACGGTCTATCAAGCTTCAGATTCAGAATTTTCCGAATCGAAGTCAGCATATTTTCCTCCAATTTTAATTCCAATTCTAGCGATTAGAAATTCTTTCCACACTTCAACTCCGACTCCGCAGTCCTAGTAAAAAGCGTCCAAGTATTCAGGTAACAAATTGCACGATTTGCAAGACACCGAACGTTTTTCGATCTCTATGGGGAAAGTTTAATTTAACGCGTTAAGGTAATTACGCGTAATCGTTTTCTTCGGTCGCACGCGTTACAACATGCAAGATTTTCCGCGAAGAAACGCTATCAAGGCTTGCAGTAAAGATTCCTGGCTGCCTTAAGATAACGATACCTCTTAGAATGTGGGGAACGTGATTCGTACGAAAACACTTATGTAATTGGGCCCTTTCTGTTTTTCTTTCTTAAGTCTTGTACCACGTCCACAGAAATCTCGAGAATTCCTCGAATTTTTGGAAAAAAAGCGCCGATGTCACGGAATACGAGATCAGCGTAATGTGTCCCCATACCGAGGCACATAGGAGTAAATACCTGCCGTGGTTGAGAGACTCGACTCCGCGTCCCGGTTCTTTGAATACCGGTATGGTAGAAGCACGTCAAGATTTTCACCCGGTGTCTTAATCGCATAACTTGTTCCCGGTAATGCAAGCGCGGCTTATATTTCCTGATTTTTTTTTTTTCACCCGAGGAACGTTTATCACCGCATTAGGAACGCGGACCAGAGAAAAGTTCACGGGTTGTAGAGCACAAATTGCTCCACGCTTCGCCGTTTGAATGGCCGTCTTTGTCGCGCCTCACGACACCCTGCTCGGCTGCGTTATTTACAATTTATGTTCGCTACGCGGATAATTGTTTGCGGAAACGTTCAAATTCACGCGTGAAATTAGTTCTAATTAAATTTCCAACCGGAGCACGGTCGTTTCCTTAGCCTATTGTTCGAATATTCATTACACACGTGTTTTTTACGATATTAGTTTAAGAATGCACACGTGGAATTTCATGTTTTCCCGTTTCAAACGTTTAGTTTGAACATTTGTTTTGTCCTGCTTACTACTGTCCTGCTTATTTTCATGGTACGAAATTAAATTTGGCTGTGAATGAAATTTTATCATGCAGCTTTTCTTGATATATTCACCACGATGTCGGTCATCGATAATCGATACCCAAGGTGGTTGAATACTTCTGTGACCACCTGTATATCGTGTTTTGCGGAATGTAGTAGAATGCGTTCAATTATACAGTCGAGTGGTAATTTTAATTTAAAATAATACAATCGCCATAAAGGAAAAGTCATCCGAAATAGTCTCCGCGGTGAAGGTGTCGAAGAACAACACACAAACGCAGCCACTAATTGAAATCCCTTTCTCCGATTCTCTTTTGTACGCGCAGCCCGTTGATCTTATCCAATTTTTTTTACGTCCGCGGTCGTTGCGAAAGGGAACGTCGAACATTTTTACAGCTGACGCGCGAAGCTATCGGTTTCAACGAAGGTCGCGTGCAATTAACATAAATGCTTCGTGCAACCTGAAGGCGTGACGTCGCAGATTCGAGCCGATAACGCATCGTGACTGCATCAGGCTGCATCTGCACGTGCATCGCGTGTGCCGCGCGGTGAATTCGTTCCGTGAGGTCGCGAGATTCCTAGGTGAACGTTAGAGAGACTGGTGTCGTCCAATTGGTAGCCTTGATTTCCATGGCATCCAATGGTCGACGATGGTACACTTTCCAGGAAGAGGTGGCCCAACTGCAACCGTCAGAGTAGGAGGATAGAGGTTGCACGTAGTGGGAGAGATTGCAGTTGATGGTGAATGCAATCGTCAGCCATCAAGACTTCTTTTCCCGATTGCCATTACGAGCTTTGTCTATCGGTATTGACTGCCTCAGAATATGGGATCGATGTTGCGGATAATTATCGATTGCGCGATCGGTTTTCCGTAGTTTTCTGTTATTCTTCATGATGGCTGATGACTCTTATTATTATAGCACGATAATTAACGCGTTGAGTGTCTCGTAAAAAGTAAGCGCTTCAATAGTATCTTAAACCCAAGCAAAGAAGTTACTTTCGAATATTTAATTACGAAGAAAACAACACTCGTCCTAAATTCCTGATATTTTAATTTCTTCTTGCATCTGCTTCACTCGAGTAGTGTTGCAAACAATAGTTGTACTCTTCCAATGAAAGTTTTATTACCCGCCAACTACCGTGGGTCATCGATAGAGCCCACGCAGCCCCCATATTAAAAATTTCACTCATCCCATCTTCTACAACGCAACACTCGAATTATCAGGTTTAAAGGAAGCTATCGCTCATTTACGGATAGAAACGAACACAGTACGGATTCAATCACCACACGATCATTGTATCCCTATCCGCTCTCCTATCGCGTTCCAATTATTTCCCGCAGCGGTTGCTATCTGATTCCATCGAGCGGTCGATCCATCATCATTAATGCCGTGTTTATGGTGAATGAAAGCGTACAAGTATATTTTGAGAAATGGAAGGGCAATAGGCCAGTGCAATAGTAACACCTATACCCTGGTGCACCTGGAGGGCGGCGTAATCAGCGCGAAGAAATAAAAAGAATCTCGGTTGAAAAGTGTTCGAGGTGATGGCAGGTCAGGGCCGGGAAGGTAGCACAGGAACACGTCTCAAGTCGCAGGAGCGTGGGCGCCAGTTGGCATATCACGATCGTCGTCAGGTTGCTCTACACATATCGCCGGTTCTTGGTGAAAAGAACAAAAGGGGCCGCCACCGACGTGGACCAATCGCGAGCGTGGTCGTGGCACGATTCGACCCCGAGGAATTAGTAGCATCGACCTCGTCGGGGATCGGTTCCTGAGGATCTCGGTCCTCCTACTGCTCCCTTCTCCGTCGTGGCTGCTTGTTGCTTCTTCTCTGCCGATTGATTCGTCGTGGTTGCCTCCTAATTGATCGTTAGCTGTGTAACACCGACGCCGGTACGCTGCCTCGAAACGTTCTCGATCGGTTCAGGTATCGTTCTCGAACGAGAACTCACCGGGATCGATCTGCGCGGAAGATCTTCGAGCGTTGCTCGGTGGTCGCGTGTGAACTTGCGGTTAATTGCGATTGTACGATATGATTGAGGGGGAGAGATTTTATCGCGACGCGCGTGTGTATGCGGGTGAACGAGTAAATCTTTTGTGGAAACACTTCGATGGAGTCGAACTGCATCGGAAGGCGGGATGTTTAAGCGATAGTAAATGATTTTGTGATTTGCGTATTCAATGGGTTGGATGATAGATTCGCGTAGTGTACAGGCAATTATTATTTTTTTTTTTTTTTTTATCCTTGATACTTTTCTTAGAAATAGTTATAAAAATGATGTTGGTTTTTTATTTAGTGTAATTTTGGGTGAAATAGAATTTTGAACGGAAGTACGTAAGTTTGAGCATAAGTATATAATATGGACTGTAATTAGGTGGCCTATTTTAGATGCGACACTCTGGATTCGTTGGATATTCAAAGTGATAAAGTTCTAACTAAAATCGTTCGGTGTTACTTCTTGGTCTCGTTTCTACGGAATTTAGCGGGTACGCTTAGGTTGTCTCGTTGCGAGATCACGGTTGAAAAACTCGACTGGAAAAAACGCACGCTTAGCCGGAAGCCTATTAAGCTGGAATTTCATAATGGGGGAGTGCCTGTTGACTATAGTTTCGATGAGTTATGCAACTTTCGCTTGTTACGGCGAACAATCGGGTCTCATTCGAACGTGTATCTGAACTAATTATTCATCTATGTTTCGCGACAATTAAAACACATTTTGTATTTACGATATAGCACGTTACGTTTACATTAATTAACAGTTATCACTGTGCGTCTTTTTGACAAAAACACGAAGGTTTGTGTTAATTTTTACAAAACATGTAACAAAAAAGTTCTACGATCTTTCGTATTCAAACATTCGATTACACGCGTACGAAAACGAACAGGAAGTCGTGTACGTCTACGTTTCAAGATGCAACAAATAATTATGCGTAATTGACGTTGGAGGACGCGTGGATATGAGAAAAGGGTGAAGAGGGCAGAGCGATGCCTGATTCCTTCAAGTCCAGGGCAGATGTTAGTTAAGTAGGGTGCTGTATGCGGTACACGAAACTTTTGTAAATGTAATTCTGAGAAATTACAGATACGTTTAATGCGAACAATAATGCATAAGGCCGCGTTGCCATGAGCATTGCGCGACTGGCCTCGCGTTTCCTCCCCCAATTACATTCGATTCTCGGTATTACATACGTTCGCATGACTCGTTTTTAGATTCTTCAACAGAGATACGTGTATTGCCGGGAGGTCCGATCTGGATGATGATGATGATGATTATGATGATGATGATGAAGATGATGGAGATGATGGAGATGGTGATGGAAATTGCGATCGTGACGGACAGTAAATACGTACATCTGTCCCTGAATCCCGAAGCGTAGTGTGTAAAATTAAGTTGTGTTTACGGTGTGAATGATATCTTGCCAACTATAAGGGATAAGGCCGAAAAAAAAGAGTGAAATAAGCAGCTGCTGTAATTGAAGTTAGGTTATAATTGCGATGAGAAATGATGTGCAACGCGTTTCGTTGCCGACGATATATGAGTTGTAAGAATTTTTTTATCTTTACCTGTGTTTCCTCTCTATTTTCTCAATTTAAAGTTTCAAAGTTATAAATTAACGATAATGGCTAACTCTTTGAGGTCGAGAGTTGTTCCAATATCTTTCTGTTATTCGCGATGCAATTTCAAATTATTTATGATCAGCAGATATCTAATGGATATTGGGTATAGGAGGATCATAAGATCGATTTAATATAAATGAATTTTTCAGAAACAAATAATTGATCTTCGTACATCTTGACATCCACTTCCAATAATAATAAACAGTAGAATATTTCGGCTTTCCCTCGCAAAATGATAAAGTAGTATGTCAAACTCGTTATTTGCCATAGTCTGACTCGTACGTAACAAACGAGAGCTATAAAAAATATATTGTAAAACACACTGATTTATTGCATTACACCGTATGGCACGAATCCATCCAAATTATCCATTCGTTTTACATAATTTTGTTTAAAGTCTTGCTCCATTATTTTTCTAGTTCGCAAACCAATAAAATCGCATACTTTAAAGCATCGATCAGCTCGTGCTATCGTTTCCTACTTAATTGATAAAAAAAAGAGCGAAATAAAAAAAGGAAATTCCATCGTTTATCGATGCATGCGTCCTGTCTCGATTAGGTATCCGTATCAGTCCAGCGCATTCACTGCCGAGATATAGGCAATTGAAATATGAAGACAGCTGAATGAACTCTTTCATTTTTCTGCTGCATTTACTGTCAATAGAGCCGCGGTAGTATTATGGCAGATCAAAATCACGCAGAGAGCCGTATTCGTGTGTATCGTTCGGCTGGCCGCGTGTTTCAGGCCTCTGAATGATCGCGGGTAATGCCCGACCGATTTCATACTCGATCCTGATAAAAAAAAAGAAAAAAAAAAAAAAAATAAGAACAAAATATTCCTCGTGGCTTGTCCGGACACCGGTGCGATTCGTTGAATGCACACTCGAGAATGTCACGTTACAACGAGTTTACTATCTGACTTGGAGCGAGGTTGTCTTGTCAGAAGCAGCCTTGCAAGGCTGATACCACGTCAACCTCGTACCTACGCGGAGAGAACGGTTATTTTAGCTCGACTCTAGAAAAATCGCTTCCCACTAGAGCAGCACGCGAGACAGAGGATAGAAAATGCATGGCATTCGGATTGCGGCTTGGCACACGTTCGAAAGAGGGCCGGACAATCCCGCGTTTTTACGTTTCTTCGCATAGAAGGTATGGGGCAACGTATCGACGGTTCTCGTTCACGCTCATGCGGTTCCCAATAGTCACGATCGGTCCATATTTAAATACCAGACGGCCGTATTAGGCCTCGACTCTATTATTTCATCAACCAGATGCGTAATAAAACTTGTTGGTCGAACAGCAACAGCTTGGAACTGGAATGCACCGTTGTGCAATGTCGGTGTTCTTTTCGGAGCATCGTAAATCTGAAAACCGGCCAGCTGTTCGATTCTGGTTCGCTATCAAAAGTAATCGCTCCGATTTTCTACATGACACCGGACAAAGTGCTCATTATTATCGATCTCTGTCATTACACACTCGCGCGTTGCAACTGTGCTGTATAATTGTACCAGTTAGAATTTTTCCTCGAAATGCATCCCGTTTCGAACGACCACTTCATATTTTTGTCGCGTTCGTTATATTTACACGGGTATCGATGTTTCCACCGAATCTAAAAGAGATTTTCAACTGCGGCAAACAGTTCTGTACCGCGTTCCCCGGTGACGAAATTATACGCCGGATTATCTGGTCGCCTCGTTGTCGGCACCGCACTTAAAGCGAACTCACGGCGGTTTTTGATCTTACCGCGACGATTTGTACCCGCGATCCACGTAAGAAGAACGTGCCCCGTTCTCTTGGCTTGGCGAAGGGGAAGAGTCCTCTCTCCTTCCTATCTCTCTTTCCACCGCTTTTTCTCCGTACCACGAGAAGAGAGGAGTAGTCCGTGGGTAAGATCCGTTGCCGTCTCTCAGCCGTTGACAAATAGTCGTCGTGGTCTTTTCCACGTATAGAGTGTACCCGGCCTTCTGGCGCGCGGTTATACGCGGCCTGGCTCCCGCCATGGGCTTTCGCGATTTCTTTTTCACCCTCGTGCGTTTCACCATGCGCATAATTGCCGGTGGGTGTCTCGCGTGAAATGCAGCTGCGCGCATGCACATTCAGACGTCCGTCAAGACACGGGGGACGTTCGTGCGTAGGCAGCCGATGCTACGACGCCGGGGATAAGATCGGCCCCGGGGCCCGGTGATCGTACGTTTTTTTTTTTTNTCAGCTCGTGCTATCGTTTCCTACTTAATTGATAAAAAAAAGAGCGAAATAAAAAAAGGAAATTCCATCGTTTATCGATGCATGCGTCCTGTCTCGATTAGGTATCCGTATCAGTCCAGCGCATTCACTGCCGAGATATAGGCAATTGAAATATGAAGACAGCTGAATGAACTCTTTCATTTTTCTGCTGCATTTACTGTCAATAGAGCCGCGGTAGTATTATGGCAGATCAAAATCACGCAGAGAGCCGTATTCGTGTGTATCGTTCGGCTGGCCGCGTGTTTCAGGCCTCTGAATGATCGCGGGTAATGCCCGACCGATTTCATACTCGATCCTGATAAAAAAAAAGAAAAAAAAAAAAAAAATAAGAACAAAATATTCCTCGTGGCTTGTCCGGACACCGGTGCGATTCGTTGAATGCACACTCGAGAATGTCACGTTACAACGAGTTTACTATCTGACTTGGAGCGAGGTTGTCTTGTCAGAAGCAGCCTTGCAAGGCTGATACCACGTCAACCTCGTACCTACGCGGAGAGAACGGTTATTTTAGCTCGACTCTAGAAAAATCGCTTCCCACTAGAGCAGCACGCGAGACAGAGGATAGAAAATGCATGGCATTCGGATTGCGGCTTGGCACACGTTCGAAAGAGGGCCGGACAATCCCGCGTTTTTACGTTTCTTCGCATAGAAGGTATGGGGCAACGTATCGACGGTTCTCGTTCACGCTCATGCGGTTCCCAATAGTCACGATCGGTCCATATTTAAATACCAGACGGCCGTATTAGGCCTCGACTCTATTATTTCATCAACCAGATGCGTAATAAAACTTGTTGGTCGAACAGCAACAGCTTGGAACTGGAATGCACCGTTGTGCAATGTCGGTGTTCTTTTCGGAGCATCGTAAATCTGAAAACCGGCCAGCTGTTCGATTCTGGTTCGCTATCAAAAGTAATCGCTCCGATTTTCTACATGACACCGGACAAAGTGCTCATTATTATCGATCTCTGTCATTACACACTCGCGCGTTGCAACTGTGCTGTATAATTGTACCAGTTAGAATTTTTCCTCGAAATGCATCCCGTTTCGAACGACCACTTCATATTTTTGTCGCGTTCGTTATATTTACACGGGTATCGATGTTTCCACCGAATCTAAAAGAGATTTTCAACTGCGGCAAACAGTTCTGTACCGCGTTCCCCGGTGACGAAATTATACGCCGGATTATCTGGTCGCCTCGTTGTCGGCACCGCACTTAAAGCGAACTCACGGCGGTTTTTGATCTTACCGCGACGATTTGTACCCGCGATCCACGTAAGAAGAACGTGCCCCGTTCTCTTGGCTTGGCGAAGGGGAAGAGTCCTCTCTCCTTCCTATCTCTCTTTCCACCGCTTTTTCTCCGTACCACGAGAAGAGAGGAGTAGTCCGTGGGTAAGATCCGTTGCCGTCTCTCAGCCGTTGACAAATAGTCGTCGTGGTCTTTTCCACGTATAGAGTGTACCCGGCCTTCTGGCGCGCGGTTATACGCGGCCTGGCTCCCGCCATGGGCTTTCGCGATTTCTTTTTCACCCTCGTGCGTTTCACCATGCGCATAATTGCCGGTGGGTGTCTCGCGTGAAATGCAGCTGCGCGCATGCACATTCAGACGTCCGTCAAGACACGGGGGACGTTCGTGCGTAGGCAGCCGATGCTACGACGCCGGGGATAAGATCGGCCCCGGGGCCCGGTGATCGTACGTTTTTTTTTTTTTCTTCTCTTTTTCTTGATCTTCGATCGGATCGCAGGAAGAAAGATACCGGACGAATTGTAAATTCATAATTTTCTCGAGTATCGCGTTTCTCGTTAACTCCTCCGGTAATCAGTCCGGGGCCAGGAAATTTTGTAAGCGTGTCGTTTCGAATTATACCTTCCTCGTGTGCCATCGTGTGTCCCACTGTATTTTATCTTCGTTTCTTTCCCTCCCAATCGTGTTTCTCACTTTTTCAAAATTTACCAACAATTTAGTAATTACAAAACTTTCATAAGGGCCGTCGAAACTTCAAAATTGACCGACCGCTGGAAATCGATTTGTAATAAGACACCAACATCGAATGTGTTCATCCCTTGTTAAACTCTTTCGACGTGTCCATCCTTCTTTCCGGATACGTTGTTAAGAGCTCAGTCCTTCGAACTCCTTTTATCCATTAACGTTTCCCACCGAGATGAACGAGAAGCGAAAGCTCATCGTTGGTAGAGCGAAGGTTCCATAATTCAGCAAGCCCTGTCCAAGCATTTGAGTTTGGCGGAAGGCACGCGTATAGTCGACAGTGGTATATACTTGGTGCGTGCTGGCTTTACTATACGATAAATTCCGGTTGGCTTTGGATGATGCATGGTCGTCCTCTGCTTGCAAGTGTATTAGGCCATGCTGTAAATCTCGAATTCTTTCTGGCGTTGCACGCGAAATAGGGGGAAAACCGTAACGTGTAAGCAAAAGGAACGGTGACTGGAACGAGATGCATGCCAGAAAACAGATAGGAGAAACAGAAAGGAGAAACAGGGTGGAACAGAGAAAGGGTGGAGAAGGTGAGAGTTTGTCCAGTGTAAAGTTCTTTGTAGAAATTTCACATGATGGATCGTTGGCTTATTCGGTGCTCTTCGTTCCACAACAATCTCATAATTTCATGGCCGCGTAATTTTCCACGACATTACGAGCCACGAGCCGGCCCACAAAGCTGCGAGATTCATAACACTGTCGTTAGAGTGGCGTCTCTTTCTCCTTTTTTTTTTCCCGATGGGCGAGCCTTGTGATGTACTTTGATGCGGTTCCCCGAAATCTTCGCAGAAGTTTAGAGCGAATCCATTAGCGGGTGACAGCACGCGAAATTAAGCGTGCTGAGAGGTAACGCTATTAGAGGGTACAGGAAGATTTATATTTTTGAGCCCAGTCTGGTTTTCGCGTTCCTGCCAGCCAAGATGATCGCTTGATTTATTGAAAAGGGTGAAATCGTTTTAACGACTTGCTTTATGTATCGTTTAGTGTTTCGGTCATCGCGCGTGGATCTGTATTTTGTGGTATTTTTAAAAATACTAATGTTCCTTTCTTATAAGCTTACCCTCGTTCTCGCGATAATAATTATATCTTGCTCGTTACGGATGAACAGATAGTATAGACTTACCGCGTAGACAGTGGTTTGTAACGCGTGTTACATGTATAATGACGAAGTTGACGCAAGATATTTCCACTAATCCTTTATCACAGGATTTATTCCGGTTTGTGTCCTCTCCGCGTACAAGTGTGTAATTAAATATGAAGAATGTGCGTAATTTATCTGTGCCTCTGCGAGTAACATTGTACGCTTACGGAGAGTTAGAGTATAAACTCTAAACTTATATCCTGTTCATCAGTCGGTATTATTAGAAACCTATTTCCAGTGTTGACGAGTAACATGCAGGGGCAATTGTTGTATTACAAACGGGGCTTTGAATTAACTCTTTGTGGTCCTGCGTTGCCATCCAGGAACCAAGTTGTGCATAATTTATTGTTGAAAAGCATTTATTCGTCTTAAGGAGACTAGTCTCTACACTATGCTCGTAATAAAAGCAAAGAAGATTTGATACAACATATTTTGAAAATAAATTTGATAATTTTAGTATTCAAGGTATTTCAAAATTTTTTATTATTAGGACGTTACGAATAATGGAAAAAGATTCTAGTTATTTACTTCTATAGATGATAAAAAATAACTATCACGTTCATTTATTATTGCAACAATTCCAAATTTATATCTGCTTAACAGTATCATATATTAAGTTATTTATTATTTGACAAGATCCAAACATACAAGCTTTATGTCATATTAATTCAAACTCGAACGTACATTAATGTCCGCATCACTGAAAATGTTAAAACCCTTCGACCATACCAACCAAGTGAGAAAACATTGTTTCGATTCTTGATTTATCGATGGTTTATACATATGTTCGTCTGGTTGCATGGTTTCATCCGGCTAATATTCGGTTAAATATACGCTTCAAACGAGCGACGATAATTCTCCATCAAACACGGACGAAATTATCTGGGTCCTGTTTCAACCGCGCAGATTTGGATGCTAATATTTCCCAGATGTCACGACGTTCATATATCGTTTCCTAGAAACGAGATGCGCGACGCTGGCTGGCATTCCTCGATTCTTGCAGCGAAAGGTTGCTCCCTGAGTTATTGCCGGCACATCGATCTGAGTTTTCACTTTAAACTTCACCGGCTACGCGGGGACAGATACCAGCGCCATTCCGCTGCTCGCGATCGCCGTCCAGGTTGTTTATTATGCGTTTGTCTTACTTACGCACCGGTCGCGATTTATTACCCGGGTACACCTAAGTTTTCTGTGAACTACCTCAAGACTTCTCGCTCGTAAATGCTGACGAGTTCCGCAGCTTTTAGGTACGAACGTATTTGGAGTCGGTGGCAGGTTGCAGGATGAGAAAATTGCTCATTGTTCCAGATTTGATCTTTTCTTGCTACTTTTAAGCGACTGCCGCTGCTTTCGACGCCAAATATGTCTGATTAGCCTCGCGAACGGATGAGTTAGATTACTGTTCGCGAGAAGTTGCTTTCAGTATCCTTTTCGCTCCTTTTTACCAGTATCTTTTCAATCCTTCTTGGAACCAAGACGTAGCGAGTAAGAAATTCGTATAGATTTATTACTGTATCTGTAGTTTAAGAAATACTTTATTTTTACGTCTTAAATAACGTAGAGATAAATAATACTTTGGAAGGTAACTCTGTTAACCCTTAATTAATGACCACAATCGGGAAGATAAAACATTTTAAACGAGCACGTGGAAAATGATATCCGGTTATTGACACAAGGTTCAAGAAGAAGCTATCAACCAGTCTTCATATTAATTTCGAATCAACAGAGAATCGGTTGTCGAATGCTTATCATATACAGCAAAGTGTCATGTACGACGATTAGATCGGCCCGTTAATCGTCCATTCAATTACGCCAGGAAATCACGAAACAACGATTATCTGATCGGTCGGCATCGATACGGGATTCCATTAAATTTTAATTTTCAATACCGGATCCGGTCGAACAACATCGATTATCCAATCTGCCGATCAAACGATCCGATCCTCTTCGATTGATTTCCGCGTTGAAACCACGTCAAGGTGGTTCACGGATCGCGTGTTCACAGCGAAAGCAAAAGAACGGATTTCGCATGGATCGCGCTTCTTCGCTTTGTGGGTTTCCTTAGATCGGTCTTCGTCGACCGGTAACCCGGTGCTCTCCTGATAGCGTATCGTAATTAACGACTAATTACCGTCGACTGGTTATTTAATAGAGTTGGAGTCTTTTCTCGGGATCCACCTCACGCTGGATCAACTGGCTCAACTCTAAAGCGCTCTGGTTAGCGTTAATTAGTCGCGCTCGACTCGACCTTCGGTGTACCTTGTTAATTATCGTCCAAACGATCTTCCGGATCTATTCAGCCTTCCTGGCTTTCTCGAAAACATCCTAGAGAGCCAGAGAAGACAAGATCGTAGCCGACGAGCTACTAGGACATATTTATTTCACTCGGTGCCGGTTGGATTCTTTTCTCCCACGGTAACGCATCGGAGCGCGGCTTCGTTTCTATTTTCGCGGCGGAGCCATGAGTTTAACGCCGGTGTTAATCGACAGTGCTGGCAATTAACTGTTGACTTATCGCCTCTGCAGGTGAATGCGAGAATCGATCAGGTAGAGCTGTAACGAGTTCTCTTAGCGAAAGAGGTTTCGCGGGTGCGTGAGAGATGGTCGACGTGAACAGTGCTATTGTTGCGTATAGTTTACACATTCGTTAAACGAACTTGCCCAATGCGTGACAATTAAACAATTACGCGATCGAATGTTTAGACATGGGAACGTTGTGCACTTTTTTCAACGTTCAAGGGTGTCTGTGGAAGATCGTTTCGATGGTATCTTTATCTTATTTAAATTAACGCAATCGTTGGTCACATTGAAGCAAAAATATTTCAACGGAGAGAAAAAAAGGTGGAAATAATATGTACAGGAAGTCAAGCTGTTGGATAATATTTAGTATAGTTCAGAAGTTTTGTTTTCTCTCAACTTCCTTAGACTTTTTCTTTTTCTCGAACAGAATAAGTAGCACTGCTAAAGCTTTAGATAGTTTCTACGGCATAAAATAAACACCTAGACTATTGATCGAAAGTCGAAACAGAAGTAACCAGAACATCCCGTAGAACGAGTAATATTTAATCTATCGTCTTGCATAAACTTCACCGAGGAACATTCGTCTCCTCTGCAAGCCTAACCCAACCACGCACTGTCTTCTAGCCAAGTTCGAACACATCCGGTTGCATAGACCTCTTGGCTTATTATTCTTCCCTCTTCGAAGAGCCTCGTGGTTGTGTGCAGTTTAGAGAGAAAATGTAGAAGAGTTCCCCTAGGCAGGCGAATACGTGGGCGAATGTATACCGAAGATGGTCTGAAGAAGTGAATCGGCGGGGCCTAGGCAAACAATTCAACTTATCTCATGAATCAACGTTTGATCCTTGGGAACGAGTTGTTCAACGAGCATCCACTGGCTGTGCCATCGGTAGTCGGGCCATTCGAAAAAACAGGAACGTTACTTGAGAAAGTAAACGACCGCATGGTTAGCAAGTGGGTGCTAAACCATCTGCGACACGAGTATTCGATTAACCTCGTGAACCCTGTCTAGCGTTGAGAAAAAACGGTGAATATCTTCTTCGTATTTGGATTTCGCTCTCTGCGCCGCCATTTTTGTGCGTTCGCCATTATTAAACGCGCGAATGGTTTACTATTCGTATTATAGGACTCACCAGAGATCTGCTGTTTTGATTTATGACTTAAGTGTGTTTTATTAATTTGAAAATCAAAATGAAGACACGTGAGAGGGAAAGGATGGAGCTTTTTATCACTATTTTTTCATTACATATGTAAATAGATTTTTTGGAATTGCTTCAGTATTCCTACTAATGGTAATTTTCGGATCCGTGATTGTGGTCGATCGATTTATGAAGATATGGCTTTTTAAGAAGCCTTATAACTGAATAATTAATTATATTATTCCTTCATATTGGTTCTTACCTATAATATTTATCAGTAACCTACGACAACTCGCACAAACAAACGTTTCATCGAGCAAACAAAATACGAAAAGATCAAAGTGCAAGTAATTTTCACACAAGTCCTACTTTCATCTAATTAAATATTCCAATGCACTTAACCTTTTTACTCGAATACAAAGTACCTACTGACAAATTGCTTACTTTCCTCGGGCATGGAACGTTAATCATTTAATTAACATTCTTGGAACAACGTAACCTGATGATCGTTTCCGGCTTCACGGATTTTTATACGTTCTTAATCCCGTCCGACAACGGAACGTCCACCGATCGTTTCCGTAAAGCCGCCAATGTTCTTCGACGTGTAAAAAGTAAAGCAACTCCTTTTAAACGTAGTGCCGTCGCTTAGTAACGGATGTAGTTCTCCTCTTAACGTACGCTCTTGTCATTAGTGTGTTTTCAATGAAAATTAGAAGCGACTCAATCTGTATTCCGATCTTCCGTTAAAGGGACAGAGTCGGCAGTACTTTAAATGAAGCGACAAGAAAAACTTAGCCATCTGTCGTAGCCACGGAACAAAAAGGATAGTCGTTGCTCCTTTGACTGTCATCGACTTTTTCTCCGACGAAGAGTGCCTGTTTTTCTCTGTCGGGCCCTACTGTACGCTGTCAAACCATATTCGATTGCGAACGAGTTCGTCTCATTTCTTCGTCACATTAGCCTTTTCCGCGGTCTCGAGTCCGCGGTTTTTCCGTCGCCGCGGAATCGTGCGTAACCTGCCGCTGATTATACAAACGAGCAGACCACTGTCCCCTTAGTCAGGCATTCGAATCGGATGTTGACGAATCGGCTCTCGCCTTTTGCAGAACATCTGGTATTTATCGCCGTGCTATCGAGCACGCGACCGTTCCAACCAATTAATTAACGAAAAATCACGTTAATCGATCGACGTGCAGACGGTGTCGACTTCCTTTCCCTATATAATCTGATCGGTCGGACCCTGTTGCTTATTGCTGTTATTAGCGTATCGCGTGAACAGATAGGAGCGGAAACTGAGGTGCGACAGGCAAAGATTTTTCTGTCAAGCGTATGATATATTTTTCGATGTTGTACAAACTGTTTCAAAGTTGAACGATTAAATTGTGTCGGTATGGTTTATGAGTAAAAGTTGGAAACACGTGTCGTACAAATGTAGGTTTGGAAATATTGTATTAGAAAGTTATAACGGACAAACATGAAGGCAATGGTGGATTTACTCATGATACAGTATAATCTAATAGTAGGTCATCCATGTTCGCTTAATATGTTTATTTTAATTATGTTAACTATCGAACAATTAAATTAATTAAATTGATGAAACAAATCTAATAGAAAGTGCATTCAGATAATTTTATCTAGCGTAAGCTTGTCATGGTTAAGATATCAAATTTGAGCTTGCATTTACCGCATATGGATTCTAATATTTTCAATATTTTCATTATAACTATCCAATAAAGCGTTTTACTCGTTAACTTTGAACCACCCTGTGTATTTACATACATTCCAACTTTCACGATCTCTTTAACTCTGCTTTAACGCTATTTCTTGGAATTTTTTAATTACCCTTTACAGCTTGCTGTGAGTACCGTTTAATTACGAAATAACAGGCAGTTTAACACGACACAATTCAGCGATTCGTTAAAACGATAAATAATCGGCGGTAAAGTTCTCGCGCCACGAGCCTGAGCACAGAATCGGTCGACGATCGTTCGTTTCAATGTTTTCGCTTTTCGTTCTCTTCGGTGTTTCGAGAAAGAAACGGGAGAAAGAAAGATAGGGAAGGGTTCTCGATCGTTTTTTATCGATGCAGCTCGCAAATAATGAAGCCGGTATAATTGGTATTCCTCCGCGGTGCCAAGTCTTTGCAGGTTTCGAAGAAAAGGTGTGATGAAAAAAATATCATAACGACGATCGGTTCTTCTTTTTCGCGTCTCGAGACCGATAGTTGCCACCTGTCGGAGGTTCTCGCCGTTCTGTCCGAGACACGAACAGGCAGAAAACATTGCGATAAAAGCGCCTCGCCAAATACGGCCGAGTCGTCCGGGACATAAAGCTTGTTTTGAGGAATCATTAGAGGTGAAATAAAATGCGGTACGCTCCTTGCGCTACCGTGTCCGGTTGAAACAGGCACGTATATAGCCTTATGGCATCGGTTCCTTCCACGGCTGTCGAGGGACAAACGTGTCCCTTGTCGGCAGAGACATGACGTAAATACGACGTCCGGCCCAGGGCGACTTACAATTTCATCCAACGTATCGGAAAATTAATTACGAATTTTCACTGGACGCGATGGGAAGCGCGGAAACACAATATGATTTATTACTTTAATTCAATGATAAGTAACAGAATCAAATAAATACAAAATTTGACATTAAATTTACCAAAGAAAAAAAAAAAAAAAAAACTATAAATTTTAATTGTCCATTCTTTGTCATTTCGTTATCTATAATGTACCAGATGACACTAATTAGACATAATTAGACATCAGGGCTATCGGCTGGCGTACCGTTCAAATTCGAGCGAGAGTAACGGTTGTCACGATTGTTATCGATCGCGATATCGTTGGGGTAAAACGGGTCACACGTGCATAGCATCGGCGATCGTCTTCAAGATCGTTAACGGTTCGAACGAGCGAGTTTTGTCAACTGCCTCTTGCCGTATACGAGCGTACACGTAACGTGCCTCGAAACATGTAAACATACAATTAATGTAAATCACATTTTTTCGAAGTCCGATCTTGATGCCGTGTTTATCATTCGTACTTCAGCGTGGAGGCAATTAGAAACTTCTGGGTCATTGTATGCCCATTTAACGTTATCTTCGTTTAATTTGACATATACGGGTCAACGTATCCAATGTATAATATATTCGAAGTTATACTTGAAATTCTTTACTTCCTTTGGTTTTTTATCGGAGCAGTGGAATTAAAAAAATTTCGTATCGTTATTCGTGATATTTTGGAGCACATTTCATTAAATTACAAACGTAATATTTTAAACGAAGTTCTCTATTTTTTTTTCTTAGCTTAATGATAGAATTATGCAGTAATTATCTATAGATTTGCGTTTATCGTATCCGATTTTCGGTTTTAGATTATTGACTTTCAGTGATAGCGTGAACAGCCTTTTAATTTTTATAGTCTTTCAATTATTTTTAAATATCTTTCAGTGTTAAAATTCTAAAAAAATTCAAAACTCTGCATAAAATAAAAAAATGGAACTTTCTTAACACAAAACATCTGTATCGACGATTAAACGTATTCTTTCTCATTCTTAACACTACAAAATACCACAAAACCGCCTGTGTAACAATGTAACGCGAACAAACCTCACGAAAAACAATGGTTGAATAAAAAGTAGATCGAGTGGACCATTCACACCTGTCGTTTTTTCCGAGCCCGTCAAAGGGTGCAAAGAGGAATTGGCCGCGCTGTAAGAATCGATGCGCGCGTTGTTTTCCGAACAGTGAGACAAGACGAGGATCATTGTTTCGCGGTGTCGTTCCCGGCAACGAAAAATCATTTGATCGTGCCATAAAATCACGTTGGCATTTATTGCCACGCGTTCTGCCCTCGTCGTGCTCGGCCCATTTGTAAAACAAATGCGAACTTGTTCCTGGGCTCGTTGCCGCCTAAGGTTGCCGCTCGTTGTCCCTCGTATGTCCCTTTCACAATCGGCAACCCGCAAAAATAGGAAGGATATATACGGTTTACGATCATCTACAAATCGTGCCTGGTCAGTGGAAGAAACCCTTTCTTCTTATTCTTTTTCGTTTGCGACCCGTGGTGGGGTAACTATTCTGCATCCATGAAGATATCACGCCATTTTAGTTTGGTGTTTTTTAGCCGGAAGCGTTCTGTTGCGTGAGATCAAACCTTGGTTCGGTTCGTTGGTTGTTTTTTGGTAATTTTATAGGTATTAAATTGAGGTTTTCATGTGCATTTAAGGAGAATTTAGCAGAATTTAAATAAGCAGAAATATATAAATGAATTCAAAATATAATATTTAATTTGAGTCATGATTCTATAAAATTAATTCTATATTATTTTGTCATAAAACTACCATACTGAAAAGTATTCTAGTTTCAACCACAAAAGATTCAAATTATTACATTCAATTTCGACGTATGATTGTCTGACAATCAACAAACCTACCAATCGAATAAAACCAACAATAAATACCACATCTTTATCTAACCACTTTCAAATGCCATCGGACTATCGATAGTTTGAATACTCAATTTGTAGAGCAATCAGGCGTCAAATAAGAGGTGTAAACTCAAATTCCAATCTGTATAACAATCTGTTCATTTGATTCTTCTTTCCTCCGAGTAATTGAATGATTATGCAAAAATGATTGTTGGAGCAGTGATCTTTGATACACAAAGGTGTTCGCGTCAGCGGTCGTGATCGAGCCGAGGGAACGAAAGTTCAGGTGAACGTGTTCATTTGCGGCTCCCCGTGTGTTAACACGGATTTTCGCGATCTACATTATTCAAAATCACAAGCAGACCCCTTTTTTCCTTCGTTTAATGCTGGATACCGACCGACTTGGTACTAGTTCCCAGCACGAGACGGCCATTTATTATCGGAGACAAAGGTTACGCTCGCGGGCCGACAATAGTTGTAAGTGCGCGCTTCCAATGGCCGTCGAAGACAATGCCTGAAGTCGGCTTAATGTCAGAAGGGCGAGCGATGCATAATTTATTAAGTCGGTCCTCGTTTCGCGCCATGGCTCCTGCGCCCTCTCAGAGTCCATATCTGTTGCGTTTAACGAGACACTCTCTTATTAAAAATTAATATTGTCTGTCTAGTTTGAAACCTATGAGAATAGTGATACGCTTATTTTTATTTTTAACTTCAATAATGTATTTTCCAAAACGGTACCGATGTTCTCGATGATTTTTAAATATGCTGTAAAATATATACGATATTTAATAGCGACGATAATAAAAGGGGAAGTTTCATTTTGTATCAAGCCACCACTGGACCATATAGAATATAATACAATATTTTATAATATAAGAAAATATAGAATATAATACAATATTTTATAATATAAGAAAATATAGAATATAATACAATATTTATAATATAAGAAAATATAGAATATAATATAATATTTTATAATATAAGAAAATATAGAATATAATTAATGTCTATAATTTTCCATGATCGATTAAGAACAATTTTTAATTAACACGTAGCAAAACGAAATAACAAGTCCATACATTGATTACTACCTTCTGTTGCAAAAATTAGTAGTGAATAAGTATTCTCTGGATTCTCACGAAAATCAGGAAGGAAATTAATTAACGACGCGATTCATCGAGTCGTACGAAGCAGCGCGACTGGTTATCGCTTAATGTCTCCCAGGGGAGCGGGAAAAAATGGCACGAAATAAACGGGTGGAAATCAGTTAATGCCGCGAGTTGTTAAGCCAGACGAAAGGATACCGAAACGAACGTCGACCGCAAAACTTGAGGCGAGTCGGGGCCGCAAATTAATTAAGGTGGTCACAATTAACTGTAATGAAAGGGAATGTTTCAACTACCTCGTTTTTAAGAATCCGGCTTCTGCCGGGCACGTTCCTTAATCGCAATTAACCGACTGCGAAAGTAATTAAGACCGAGGACCGTCGCCACCGAGTGTAGAAATGAAGAAAAGGTTTGGTCGTGACAAAAAACACACACACACATTAAAAAAAAAATGCGAAAAAAAAAGGGAAAAAAGGTGAATAAGACGGCCGTCAGCAGGAACCCTGTAATTAAGGTGTCTTAATTGGACGCTTTCGCCTGCCAATTACCTTCGTGATTCCCTCGAGGAATAGCGTGCCTGTTAACCCTATCATTGGAAGTGGGTCATCTCTGGTTCGATGAATAACCAATGAATACCCCAACTATTATGCAGATGATGATCGATATGCACGAGAACCTACGTCCTCTTGATTTTGGTTAAATGAATCGTTTATGGTGATATTCAGATATCAATTAAATTGAATCAGAAATTGAAGCAATGTTATGTAGGAATTCAGTGATTGTATATACGCCATTAATCTGTATAAGTATTAATATCTTGGTACTTCAGAAGTTTAGTTCTCCGATTAGTTGCCCTAATTTCAATTTTTCCTTTGTAAGTATACGAAAAGTATTTATTTAGTATGAAATCAAGCAGAATTATAAATTTTATGATAGATTTGTGCAAGTTGTTAATTTTTGATAGGTGCGAAAGATTGGAAGATATGAGTTGATCTCATCACATCTAACATTTCTATTAAGTGCTTTAGATAGGTTGAAAGGCCAATTTACGGTGTGGCAGTGGCTGTATGACATTTTACATTTATGCGGTAGATAGCAAAGTCGACAATAAAATGTGGGTGGTACGGTTGGCGGTATTTACCGGGCGCGTTATAACTATCAGATAAATTTATCCTACCTGCAATTACATCACCGAAGATACACGGTCCGACCATCCCTGCGCTCATAAAACACGCCTGCTAATCGTTATATTCGCTCTTTTCGGGACGAGTTCCGCCTTAATTGCAAGGGGTGGTCGTCGGTTTGCTGTAGGTGCACGAAAGCAGCTGAATCTTTCGCACTTCACCGCCAAACGTATGTTGTCTGTCTGCGCATTGTGCATTTTAAGTATTGTATTTAGTTAATTGTCTTTTGCAAATTTACGATTTTAATTAAATATTTTTTTCTCCTAAATTTATAAAATTTCTATGAGAAATTACGAATTCGTTATTTTGTGAACCTTGGTAACTTTAGCATTAAAACACCTATTATTATAGGAACAAATTAATTTGTTACAAACCTTTTTATAGTATCACGCAAAAGTTACAATTTAAACAACCGATTAGTAAGGCTGATTTAAAAACACTTGAGATATGTTACAGAATTTTGTTTGTTATATAAAATTCGAAGCAAATTAAATTTTATCTCTGTATTGTTCATCCATGTGAATGCATTCAGTATCAATGGTACCGCCTTAAATAGCTCCTCCCTGTACGAATTTTTATGAACCGGATAGCGGTTATCATCGAACGTATCTCATCCTGGGAGGATCCTTTTCTTCTCCTGGCTCCTATCACCTGCATCTGTTTCTTCTCGGTGGTGAATAAAAAGAGGGCGGAGGTCGCGAGGAAACGATATTTTTGGTGAACCATGAGCCGTCATCGCGATTACCGTGCAGGTCGTTCAACCCCTTTTCCAGCGAACGAAGACAAAACGTACGATGGGTTGTGCAAAACGAAAAACGAGAATTCGCACGCCTAAACGTTCTGCTCCCTAATTAAACGATGGCACCGACCGACCGGAAATACCGTGGATCCGGTGGCGGAGGCAGCGTCCAGATAAATCCTCGAGCTCGAGCAAGATTTGCATTCTTTTATTACACCGGACACGGCAGACAAAGCATAAACGTCGTATCGACTAGCAGACTTCGTTACACGTCAGAGTTATGGCTTCCTTCCTCAAAATCTTCGTTTCTTTTTTTGTCAATGATGTTATCGTTCTAGTTGTATCTCATTTGCCTCGGTAATGCGTGCTCGATCGCTTTTATCGTTCCTTTCATTATATTATAATTAATACGCGGATAGCAAGTCTCTTTCTCGTTCTCTTTGTATTTTTTCATCCAAAGGTTTCTTTTGAAAATTATGACACGGACTTTCCTCGTTTCATCTTTCTTCCCTTCCTTGTTGTACGTATTCACGTCTCGTTAGTCTCACGTTTAATTGCGTCTTCTCTTGTCTTTCACTTCCATAAACGAATCTCTGGTCGGTCCTCTGCGTACGATAGCTATCTGGATTCATTACCGCTTATAAAATACGAGATTAATTGCGGCGATAGTTTTTTTGCTTTTCGTTCTCGAAACACCGGACACCCTTGTCGTGCTCTATTCATTGTTTACGCGAGTCCACCGAGTAGATATCGAATCAAAGGAATATGAACGTACATATGTACATTGTACATGTTCCAGTTCGACGATCGGTGGTCGGTCTCTCACCGCGCGATGACGATGTTCATCCTACGATCCAGATCGAAGATGTCCTTCGGTCTGTGCACCTGCCTTTTAGGATCTTATTTCGCGATATCAGATCGTCTTGGTACAGCGCCAATAATTAACTGCTAATACATCGAATAGAGGCGTGCGCGGTAGATGGAAATTGTAGATAGATCAATAATATTTTTCGATATCATCTCGAACAGAAATGAAAGTCGTAAATATTTTACAAGAATGTACGCTTCTGACAGGGGTTGTTATGTAGAGCTTGTATATTTTATATTCTTATACTCTCAAGACAAAAATTACACCAATAATCAAACCCTCGTAACACACACACACATTCATATAAAATCCTAAGAAATAAAAGATTAAAATGATAAAAAAATCTCTGAAAAAAGCGCGATGCTCGTTGCAGAAGGCGAAGCGGTACGAGCATTTACGAGCGGCAAACAGGCCCCGTGCAGGTATCGATCTTCATAGATCGAAGGAAGGTAGATGATAAGAAGAGGGGCAGGGAGGGCGTCCAAGGAAACAGCAATTTATTGAGGAGAGCCGGTGGCTCTAATATACCTTAATAGATATCCTATCGGCTGATTGGGGTATTTCACGGTTGCTAGTGCAACCCTAAATGCCGTGGCTGTAGCCAGGGCCCTCAGAAACTTCAGTCGGCGGATGCTTACTATTAGAGGCCCGGCGCACCGTTTTACTGCGCAGTAAATGCAGGTATAAGGCGCGACTTTTAAATTCACTTACACCGCGCTGCAGCGCAGAATTAAAACGCGAACTTTATTGCACCCGACCGGTTCTCTCTGTCTCGCTTTGCATCTCTGGCCGTTTAGCCTGCGGCCGAAAGCGGAGAGTCGTTTGGATGGTAGCCGCAGCCGGTGAAAAAAGGGAAGAGTACACAGCTTCTGTACTCGGGGGATGATTTGCGTCGCGGGGACATGAGATGGATGCCGAGTCTCCGGCCCACAAATAAACCGCGATAATGGATAGATTGTAACCGTTTTGTTGCTAAGACATAATTTATGGATGTAGCTCGAAGCTGGAAGAGCATCGATTAGAGTTATTGATTTGAACCGGATATCTGAGATACTTGAATAGATAACAATTACTGGGTTAGGTGCATATCCGCAAGATACTCGAATAAATGAGATGGCGCGGTATCACGATTTCGAAGAAAATTTTGCTAACTATTAGATGAGATGGTCTAAGTACAGGCTAACAGTTTTGTTTCAAAGTTTACCGTCAAATTTCCTCTGCACAATTTCTTTTTACTCATCAATCGTAATTTGACTTTACTCTTGGTAGAGTCAAGCGCCTAACATGAGTCAATACTTCAACTAGCTTATATAATTAAGCAGTTGCATTTTAATTTTGAATTAAAGCAATTTAAGTTGTGCTCCAATTTTTAATTTTTTGGACATTGGACATTTTCGTACATTGTTCCTCTGAACCATTTGCGCAACTTTGAGCTAACGCGAGACAGAATGGAACCTTCTCCCTTTTCACCGCGCAACAGCACGTTTAATCACGAAACTGTCTCTTTGAAAGAAAGGACAATGCGGTTTTATGTTACCAATTATCGTTCAACGCGAACGTTCAGAAACGTATTTACCGGAGAAGGGGGCCCATTCAATGTGCTCGTCGTTCAACATAATACGCGGGAATTATGAAGAACGAGAAGAAAATGGTAACAGCTTATTTAAATACAGCTTTATCGTGGTCCCAAGCGATCGTAAATTTTAAGATTCCATATTCTTCCGGTTTCACAAGCGGTGCAAAATGAATTTATGAATACGCGTGGGCAATACATTACGGGCATGTCTAATAAATATCAAGCCTCTTCATTTACCTGTCCGAGCAATATACTTTGGCGAGATAGAGGCCGACGATCGGTCTTAGAACAATGGCGTGAACGTAAAGCCGCGTGTTACGCAAACGCACGAGCAAATTTCACAATTCGTATTACGCTCATAGCAGCAGATTTGTGGGTGGAGTTGAGCCACGTCGAGATGTGTTGTACGCTTCATGAGAAAATGGCAGATCCGTATCGCGGTCGCGGAACAGTCAGAGACCGGGGCAGTTTCGTTTCTTACTTACGAGACACGGTTTTACCAGGTCGTACAAAACGTCGCAACGCAGCCCTCGTACGAAATAACACGCCGCTCCTGACTTCTCCTCGCCCACGGAACTTATTTTTCAGTGTTAACATCAATCTGCCATTCGCTTCGTAATGTCGGCTACGTGGGCGACACCATTCGCGTCTACCATAGGCGGTGCTGCAATATCGGTGATTCTTTGTTGATTCTTGACATTGTTGCTTTGAAAAATTAGGCGAAGGTTTTAGGTTTCTAATGACAACTGTTAATCGTTGTAATTGAAACGAATCCGATTTTTATTAGCGTCTGACAATATTAGCATAGCGGTAGTATCATCACGGACGAGACGAAATGAAATTTACATTGCAGGATAGATCTATATTATAGCTCGTCTGTGGTATTGCTGATGGAATTTAGAAATATGTGATTATTTTTTCAAATATTGTTCCAGCTCATAAAGTTAATTTTTTTCTCTGCCGATTATCTCGTATTTTATATATCGCGTACAAACTCACTAGCAATTTATTTTTGCGGTTGCCTTTAAACTCAAGGAAATTAAGGAAGGAACGGCATCCAACAGAGATCGGGATCTACGCGAATAGATCACACGATCGAACGATGTTGTATTTGTACGTTCTATTCTTCGTGAATCGCTTTCCCGTGTAACTCTTCGGTATGATCACCTAGGTGGTTCACGTACGAGACACGGGGTAAAGCACGGGAACATTCGGATAAACGTAGAACATTAAGTAGAATCGTTTCTCATAGACATGATATGTTCTAAACATTTCATCCACCGTGGGATTAATTCTGACATTAAGACGCTTTCCCATAACTCAGTTTATCTAACGACGACGACTCTCTCGAAAGAGCCACTAAAACCCTATGCATTTTCATTAACCTTCAGGAGTCTCGGTAACTACGCCACGAAACACTGGTCGTCGTTTTGCTCGAATTGAATATTACGAGCCTAGTGTATGATAATCAGTACGTATCCTGGCTGTGAAAATCAATTAAACGTTACGAGTCTACCTGCTGAGTGGAAGCGTCACGATAACTATCGGTCTTTAATCCGGTTCCATTTGTCGGTAGACGGAGATCTTCATTGACGATGGAGGATTCGATGATACTCGTGCGGTAAGGAAGGGTCTAACAAGGTCGTAACGACAGCAGAAACAATAGGAAGTCGTATAGAAGAGCGTTCTCTCGAATGGTGGCCATAATCCCGCGAAATCCACGGCGTAGGCAGATAAACGTTACGCTCATTTTACTATCGAGATAACTCGGTCCATGAGTGCTACAAGTGGGTTTAATGCGAGAAGCTTTATTACACATGCGACGATTTTTCCACAGGCTGGATAGGGGTAATGACGTTCAATTATCAAAATGACTGACCGTATATGGACGATAATTGCAAGGGTTGGTTTTCAATAGTCAGAAAGTGAATGATCGAGCACATAATCGTACGTTGGTTAGAAGGGTTCTTTGTTAAATTTAGATGCATGATATTTACGCAAGATACGCTTAATGGGTTGCCAAAATAATTTCTGAAAAAAATTGCGAACTATCTGGTCTTACAAATAATATTATAGAATGAATTATTATTTACCATAAATGATATAAAATATTAGACAACGATAGATCTATCCGAACAGGCAGTACAGCGTTGATTATTAAAGTCGAATCATTACGAACCTAATTTTTGTCACATAAGTTCGATCATTAAACCAGATACCGCCTGAAATGAAGCAATATCCTAAGACAGTTTTCCAGAAAATTATTCCAAAGTTTCGCCTGCAGCTAAGAGCTCGTCCCTTCGACGATCATAATTGTCTCGTCATTCAAATTCAGGATGTACCGCGTCAAACAGGATAGACTTATTTCGATAGTAATTACTTGCATGTCCGCGCTGTAATATAGGTTCAGCTCATTACACGGCACTGGGAGGCATGCTTACGTTGAATTTAGTAGCTAATTCCAAGTTAGCCTGTATGGGCGAAAACCACAGTGTGTATAGATTATGGTTTCATTAAGTAAAAGGCAGAGGCAAAATAAGTTCGGGATTACATGCTGAGCTTGCCGATCAATTTTTTATGAAAGCATGCTCGCGCCCTCAGTTCTTTCTCGATCGTGTAATCATCCCGTGGATGCATAATCAATAACCAATACTATGGGCGGGGGAAATCATTCCAACCTTCCCGGCTCGGAACACAGCAATGATCGATAAAGCCGCCCACGCAATGAAAAGAACGCCCTCGTGCGCTTCCATGATTCTACTGACGTGCGCTTTCCATGCGAAAGTTTTTCATTGTACATCACGATGCTGTGCATCCGTGAATGCATCACCATATCCATCAGGATGGCTTGCTATCGGTCGCTCGTCACGTTTTATTGCGGCCTGCCGGTAGCCAATGTAGAACATTGATTTGCAAACTCGCCTCGAGATGGGCACACCTATAGTTGGCACATACACCACGCCACGGTGCAGGGTATAGGGTAGTTCATTTATCTTGATCAGTACGAGTAACTTTTACGTAAAATGCTATAAAGAATGTTTCAGGTTGAAGTTGCTCGGCCGTGCCGCGTACGTAATGGCTTGTCAAGGTTTTTTACGATCCCCGTCGGTTGTACATCGATATTTTTCGTGAAATATCACTTAGTAGCGATCTTTTAATTGAGGTTTGCGCTTAATCCTTGGCATCGGAATATTTTGGTTCTCTTGTTTCAGAAACTTACTTTATAAGAGATTTTTATGAAGTTCAGGAACTCGTAGGGAAACAGTTTTTCTTGTGTTTTAAGTTTTAACATGTTACTCGATGGTGAAGTTTTTCGATTAGGTTGCGATTAGACGTGATTTCATTTACGATAGATTTTTTTTTGGCTTGAAAATTTGTTGGAAAGGCAAAGGCTACTTTTGTTTCAAACGATGGCTCGAAAGTAAAAGTTTTTGATCAGGTTCCAATGATCGAGTATAAGGTAGAATGACGATCTCCGATAAGATTTTTTTCTGGCAAAATAAGACCGATACGAATTTCTCGATGTCGAAACGGTCTCCTATGAATTCTACTTGTGTGGCAAGACGAGATCGTGCGCACACAGAGTACGAATTAGCTATTTGCTACGGTATCGCGTTCCTTCGGCACTTTAACCTCCTCATTCTTTTACCTGCCAGGCATACACAAGTTCTTGCCCCAGAAATCACAGTACTTTAGTCCTGCCAGGTTTATATTATCGAAATTGCTAGTGAATGTTTACTGCAATCAGATACTGACAATTTCGTACCTTATAAAAGTGTGTATGACACAATACTATGTAGAGAACGGTGATGATTACAGTCAGAATACAACAAACTGTAATACAATTATCTTGGCACATAAGAAATATTGGTTAGAGTTTCTCTCACTTTCTCTTACATTCATTTCATATTATAAGATGAATATTTGTCGTGTCTATTGATAAACGAAATACTTCTGTGAATGTTTAGTTTAAGAACTCATTTGAGGAACTTACAATAATTATAAAAATTAATTTATATATATATATATTACAGTACATGCTAATTTTTATTTTGACTAAATCCAAAAAATAGACATCTTTTGTCTCTCTATTCGAATACTGTCTTGAATTCTTCAACTCTTCAACACGTTTTTTAAATATTATGCATATGGTGGGGCTGTAGCAATAATAATAAAAAAGGTTAATATGGTTTAAATTATCTAGAAAACTGACAGTATCACTGATTTCTATGATTTTTAAGTACCTTGTAAAAATATACCGCATTTAATAGTAGCGATAATAAAACAGGAACTCTCGTTTTATACCGAAGGGGCTGCAGCCCTTATGGAAGAGTCACCACTTGTGTGTAATAATTTAGAATACTATGGAACACTATGGCATAGTGACACCATAAACAACAATACCACATTATTTCTGATTACTCTGACAACTCTGAATCAGTCTGATCACTCTTCGTAAATAAGTCTTATCAATTTTCCCAATACTTCGTATCGGTCTCGGAAAACGTTGCGTCGTTGAAACAGGTGATACCTGAAAGCTGGTCGAACAAGGTCCGGTGCAGGTCCTCAATGCGTAAGACTCCTACGCACTACGAGTAGCACATTATCCCTGGAACTCTTTGCGTGACGGTGACGAAGAATAGGTAGCACAAAGAATAAGAAGTGGACGTGGCAGGGCCACGGAATAAAGGAGGAAGCGTAGAGGGTAGCGCGAGCAAAAGGAAGTGGTACGGAACAAAGAACAAAAGTGGGCGAATTCCCGCTTGTTCGAGATAAAGAGGAGGACCTGGAAGGTGGAACGTAGAATAAGAAGAAGCAGAAGAAGACGAAGAAGAAGAAGAAAAAGTAGAAGAAAGCCGGTGCTCGCCTTGGTCCGGGAGATATTCGCCGACTAATTGAATTTACGAGCTCGCCGAGCAACCGACGTGGGTCGTGCCGGTCTTTGGACCAGATTCAGTGTCGGTACACCGCCATTAGTGGCCGCTCCGCCTGATTCCTCCAGTATTCCACGACGATAATCGTAAGTTCCGCGATCATACGGCAAACAGCCGAAAACTTCGTCTCTTCGCGTATACGTGACCGTGATATTTGATACGATACCAGGTGTTCGCCATTGGTGCCATTATGCTCCTGTTGTTGTATTTCTTTGTGCTTCTGCTGGCGACCTAGTCGCCATACCGATCTGCGTTCACGGTTGCGACCGACCAGAAGGATCGTATAATATGTACACGAGATTTTGCTAGAATCGAATCGTGGTATCGCGACGGATGCAGGTTTCATTTTCCGTGCAGGTTTCTTGAGTGATTTTTTTGTATATTTTACACGATCGTGATCACGAAGCTGTAACATATGATTGTTCGTATAATATTATTTTGGTGTTAGTGAAATCGATTTGAAGATGATCAAAGAACTGATTCTGTTCTTAATTTATGAACAAAGTAGGAAAATTCAAGGATACCATTGCTATTATATTACGTTGTATTTATTGGGATGTTGTAAACGATTCGAAAATTCGATTTGGAGCTTAAGTTTACGTGCTTGTTGTGTTATTGTGGTTCACGTGAATTTTTTCTCGGGTCTGTACCTTTTTTATGATACGTAACTTGGTCGGTCCCCGGTCGCTGAGCAGATCGGTTCAATGGAAAGGAACCGGTCTCTGTTTGTTCGTGAACTCGCACCGACAACCGGTATAACTAACCTCCCTTAACGGCCAACGTGTGAGAGCGCAAAGTCGAAGAAAAAAGGTGCTATAGGCCACTAGCACTCGCCTCCACACCTGAGCGTTCGTAATTTATTTCAGCACAAATATTTCCTTTCGCGACAAAGTGATTAAAAAAAAAAAAAAAAAAATAGTAATAATGATTGGTTGCTCAAAATGATAGTTAGATAAAAATTCTACGAATGAGATATACTTGAAATCTGTTTAACTTCAACGTCTAAGTCTTCCGCTTCATCCACCGTCAAATCGATCTTTTAAAATCACGATTTTCCGATGGAAATAAGAAGAAACGTATTCCACCCACGATTGAAAGAAACACATCTCGAAGTGGTCGTTCCTTTCATTGCGGTGATTTCGTAAAAAATTCACCAGGCCGCAACGCGCCGTGGCCCCTTTTAAGGGAAAAGCGTTTCATCCATTTTTTCTGCAACCAGTCTGTCCCTCCCCCCTTTCAGAAAGATGTCCAGATTGTGTCCGACTCGTTCTTAACGAGCGTGTACAAACAAAATTGCTGTTCCGGTAATGGCTATGGTTTCGTCGTGGTTGCCGAGCGGCGCGGTTTCGAGGATGGTTATGCGCCGTGCACGAGACTGTAAAAGGTAAAGGAAGAAGAAAGTGGTGAAAGCTCGCGCTGCGCGGAGGCGTTTGTCGAATAAATGCCGACGCTTTTAGCACTTTTCTCCGAGCGATTCAAAGCCTGGTCTTTCTCTTTCTTTCTTCCTTTCTTTTTTTCTTTCTTTCTCTCTCCTTCTCCCTCTCTGTCTTTCTCTTTTTTCCCTTTTTTTCACCTTTCGTTCATTTTTTTTTCTCTCCAGCTCTCTTTTTAACCGCGCGACTCTTAGAATCGTAACGTGGCGGGTTTCGGGGACGGTGTATACACTTTTTCTCCTTGTCACTTTTCCTTTCCCCTTTCCTTTTCTTCTTTCTCCTTTTGTCGAGTTTTCCCGACATTAAAACCGCGGCGCGACTTCCTCGTGCATTTCACAAAAACGTATCCACGGTTGTTAAACGCTCGCGTTAACGTTAGTAATGATAATGGACTCGTGAGATTAAGAGAGCGCCAGCTGATAAGAGAAAAAAACGAGAGAAAGAGAGCAGAAGAAAAAGAAGAGAAAAAAATAGGAGAGAGAAAGAGACCGGACGAGAAACCAACGACGCACAAGCCCCCTCGTGTGTTTCCAGCGGTGTTGCATAATTAGAGAAAACGTTATTACGCCACCAATTACTGGAGCTTTTGGCCTACCACGAAAATTAATTAACGCGCCGTGAATGAGAGAACCAGAAAGCTTGTTACGCTCTTTATGTTACGATGGAGTTTTTATGCGGATGCATGGATGGTTGTGTGTTTTTCGTGTGTGAAAAGATGAGAGACAGCCATAGTATGACAATTTGATTTTTGTTCGAGGCGTTCGAGCACAATTTCTGTCGTTCTTCGTTCTTCGTCATCGATCATTTCTGCGGAACCCTTTATTTCTTAACGTACCGCAGACGGAAAACAATTTTTTTTATAAAAATTGCATGGTACATATCATATTTGATTATTTAATAAGATATGGAGGTTAGGTTCGTTTTTTTAAATGGAACTAATTTGATAGTGCTTCTCAAGACGAGAGAGTTTCAATTTGTTAATAGTATCGCAGTATTTAATTAGTTGCTAGAGTCACAGACGACACGTTGAATCGCGGAGAAAAAAGGAATTTTCTGTAGCACACGTTTCAAGTTTTCTGTAAGAATTCGATATACATAATCGAATCAAAGGATCTTGGTCGAACAAAGGCTCTTTTGTGTCGCGAGCGAACTTCTGTTACTCGCTTAATGGCTAACTGCGAATTTATAAGCACGCGAATAATAGTGGTAGTCTATGCGATGCGAGTTTCAAGACGTATCGACAGATGCACTATTCAAGATTTCAAGAGATCTCGAGCATTCAAAGCTCTTTATAAACAAGAGGTTTCAGAGGTAACGATCCCTTTATAGGTACACAGCGGATTTCTAAAGGGGCTTGACCAGATATCGACGCGCGTTAAAGGAAAGAAAGAAAGCGAAAAGTACCATTCGAAAGTGTTCCACGACAAAAGTAAATACATGTAAGAGAATCGCAATCGTCATCAATTAGGGTGACGAACTCTTTCCCATTTGCATGTTCTAAATGTCTACATATTTACAGCAAAAGTAAGTTCTACTTTCTCGATTTTCGAACGATACTTTCATATCTAGATCATTAATTTCTATCCGATATCGTGTATATTCGCATAATGTCATACACACTTAATAATTATAACAGTATACAGAGCACTTTATCAATACGTTATCACACCAAGAGTGTTCGAACGAACAGTGAGTAACGATGGATACCCACATCGTTTCACGCGTAAGTTTCACGCGTAAATTTAAGAACTAATTTCACCCTTTATCACACTCGCACAACACGTTCGTCTCGAGTTCATTACCTTCGTATTCTCAACAACTTCTCACATTAACCTCAAAAATGACGTATTTTTCCAATAAGAAGGAATTAGTCTCTTCCGCACTAAGTTACCCCAAAAGAACTTCCTATTCTCACAAATATTCTGTCTACTCTTTGACTATAATTTCGTTCAAACAAACTTAACGTTGAACTCAAACAAATCACAAGTTTCGTTGCTCGCGTTACCTCTTCCAGAACATAGTCTTCGCAGCAATGACGACTATTTTTATGCACGTTCGTTGCGTATAAGGTTCTGGCAAGCGAGTTGGCGCGCAAGACATGTTCAAGATGTACGAATGCGGCGTCCAGACGTGCCGAGGATCGAGATGATATCAACATGAGTTGGCGCCAACCTTCGGTCTACGACACATTGCTTCCTGTTGGCTGCTGGTACATGAATCATACACGACAGGACACGACGTATCGGGCGACACCACCAGGCTTCTTATAATAGCGATGAATCGTCCTAATTGCGGTTTAACGACTCCTGCCGTCCGGCCGTCGAGGTTTCATGAAAATGTTTCGCATGATTTTTCGGTTTCTACGACGAAATTGCCGGATACGCGATTACCTGATCCGTGACCCCGCGAATCGGATCGAAGCATCTGTTTTACCTGTCGGTTCGCGTGTCGAACTCACGTTTCGCTTTCGTTGGTCCCTCCTTCTTCTGTCTTTTTTTGCGAGCACCGAGCGTTTTAAACGGAGATGATATCGGGATTTTTAATTGCGAGCTTTGTAACCGCAGCTCAGACAGTTTTTCGTACACGAGTTGCTACATTCTATTAAGGGTATGAATAAATTTAAGTCGGAAGGTTGAACTTCACTTTTTTTTCCCAAGGGATAAAGTATCCGCGAATTTGCTTCTTTTGAGAAAGTAGAAAGTTTAATTTTCGTTAGGATTTAATTCTTTGAGGAATCTTTTCATACAGTTTGTAGAAAGATGGACATTTACAGCGCACAATATAGTTCGTCTGCTGTTTTGCTTCTTCTTTTCTCTTTTTTTTTTTTTTTGTTTATTGGATTTCAATTTTGCGGTCTTACCGCGCAGTATTCTTCGCGAAACCCGAAGAATATCCTGTTGGAACTTCGGAATAATTGGATTGGTACAATTAGGGAATGCACCCTTTACCGAGTCTCTTTCTATGCTTTTTCTGGATTCTTTTGGTTCTTTGTTTCATTGGTTCGGTCAGCATCGGCGGAAAGGGACACTTGTGTCCTCCCTCTAATGGAATCGGATGCTTCTTGTTCCGAATGTGCTGGCTCAGCAATGTCAATAAAATTTAACAAGCTTCCCATTTACCATTTGCGGAATCCTCAGCGCGCGCTTCGCGTTTTCTTTCCTCCTTTCCTTCCTTCACTCAAAGGATAATCACTTTTATTGTCCTGTCTCTTCGTCTCCGTACCCTTCCACCGCGTTGTGTTACAGGCTACTTCCTGTTTCGCCGTTTCTTTTCCACTCTTATCTGGCATCGCGGACGATGATACTGTTATTTCAGAAATTCTTCGCCGGATATTATCGCGGAAGAAGAGAAAAATTGCTGTCCAACGCGGTAAAAGGGATACCTTTCTGGCATTAAATGATGTTTCCGTCAACAGACAACATTGTGCGTTATATTCATGGCTTGCGGAGTTGGCAATCAAAATTCCAAACTCCAACATCGACTGCTAATTTTTTTGCCTCCCAACTGACTCCTACGTTTATGATAGATTATTGTATTTATACGTATAGGTTACCAGGACTGCACGGTCGCCAATCAAAATTCTCAACTCCAACCGAGACTGTTAATCTTTTTTTTGTATCTCCGACTACAACTCTGAACTCGACTTCGATTCCTACGTTTATGTTAGATTATTGTATCTATACGTATAGCCAGTTTCATATAAAGCCATAAGTTCGATTTATTTTTTTTTGCTGCTATCGCTGTCACTCGTTTCACCGATCTTTACGTGGTCGCAATTTATTACGCTTAAAAATTCACAATTTTCGGAGTTAACATGTTTTCTTTCACCTTTAGCTTCGATCTCAGCGATGAGAAATTTCCTTTGAATTCCTACTCCATGGCTCTGGTTATATTAGGTTGTTGCACAAGTTGGTGTCTTTTGATTTCTCAGTAAAAGAAATGGAATACCTTTTCAGCTTTTTAGAGGTCTCGAAAAATTCGAGCATATTTTTGTCAGCTTATCGTTGATCAGGTAAGATCGTAACTCTCGCAGCAACCCAATATTTCGCCAAGAGGAATGGCCGAATGAAGCACACTGGGGTCGGTTAGTTACGTTGAACAGTTTTTCAAGTTCTTGTAATTTCAGTGAAAATTTATTATCTTCGTATTTAATTTTCGCATCTCTCCCCTCCTTGCGAGCACCTACTTGATTGCAACGCCAAGTATGCGACCAAGGTGCACCAGCTGTACTTACCGGAGGTAATTAATCTGCCTGTTTTTAGTAAGCAACGATGCAATTATCTCGTTGCAATCGTACCGCTGTTGTTTCCATTTTTGTGGGAAATATGGCAAAGAACAAAGAAGGTTATTCTTTAAAAACTTCTTGAGCAACGAATTCAGACGAATGTTGTGGTGAAATTGTAATGGAGATAGAACTGTGCTTCTTGAAAATGTTACGAGGTATTTTCGTTGAATTATTTAAGTCTCTTTAGTCTTTGTTGCGCATAAAAAGTAGTTGTAGGTAGAGAAAAAAATAAATGCAAATAGTTCGCGTGCAACGGCGAGGTTCGTCATACATTTGAATCATAGTTTCTTTCTGAATATTAATATTGCAAGAAGTTGTCGATCTTTGATCAAATTTATTTATAAGAAAGCTAGAAGGCTAAATTTTTATTCTGTTATTTTATTTAGCTGCGATTTTAATATCAGAACTGTTAAAGGGGAGAAAATGAAGAATTCGTAATTCCTCGTAGAAATTCTATAAATTTGCAAGGGTGCAAATTTTTCTTATTATATTTTGTTCGAATGTCTACTATTTTAATTTCTTTGGTAAAATAGAAATACTTCAATCATTGGTAGTTTTAGTTAGCTTTACTTTTAAATATTAACATTAAAAAGAAAGAATCTGTTGAATACTTAGATAATTTAATTATTAGATACAAAAGAAATACTGGAATTGCTTTTGAAGATTCTTCTGCTTTTTCTTATTCCTCACAATTTACCGAGACCGGTTATCTACAATACTTGCCTCTGGAACGTTGCAGAAGCTGTTTTGATATCCAGGTTAAAAAAGCAAAAATAGAATTGTCCAATGACTAGTTTTTTCGTTACATCTTCGAAGTCACCATCGGTTCTCGATGCATTCCGTATCTCAAAAGCTCGCGTTATCCTTAATGCGATGAAAGAACATCCTGACGCTCATTTCGGACAAGTTGCATTAGATATTGCAGACGTATCTTGTTCACGCGTGTCTACACGTGTATCGCCTGCATACTTGCTACCAGTTTACTCTTCTCCCATCGAAAGAAATGCAAGAAAACGTTCGTGTACGCGTTCGATCCACGGGTTGCTAATCTAGGATTCAACCATGGAACCAGTTTCTCCGACGCTTGGAGAACGTCTTCTTAGGCCATCGACGTTTCCTTTTCCCGCCTAATTATTGAACCGTCAAAAGTAACCACCTCCGAGAAACGGAGAATAGCGACGATTTACTTTTCTATCGTTCCGTTCGAGTTCCTTGGCTTCTTCACCGATTCCAGGGAAGTCTACGCTGGAACGAATTGAATAAATTTGTTCTTGTTGCCGTGCAAAAAGTACGGTTTCATGTCTCGTCGCGTCTGTTCGCGGTGAATTGGTTCGATGCATCAATTTCTTTCATTTTTGGATACGAGTTCTGGTCGAGTAAAATAGATTAAATTGTGATCATGCTTCTGAACAGTCTTGTGGCAGAGGTTTGCTTTTATAAAATATAGTGTACCTTTCTCTGTTTTTCTATTTTCTTTTATATCGCGAAAGAAAGTGCAACGGGTGTGGTTACCAATTGGAATCTAATGAATATTAAATATTTCAATTTTTAGATTTTCGAATGCTTCCCAGAGAGATTATCGCGGTAGATAGATTTTTCAATTTACCGATGCTATGAATTTGTAAACTTTGAATTGAAAAGATGAATAGCGAAAATGAACGACAGGGGCTTTCATTTGGATTCGAAAGGAATACGCGTTGTGTGTGTTACCAATCAACACCTTCGTTCTTCGTCCCGTCCAATTAGCCGGAATAGCAGTATTATGCACTCGCCGGAAAAAAATCTTAATACGTTTATTCACGCACAACACACGGTTACCCGGTGGTACCGCAATTCTCACTTGGTATTTTGATGAACCACAGAGATATTCCGGGGCATTTTTCCGCACGCACTTCTTGCCTCGCCGTGCCGGTGTATTGATCGAAATAGACACATTAATCATTCGTGTCCCACAAAGAAACCAATCAGCGGCGCTTGTTGCGCGTGGTTTCAATTAAACATGGTAAATTGCAGCGTGCTTCATTTACAATTAACCGTGCTTCTTAAGGTCGGTTGCCGGCGACTGAGTTACACATACGCAATCAACGTTCATAATCACGGCGCACAGTTGCTGTATCTCCTTAATGAGCTTTACGTACTGTTACTCCATCAACTTCTCATCGTAATTGTAAATGGGTCCTTAATTTTCTCGAACCGTGCTCCTGAGCCACTGCTGCCGCCGTCGCGGCTATAGCCACATCCATCGTGTACCTTTGCTTGTTACTCTGTGTTAACAAGAATTTTTTCGTCAGAGGCACACCACGTAGCGAGCCGTTTTTCGCGCGTACGTTTCACTCTGGTCATTAACGTCCGACTATTGACGCTAGTGTTCTCTACGATGCATGCATTAATCCGTTGTCCGTCGCGGCAACTTCGACGTTATTAAGCTAATCAATGCTCGCTTAATCTATATTATCGTATCTCGTGACTGCCTTCGTAGAAATCCCTTTAACCTTTCGCCTCGCAATTTTATTTGCTACCTATGGATATTAGCGTTAATTATTTTTCTTCAGCAATATCTTCAGTGTCGCGAACCGAAATTAAAGTTATGCAAACTGCTTTTATCCAATCTGCATCGTATTCCGTGCCGCAACTATAACTCGTTATTCTAAAGCAAAGAGTTAATATATATCCGCGATCTATCTTTTTCTCTCGCGTTCTTTTTTCTTCCCGACCAATTTCTTCATTCGAGAATCGTGACCAAGGGACAGACGTTGGAAGAAACAGGAAAGCATGCCCGCTAGAAAAATGCCGGCAACCGCAGAGAGGAAGCGTCGACGGTGACAAAGAAATATTGAAATGCAACGGCAATCTTGCGAATCGGCAACCGGTGGCGCACAATGCCCGATCTAACTCCGTTCTCTTCCCTTCTCTAAGCGTATCCAATAAAGGTATTATTTCCTTTTTTATCCGCGGCATGTTCCATTAAGCTCGAAACTTTCTTTCTTACCGCATCGATAAGGAGGCAGAGCGCATCGGGGGCCTCGGATACCGGCCACGTAAGTACCCGGGTACTCATCGGCACGTACGTGAGCGTATGTTGGCACGTACGTGCCGTTAAGAAACTTCCTTTCCCGGATTGCTGGCCTGCTGTCACGTGCAAACCATCCGGCCAACATTGTTGCATTCTCGTTGCATTCTTTCGACGAGTCTTTCGCCGAATCCGCGGCTCCTCGAACGCTTCGTCGAAGAATATTCCCGGCCGCGGAGAGAAATCGGTACGTGTTCGTGATTTTATCGGGTCAGCCAGAGAAAAAAAGTTCGGAGTAGAAGAATTCTTGGCCGTGGCATGAGCAGATATGCCGGCCAGATGCGCGCCGCGAAATCCACCGATCGTTTGCGATCTCGATCCGGATCCTCCTCCACCCCGCCATTTCTTCCTTCTCTTAAACACCGCGAAATATTTCGAATTATCTTGCTACCGATCGTGGAAAGCGGATTCGCGTAAATAGTGTTCGCGTGCCTGATAAGCTGCTATCAAATACACCTGGTTAGAACACGATTCGCCGTTTGATCTTATAAGTGTGCGTCGGAGCTGTGCGCTCGGACAAGGGAAATTTTATTGTTTCACAGATCTTATCCGTGCTTAATGCATGCGTGGAGGAAATGAATCGGTTATTTGAGGAATTGCATCAGTTCCTTTTTGTTTTTTTTCTTTTTTTTTTCGTAGTAAATTAATTTGATACTAAATTATGTGTTCGTTTAAAGCATGCGGTGCTAGGTAATTTGCAATGGAATATGTAAGAAGTTTTAAGATTACCATTGGCAATATATTTCACTGGAGAACAGGTAGGATTGTTTTTACCGACGAAATTAATTGAATTTTTATAAAATTTCCAGTACGAAAGCGTTCGCATACCGCTTTCGGAACCGGATTTTAATTACTTGGTGAATTAGTAGACATTTTAGTTGATCGAATGAAACTACGATAACGTATTATGTGTACTTCATTTCAGAGGTTTTAAGATAGTTATTTTATTTATTCCAATGTTGAGAAAAAATAAGGTAACAGTTAATGAATATTAAAGAACGTAATTTCATTTGATACTTCCTGCGATAAAAGAAAGCATACGATGCTGATCTGTTAACAATTTTGATTATTATAATTCTTCTTACGATTCTTCTCTTCTTTCAAAACAGAATATATTAATCATAATGTTTGCACTTCTTTTCAGTTCTATTTATTATCAATATCATTAATTATTTTAATTGTAACCGAGTTAATAACAGCATAATATACTTTTACGTATATTTATTTTCCTCCCTCTTCGTTATTTCATCTATGCAGTACCTGAATGCAACAAAGATATGTCCCTGTAACAATTATTTTACCAAGAAGTAAATATGGTTCCAAGTCAGTCATCTGTTTTAAGTATCAGAGTTTTTATTAAAATAAACAGTTGCCCAAAGAATTTTAAACAAGGGTGCGCATACACCCGCTCAATACAAAAAGAGGGTTTTAAAAACTTCATTTAGTTCGCTTTAACGTACGATCCGAACGTATCCAATTTCGGTTTGCCGCGAAATTTCGCGTCGTAAAAATTCCTACGACCTCGTTATCCGCGGGAATTGACCATTACGCGTAAAAAATTGGCGTAATAAATGTAATCGTAAATCAGTAATTTTGGCCGGGAAAAATGGACTGATCTGCCAAAGTCATTAATCTACGTGGCTGATTAAACAAATTGCTGGAGCGCGAGGCGTCGATGACCGGCTACCTAGTTGCAAGGTGTTCTGGCATGATTTGCGCGGGCTGATCGATCGGTTAGTGCTCGATTAAAAAAGAGAGCTGCGTCATCGAGATAAGTGGAGCTACCTTATAATGAGAGGGCGCACTTTAGACGTCGATAGGTGCTGTGGTACCGTTCCTTCCGAGAGCCTATCGGGCCATTTTGAAATATGGAGATACATCGCGAACGGCATTGCGGTAACGTGTAATTTAATGATACGCCGGTCTAATTAATTGCACTTTGTCTTTCTGTCCGGCTGACTGATTTATTTACAGCATCCGAAACTACTCGTAGCTTTAAAAGACATTTACTTTGTTTAATCGATTGTGTACTATCGCTGATCGTCAAACCAGTTTGAAATTCATATCTTTAAATGAGAGTTTTTTTTTGTATTCATTTTTAGAGAGTTTGTCAATCGATCGAATTTATTTGGTAAAAGAAACTTCAATCGAAAATGCCAGAAGATTAAATTTCTTTTTCCGGGTATAAAATTGAAGTTGGATTCTTGGTTATTTTATTTACGAAGGATTCGTAATTTCTCATGGAAATTCTACACATTTGCAAAGGTACATCTTTGTGGATTATCCGTAATTTTCTGGTTTATCTTGTCTATCGTATTTTCTCAAATATCTATTATTAAGCTTTAGAATAGGTTTTCTTTTAAATATTAAGTTCAGAGAAGAGGCTTTTTCTTTTCCTTATTTCAAAATCTATAATAATTTAGAACCAATTATCTGCAATATCCACCTCCGGAACGTTTCAAAAGCTGTTCCAACGTGTAATCTTAAAAAAAAAAAGCGTAGAATTATTCACCGACTGGCTTCCTCGTTGTTCCACCAAAGCCAATGTCGATTCTCGATGCAGTCCATATCTCGTGCCACCGAAAGAAATTCTATAAAATCCCGACCGTCGGGGCACGCGTCCGCTTCCATCGAAACATGGAAACGTTATCGTTTTCATAGTTTCTTCCATTCGCCAAGACTTCCTACATTCCGTCGATAGAGTTTCTCCAGCTGTGGACCACACAGCGACCGCGATAATAATTCCTGTATTGGATAATAGGTCGATTTAGCAAAAGGACCTGCCACCCAAGCAATGCCGCCACAATAGCGTAATAGATAAAGCGATACAAAATGATAACGCGGGACAGGCCGCAATAATTTAGCCTCCCCCTTATAGTAGCGTAACTGCGTACCGTTTATAACTATCGTCTCGTTTATCTTTGCGGACTAGAAAGAGCGACGAAGATGGAAGTAACCTGGACTTATCGTTTCTGAAACGTGGCTGCTACCAACGGAAAAGATCCTATCTGTCTTTCAGCCGAGCGAACTCTTTTTCTCCGCGTTGGAAGCGGTTCTGCTCGCCTGCAATTGAATCCTTCGGCCGAGAAATCTTTTATCCGCGCGAATTTATGCGCGATTACGCTTATTGTTGCGTTTCGAGCCAGGTCGCCGGCAAACGGGCCGCGCGTATTTACGTCAACCGGATTTTTCCATCAAGCCAGGCGATAACGTATTTAAAGGCTGTTTGTATTTTAATCCGTCGGTATTTCTATCTCTCGTTGATCGGCCGCGTACAAGCGTATATTTCACCGTACGCTCGGTGCAACTTGCCGTTCAAATGGAATTTCGATGTTCTCTCTGTGTTTATGCTCGTAAACAGCTATCCGTAAGCCTTCCGTTGGGTAGACGCTGTGTTCGTCAGGAATCAACGATCGAATGAAAATGTCCGGCTGCCAATTAAATTGGCTATCTCAAGGCCTTTCTTTATTGTCGATTCACGATTCGCTATTATGATCCTTAGCCACGTGAATGTGACAAAACTTTTTTAATCGAGAGATTCGATAAATTGATCGCGGAGGATTCACCAGGGGTGTAAATTAGACGCTTCATTATTCCTCGTACATTCTTGAGAAAGAGATAAGGTTGTTTGTGATCGTTCTTTGTCGTAAAACGGCGTTCAGTGAATTAACGATAATATACTCGTCGATTCGGTAATTAATTTGTTTTATGATTGTGGTAACGTTTCATCGGTAATTGTAATTATTAGCTTCTGTTAATTGAACGCGTTTATCGTATGGACGATTCAGTGTGGTGTTCCTTAGGCCTAAAATGCACAGCCGTCGGTAACCGTTCGAAAGTTTATTTTTTGCGTTTGAAACATAATTTTGGATAAAGGATGGAATATTGTTGTACAGTAATTTGCAGCAGTTTTTTACAAATTAAAATATTTATGTCTCCTATTTGCTATTTTTTTTTTTTTTAACGTAGTTTCGAACGTTTCTGTAGTTATTTGAGTGTATTATAAAATAATCATGTTAAAAGAATAATAGTTTTGAACATGGATAAACACAAAAGTCGCTAAACTGTTTGTCAAAATATTAGACTAGACAATCGAAGGTAATATGACAAGAATTATACTTTATCGTTGTATTTTCAAGCGACGAGGAACGATTCGGTAATATTTTGCGTTTTATGAAATGCATGAACAATAAATAAAGGTATCTGCTTGTCATTTACGACCGTAGTTCGACGAGATTCTTCTCACGCAAGATGGTATCCATAATGCATTCATAGTGAAATCAAGACGTACGCCATCGAAGACGAAAATAACAGACTCCTACAGCAGATAGATAAACTTTATTTGTTTATCGGTGCATAAATCAAGCGCGAGTAAATCAGACAAATATTATTAGTAGTTTACCAATGGTTACGCGTCGCTTGCCATTCCTCAGAATATCTAACCAATAAAATTGTCTGCTTTATGCTTTAGTATTGCCTTTCGAATATCGCAATTACACCATCCAATGTACACGTATAAACGTGATATTAATTAACATCAGTTCGCACGCGAATTCAAGTTTTTACATCTCCATTAATAATTTTACGATATCGACATTGTTAAATGTTTCTGACATTCGAATCGGTCTTCGTGGGTTTTCAAAGTATTTAGAATGGCAGCGGATGTTGAGGATGTTTTATACTATTATCACTTTTAAGTCTTATTGTAATCATAGTTTGTTGCAGGAATATGGTAGGTTGTAAAATTAATAGGGGTGATAAAGTGCTTATTGTGGTTATTAGAACAAAAGAGTTGACAGATTTATGGAAAATTAAGGTCTTCAGGTTTCATTCAATGTTACACGAAGTAACTTAATACCAACTTCGTTTAATCCTTGTAATATCACACTATTTCATTCAATTATATTTGTTCAATGTCCACGTTTCTCTCTTTTATTCTGCCATGATTCTTCTTTATTTTATCCGTCAAACATTTTCTATAGCCAAGGTGCGTAATAAATTCCAATAATCGTTTTCCATATAAAATTAGTAGCGTCATATTCGACGGTTTACTCGAGCCTATTTTATACTATCCTATATTCCAAAGAGATTAAGGGATTTACTTATAACCTCGTTACATTTCTTCCATCAACTACGCAACTACCAATCACCACAGTGTCACCACAAACCCCAGAATTATCCAATTCAGATGTTATATACTTCCCGTCATAAACGACACGCGGATAACGAACGACCAGATCGAATCCAAGACACAACAGTACATTGTCGCAATTCGTTCAGTCTCGCGGTCTGTCACGATCGGTGCGTGCAGGCGATTCATTGAAGAAGCCTGCTCCGGATCTTTCAGGTGGCCTGTACGTACACATCGTGGCTTATGTTTGCTCAGGTACGTTCCTACCGACTCACCATCGGTATCATTACTCGGAACGGTAGGTGGGCCAACGGAAAGCACGGCCGTGGCTACTTTCATTTGGCGTATAACTCAACGAGAGAGCCAATCCATCAGGATGAACGCAATCAGCAGCTGTTCCATCTCGGTCCGTGTTGCGTTCTCGTAGCGGCAGTTCGATGGTTTTTAGGTACGTTGCCGGCGTCGTTATCGATATCATTACAAGAGCCGTAGGTGGCCGATGCGGTCATCTAGATCTAGGAATCAAACGACAGGAACTCTCCTCGCCTCCTTTTCTTGCTATCGTTCTTGCAGCCTCGCGCAATCCATCATTTCATGGAGATGCATGCAATCATCGGTTGCCCCAACGTGCGCGGCGCCCTTCTCGCTTATTTCCCTCGTCTTTTCTTCCTCTGTCTCTCCAACAACCGATGTACCTATTTCGCTCATCCTCGGCCATTTTGAAATCGTCTCATTTCCGTTCCGTAACGACATCAAGCGTCGCTGTATCGTTCTTGCTTTACAGACGCGAGGGGGCTGGCAGGTTCTTCTCTGTCTTCCCTGCTCCCTGTTATACCCGGAAGGTTTCGCGATTACGAAACGAACGGAACACGCGATTCGATCGTAGAATTATCGAGCGTACTCGCACATTTTTACGACCTTCGGCGTGTCTATGTAATTTCGCAGTTGCACGGGCCTGCTTAGACACGAAACGATCGGACGTATATATTCGTTTCGCTCCGATCTGCGTGTGCCTCGTTAACTCTCGCGTTTAAACGTACGTGTCCCGTTTAATGGTCCCTTCATGGTATACATCAATGTTTCTCGGCTCTTCGATAATTCCACGAATTATTCTCGCCGATCGTGCGAGATGCCAGGTATATCCACGGCTAGATAAAGCAATAAACCGGTAGCGACCCGTGGAGCAAATTTCAGGCGAGAGACGTGTTTATCTCGCGTTAGCTCGCTCCGCGTGAATTTCCTCTTCCTGACTAACACACAACGAGGTTGTTGTCACGCGAAATCGTTCGTCGAGCTCGATCCGAGCTGGGAGGAGCCGAGCCGCCTCGGAAGAGGATTGCCTTGAGAGTTTTGCATGCGAGGGTACAGGAACCGGGAACCAGGAACCAGGAACCGAGCAACGGAGACCGGCTTGACTGGTCCCCCAGTTACCTTCCATGTAGGTGTACCTGTGCAGGTACACGTAATACATCAACCGGTCGAAATGCATGTGCGAGCCTCGCTTACGTAATCTATTGGGAGTGGCGGGTATATTCGGTGAAAGAAATCTGGCGTGGTCATAAAATCGGTAGGGGTGTCGCTGTATTTATACCGCGATTACAGGAACAAAATCACAATCATGATTTGTCAGATTTGCGAGAAGTTGGGTTGTGGGAATTATTGATAGCGACTATTCGTCTGTTTTGAAAGTCTCGAATCTTAACACGTTGGTTATAGTTAGCGGAGATATCTCGTTATCTATCGCGAAACATTTTTATTATATGTACCAAGATGTCTAGCTACAGATATAGGAGCAACGATTCAGAATAATTTATTAACGGAATCGTATACGAAGCTATCTCTTATTTTAGCGACATTGATGATCGGAAAAAAGAGAAAATGATCGTAAAATGTTTATAAAAAGTAATCGAGGAATTTTAAGATTCAAGTTCTAGTTTTGATTTTAATTTTTGATCCGCATATACGTTTTCCTCGGTAAAAAGGTTACACAGCTCAGAGTCTTGCGACATCGATAAATGCCAGCTGAAAGATTTAATTTATAACCTTGCTAGATTTCTTCTAACGAGTGTATCATCTATTCGATCTAAGCTATAGACGATATTATTTCAACGAAAGATTTGTGGCGTTGCTCTTTTTGATTACCAACTAACAAAGTTGCATGTCGTTTGGTTCGTTAAACCGGTCCGTCGTACACATGGATGATTGCACCGGGAAGAATATACATAACGTGTAACCATGCAGCGACAAATGTTCGAACGGTTGCTTGAGTATGCAAATATCCATAAAAGTCTAGCTACCTGCGTCGGCGCTGTCGGCGGTTATTCGCGATTTAAAATATCAGTACTTATCTCGGTTGTAATCGACGTGTGTTATAAGGGCTTCAAGAGGACGTTAAAGAAGTTAATTTAAGCGCAGTGTCTCGTATTTGCCCACCTTTTTACAGTTTCGCTTTATTTCGGGTTTCTTGGTGTTTCACGCTTTCTCACGTTTTATTTTTTATCATCGTATGCATAACATAAAATATGGATTCTCCGATCCGACGAATTTCTTTATCACAATAGGAAAATTTATTCGAGGGCTCATTTGATTTTGTTAGAAGCTTCATTTCTGTGATAAACGTATTGTATAAGATTTGTAGACATGCGAATTAGTAATTTATTTCCTAGACTGTTTTTATACAAATACAAGAGGGTTCCATTTTCAACCTTTTTTGTATCTTTTTTAAAATAATCAGTGCATCGTAAATTTAATTAATATCTAAACTAAAAAAATATATTTGCTAACGTAAATACATAACGCAAACAAATGAATTTATAATATTAATATTTATAATATTCAGTATACTACTAAAAACAGCTGAAAAACGGAATAATTCATAGGTTACGCGAGATCGAGTCATCTCATCCCTAAAACCATCTGACTCGAAATTACTCTCTATTACCCTATATTAATTGCTTAATGGATTTAAACGCTTTAAATAAATAAATATGTATAGGAAATTTTAGATCTCAAGAGGTGGTTATTAATAATATAATAGTTATTTTATTCTATAATCGTTTGAATATTTCTATGTCAATTAATTTATTCGAGAGGAGGTGCGTTAACGACGTGTGGCTATTATCCAGGATACTTCCGGGATAGTCTACCATCGGAACAAGAAACGTAAATTTAACGTTCCTCGTTAATTTGTTAACGGCGAGAGATCGTTATCGACTCGTAAATTCTTCGTGTGCGAGTCTAGCTTGATACCAGCGAATATTCGTATAATAATATTCGAAAATAATATCCCATTATCGCAAAGCATTGCATTTTATGTGATAAAAATGATCGAACATCGTTATAAAGGTTGCTTATTAATTTTTAGAAATATTAACACAATTTTACTTCGTATCGTTATATTCTTCACGAGTTGACCATATTTTCGTAACGAAACACAGATTGATTAACTGGTAAAGAAAAGAAAAATTCAACGTATGTTAGTCTCGAGTCATTAGTTTCACAGAACCATTTTTATTTCATCCAAGACTGAAATGTTATTCGCATTAAATTGAAAAGTCGAAGACATCGGTTTCGTTCAGGAATTTACATTTGGAACACGGATTCCTTATTACCCGTTGTAACAGGTGATTTAAGCCGCAATTTCGCATCATTACTTTTAATAAGATTGTTTAATGTTCATAAGATAATGCTTACAAGACGCTATTATAAGCGTAATTGTGCATAGGCCTTGCCACGCATTACTGCGTTATTTCAAAGAATTATATCTATATATCACCCTGAAGGAACTTATAGAGACCAGTTAACGGTACGATTCTGTGCGCTGTTTGATAAATGAAGAACAGAACATCTAATTATCTTAAAAGCTGACTGCTTTCACGGAGCAAGTCAGGTGTGAAGATTGTTTTTTCCTGCACGGTCGAGACCATTAATTTCTATTTTTATAAATAGATTCAGGAACTTTTAATACACCTGTATTTAATTATTAAATTATGTGCTTGCTTATTGATTGTATCAAAGAATTATTTTATTTTCATTTCATTTGGAACATAGAGATTTATTGGATGGTCATTGGACTACTGTTATATAAATACACACGTGTATATTTAAAAAGTTTCGCGACACTTCGTCTTTCTACGACATTCTTTAATTTTTATTTCAATTATTTCTTTTTTAGTCATTACAGCATTTAAAAAATAATTGTATAGAGCCTATAATATATAAATCTTTTCTTTTTAATTTCAGTCGAATGTAAAAAACTACTCTTTGGAAAAAAAAAAATAAAAATACTACCGCGATACTCCGTTTGCTTTATAAAATTTATAATATAAACAAAAATAATTTAACAACAAAATACCTTCTTTAAAATATTTAACTTAAAAAGCGGCGAAACAATGTTATAGTCACAATGTACCAATGTATAGCCTTGGTCGCTCGTAATCCGTTTCTTTCCAAACAAAAAGACCCTTTCGCGTGTCAAAAGGTAACTCCGTCGTCGTACGTACGCGAATTTATCGTCTTTCAGTGTACACCGACGTAGGTGCCATAAAGTAGGTCATATATCTTTGCTACCTTTGCTACCGCATACTATACCGATCCCGAAGTTCTTTCCATCAGAGCCTTTTTATGATTTATCGCCCATTGGGAGTACCGACACGCTAATTAACCGGCGTCTTGCCTGTGTTTTTGTCCCGATAGAAGTCACGTGAGCATAAATGCTGGGCTTTTCAGATAAAAAGTATCAAACTCGCGACAGGTACTAATAATTTTGCCAGGTAGAACAGTTTTCCTTTTTTTTTTCTTATTTCCTCCGCTTTTAGTGTCCTCGGTCTCTGATTTTCCTAACGGTTTTCACGACCATCGTTCTTGATTGATTAATAAATGCCAATTAATAAATGCAAATTCTGTAATCAAGAGCTATACACCTATTCCAAGTACTATACTTCCTCAAAAAAAAAAAGAAAAAAAAAAATAACAACTGATTGTGCAACGTAAATTTAATATTCAATTCGAAAACTTATTGTACACCTTCGCTGTTAATATTCAGAGGTTTCCGATTAACTTGGAGTGGTGTATTGAGATTAAGCCGAAGATGCTCTTCGATTTCGCAAATAATATTACTAATTGTTGATTCCGTATACCTAATACACCAAGATTTCCGTTCGACAAGTCGACAACAATCGACACTCGGGTTTATCGTTCGCTCATGAATAAAACAGGAATATTCATATCGGAGGAAATGAAATACAAGATGGACAGGTGTGGAGGAGCTGACCGTGTCACTCACTTATCTTAATTGTCAATTGAGTTTTGAGCCGCGTGTACCGACTAATGACACACCCACTCGTCTCGAGACAGCCATCGTTGTCGTTCTCCTCGTTCTTGTCGTCTGCGTTCTTATCGTTGTCCCGATGATTCGTCGACTGTTCAGCCCGATGCAATGCTGATTACGTATTCTGGACGTCTTAATTAGACCGACGTGCAATTAGTCGGGTGCGGTGTATCTATCAGGCTTGCTCGAGTTCGATCTGGCCGGCCGTTCAGCACCCCCTTTGTTCTTGTCCCTTGTTTCGTGGTTGTAATTTGCTTTCTAAGTGGTTCACGTGTGCCGAGTTATTTCGATCGTTGCAAAAGCCAACGGCAGAGAGACGTGTAACGATGTCACACGACACGCCGGGCTGCACGCGTTTGTATTTACAAGTTTGAAATGAGCAATTGTGAAATGGAAGTTTTTATGCGCGTCTGCATATATGCATGAGGACCTATTTGCATGGTAATGAGTAACTTTTTAATTACGTTTCCCGCTGTATCCGAGAATGATTCTCCGGTCTATAGTTGTTCTTTCTTTCTATTCTTCAACGATGCATTGCCAGCGCGAGTCGCCGAGTGGTCAAAATGATCAATTCATATGTTCTTATAGAAATTTTATAAATTTACTGTGACGCATTTTCGGAAATTTTCTACAACTTTCTGTTAGAAATATGGATTTATTAAAAATATGGTTTACTTCTCCTACATTATGCATTTTCTCAAATACCTGTAATTTTTATTTCTTTTTATAAAATTAGGTACACTTTAATCGTTGCTAGTTCTACAAATTGTGGGTTGTTATAAGAATAGTACAAATTTTAACCAGTTAATAAAAATATACAGTAACGTGTCATATCGTGATTTCGTGTTCGACATATCATTGTGATAAGATATTAAAGAATCGGCTCGAAAGGAAAATTCTATTCCTTGAATTACTGTCTTGTTCCTTCGATCGTCGTTTCTCGAAGAAAAAAAATGTTAAACTTTCCTGATAAAATACTTTTACGTATCATTGTACGTTCATAGTATCTATCTCGATTCAGGATTCTTTTATCGTAAGTAATGCAACTATGGACACGCGCGAATGACTCGTTTCGACGACACGTCAGATGCAAATTAAATTCGTGTCAAATATCTCATCACCGGAAGGAATATGTTTCGTTAAGATGTTGGTAGGTAGATATTTACCGGTGATATTTCCCGCATACAAATTGCACCGATCGACCGAAAGATTGTAAGAGGCACCAGGAGCCAGGAAATTTGAATTTTAACCGAGCTACGCGATCCCCGACGAATTAAGTGCCTGTAGATCGTGACATTCATTGCTGTCTACGTTCTTCATTATTCAGGCCTGTATTATTATTACGTAGACAGCTCGTTATGCTGGTCAAACGTGTGTCACTAAAGGGACTTTTTTTTGTTCCTCCACGACGAGCCTTCCTTTCTTTGAGTTCTCCGTCTCTCTTTCTCCGTTCACTCTTTATCTACTGCGATTCAAAGGTGTCGTGCTTAAAAGGAAGCGAAGAGTTGTCTTAAGGATCTCCTTACAATTCCTTCTACTCTTCTTCCTCTCTTTGATTCTTTCCTCGGCAGATTCTTCGGGCGTGTACCGAGAAATTCAATTCAAGAAGGAATGTTCGTTAAATTTTATACGCGCACAAGCGGCATAAAAGTCACGTGCCGATCTTTAATATCCTCCACGAACGACTTCGTCGTTCAACGGGGGGGGGGGGGTGTATTAGCATATTTTACACGTAATCCACGCGTAGATAGAGGAAAATTACCCGATATGGCCTAATGTACTTAATATTTAATTAAGAAAGAGGCGCATTCTATCCTCAAGCGCTATAACCAGCACAGTTTCGTCATTTTTTCGCGCGATGATTGCTATTAGTATAATTCATTCAAATAAAATATTACTGAATATTAATATTCCCTCTCCGTATCGCGCAATTCTTTTCCTACGTTTTCCGTTCTTGAAAAGGATGATACTCCTTTTACGCTGAAAACGTTTCCCGACTTCTCTTTTTACACAAAAAAGAAAAAAAAGAAATATATATAAAGACGAGAAACATCAACCTGCGTCTTAATTAGAAAAACACGAAACATCTCAGCTTGGCCGAGCTGCTACAAGGAACAAAAATTCCAAACAAGAAGTCCGCGAGATTCGTGCGCAGCAACGAGCTCAGTCAAGTGTATCCGCACGTCGATACTCCGTACCCTCCGCATAATCCACCCTTGCTCCCCTACACCCTCGATGCGGCGGCCTTAAAGGAGGTGCTTTTCAAGGTTATCCAGCTGCCTTCTTCCCATCCCAGCCGAAGAAGCAGCCGAGTGTCCTCCTCTCTGGCAGAGGGTTTCCTGGCGGTAGTTGCCATGCCAACCAGACCAGCTTTTCCTACGGGTCTCACTCTCCCTCTTTCCGCGTCTTTCTGTCTCGCTTCCACCCTCTCGTTCTCTGTTTCTCCTTCTCTTTCATGTTTCACCCCAGCGTTCTCTCCTAATGGAGGGATCGAGGGTGGCAAGTGCGCCCGTCGGAAGATCTTCAAAAGGAAGAAAACGCGATTTCACGAGCGCCATTCGTTCGGCCCCGAAACACTAGGTGGTAGAGGAAGAGAGAGAGAGAGAGAGAGAGAGAAAGAGGAGTCTGCGAGAGCTCCGTGTTCCGCGAGGAAGATGAAGGGCGGAGGGTTGACGGGGGTATAGGGGTCGAAGGTAGGGTGGAAGAATACTCGCGTAGAATCGAAACGAGGTAGGACGGGCGTTGCTATGCCGACGAATTATCATTTTCGCTCCCGTGCACCCCAAAAAGGGAGTCACACCCTCTCCAGCGCGTACCTGACTCCGCCCCTCGTGCCCCGATATGGATTTTTTCTCGGTCGGCGTCCACTTGAGAGCGGCGCGACGCCCGAATTTTTTTCCCCCGTGGACGAGAGGATCTCTCCCCCTTCAACCCCTCGCTCCTCATCCCCTTTTTCTCGTCCTCTGTCGAGTGCGCCCAGCGACGACCTTTTGTCGCCGGTTTTTCGCCTCTCTTTTGTCGTTACGGATGGTTGGCACGGCGACGTCACCGTCGACGCTGTGCTACTCGTCGTCGCCGGCGTCGTCGACGCGACGCCTGAAACCCCGTATCCACGGCCCGGATTTCAAGGGTTCCAGCTGCTCGGCTGATCTTTCGACGGCGCCAAGATTGTAATTCAAGATGAATCTTAAGCAGCCGCGGGACGAAATACCTTGCCTCGTGAAAAAAAAAAAAATGCTTCACGATTCTGTTATTGATGGGGGTGGGCGTGAGAGGCTTGGAGGTTTCAGTGATTTCTGAATGTATTTAAAGACGCCTTATTTCTTTTCTTCCTCTTTTTTCTTACCAAGATGCCGCACAAATGAATTAATTGTGTTAAATGTTGCGCAGATGGAAGTTGTAGCCTTTATTAAAAGAGAATCTTAAAATATTTTAAATGGATAACTATGGAACAAAATGTTGATATTCACAGATATATATCCTGTTTTTTTTTTTTAACAATTCATTTAGAAGAATTAAACCGAATTAATAGTTTTGTTAATCTTTAATGCTGTGCTTAAAAATCAAGCTTGTTATTTTATAGATTTACCACATTTCTACTATTTTTCTCGAAAATCTTCCTTGTAGATTTTTTTAACGCCTTCGTAAAATGTTTGAATAATTGATCCACTTTCAATTCAGTAGCGAAAGGTACTCGTCAGATTTCCTAACGACTGCATAAAATCAAAGGAAGAACCACATTTATCAAAAACGCGACAGATGGATTATTATCACAGACATTCAAATTTCTGTCCCATTTGCTCTCTCTTTCTCTCTGTACGAAAACGCAATCTGAATCGAAGCCGTGGTTTCCGGCTGAGTCCACAGAGATAATTAAGAGCGTTAGAGTCTCGAAACGCGTCAGTTGGAAGAATGGTTTTACAAGAGAATGACTAAGTTTCTCTCTTTCTCCCTTTCTTTTTAATTTCTGGAGGGAAATCCCGCCGGTACCGGCAAATTTCTATTCCGCGTCAGTAAAACCGGCTTCGATTACGGCTAATTAATGAATGTTCTAACGAGTGCTCGTGTCTGGAACGGGTGGCTCGGCGAAAGGGGCAGTCGAGTGTTCTCGAGTTAATTTCTATGGGGATTTGAACGGATCGATATGAGCTTTCCTGTGTTTGTGTGCGCGCAGGCTGGTTCAGACGGGTGGACCCGTCTGCCCCCGTACTCATGCAACGAGCGTCCGCGAAACTTTTCCCAAAAAAAAGGGTTCATACTATCATATATAAAAAAAAAAAAAAAAAATAAAAAAGAAACGAAAGAAAAAAAAGACTCTCACTGAAGTTACGTTAACGCGGCGCAAAGGATAATTATACACTTCATCGCGAGTTATCGTAGCGAGAATCTGGCCGGAATGCCGGCTACCCGTAATTGAAACTACCAACGCCCACGCGGTGTAAATGATTTACAACGAGGTGCGTTTCGAAAATCCACGGATTACATTTCAATAACGCCCCACGTACAATAAAGTTTCTCGTGCGGTTTCCCTTCCCGCGCGGTTCGCCAACTTGCAACCTGCTGGCGTATAAATTTAATTAATTCGTTCCGCACCAGTCGTTCATCGTTCTCGCTACGCGGCGAACCCTTTCAGAGAGCCGCGCGCTTCGATGGTATAGATCTCTTTACGGTCGAGGCTAAACAACATAAATCATACAGAACAGTGGCGCGATGCGAATTCGTTGGTCCGTTGCGTAGAAGTTCCGCCGAGCCAGACGTAACCGCATATATACACGTACAGAGTATCCACGCATTTTCCTCTTCCTCTCGTTCATCCCTCGGACGTTACACCGAAAAAAAAAGAAAAAAAAAAAAAAAAAAAGAATCAACGTCTCGTTGCGCCGCGAGGTCGCCAGCCGTCATCCCAGCTATGAAGGATCCTGTAGAAGATCCCGCGAGCACACGCGCATTTACGACACACGAGCACCTACAGACCGTAGGAAGTGCGCAGAAACGTATACGTATACGTCGCCGACACATTGGAGGACGAGTGGCACTCGTAGGGTCGAGGGTTCTTCCACGCTATACGCCATGCCCCATGGGGTTTCTGGCCACTGTGGGTATTCTCGCCTCCGCCCCCGGTAAAAGCAGCCCCTAGGATCCTTGACACGGGCTCGTAGGAAACAGAGCATAGTGGGGGAGTGGATGATACGGGTCAGGATGGTAGCGAGGAAAGGTGGTGACACCAGAGAAGGGTAGGACGAGAAGGTGGCGGCCATGTTGTCGGGGGTGTGCCCGGGGGGTGTAGCCAGTAGGGCAGTCACCATGACAACCTCGTTCTACCCCGACCGACCGGAAGCGAAAAGGCACGAGGCGGTGCTGTTCAGCCGCCAACCGGAAGTCGTGGTTAACCGGAAGCCGAGCGGTGGCGGCGAGAACCGAAAGAAGAAACACCAGGCTGAGGACGTGGTGGGGGTGGAAAAGAGGGAAGAGGGAAGGGAGGTAGTATGGTCGACTGGCAAAAAATGAGGAAGAAAGATGCGATCCCCTGTTGATATACCTACGGTCGTACGCACCCTACCGTGACGCCGGATGATCGATGACGATGTCGGCCACGCATGCACACCAATGTGGACGCGGTTACTTCTGTGTGTATTGGAGCCTTGTACGGATAAGGGAGAATTTTCTGCGTGTTATTCGTGTACCGTCGCGATGTTGTCTCCTTTGTTGCCGGGTCTATATAATGTATACACACTGTGTGTGCACGCGGTGGATTGCATTTTCCTTCCTACTGGCCATACCCATTCGGCAGGTTTAATCATAGGTTTTGTATAAGTGCATTAGCGTGTATCTGCTCCACGCAAATGCGCGTCTTTTGTGGGAACGAGGCGCGGGTGTGTTCGAATGTGCCTGACCGCCGTCGGCGTCGGGGTTTGTATACCGTTCTTCTTGCCGCGATTGATCCCGTTCCTCTGTTCTCGAGAACTGTTTAGTGGAGCTTTGTAGGTGGAGCTCGTGGTTCGTTGAAGGTTCGCTGTTTCTGGATAGAATTTATGCTTAATGATAGAATGGTAATTATCTGGCAAGCTGGAGAACAATTCAGTTCGATAAATCGATGAGTTGATTCACCGATTATAAATTATCCAAATAAAATTAACGAAATATTAAATATAAATGTAAAATTGTTGGGTGATGCTACGATTTTCTTATTTTATTTCTGGTATAATTATTTTCAATATTGACTTTTCAAACTTTTGTATCTGCGATCGTTTACTTTATTATCTAGGAAACCGTAGCTATGTTTGCTTGTTATTTAGCCAATTCTAAGCGAACAGCCGCTTCATAAGCACAGTGTTCTATGACGTTCCTTTGCCATAATTTAGCTGCATCTTATTTCTATAGTCACTTTGTTTCGCATTTTATTCGACGCATTATTTTCCCTGTTATCGAGTCCTTGTCAGCTGCGTGTTAGATCTTAAGATTACTTTTGGTTTAGAATACGAATTGTCCTCCAACAGTTTAGCGAAGCAATTCACGATTCTTGTGGAAGCGATGTTCGTTTCCACTGCTGCTTCAAGTGTATTTCAATATTTTACAAAGATACAAAACCAGGAAATCCTTTATGGTGTACAAAAATACGTGTACCGTAAACTTACAGTACATTATTTTCATATATAAGTGTACGAAAATAATTAACCAATATATAATTAAACGACGTTCTCAAAAGCATACGAAGATCTGAAAGCCTTTATGAAAGATTCTCAATTCAAATCTGTAACCTATACCAATTCTTTATCTTTTTCTATACCAATTCTATATCCGATCAACCAATCTTTTCAAACCGAATAACTCATTTACCTCTGAAATCACAAAATCTGTACATTAAAAATTCACAAAGAGCCTTCATAGTTGATTATAATCGAATTTTACGGGAAACCCTCGCGACAGCGTAAAAGCACCCTAACGGTACCACCCACGAAGACGTAGATCACAGATTACCGGTATACCAGCAACGCACACGATCGAAGCTAACCCGAACCTAACGATGACTTACGATCGGCTTAAGTGTCAATGCCGGTCGCGTCTGGGCTGTGGAAAAGGCGCCTCTTCCTGTCTCCCATCGATAAGTGTCGTTCCAGGGAGTGTCGTTCGCTCGATCCTCGTTGTTTCCTCTTCACGCGTTGAATTTCACGGAATTTCTTCGTCTTCTTCTCGCGGTACGCGTAAATATTCTCTCTCCGTGCCGGACACCATAGATACAAGCAGTATCTCGAGTTCTAACGGTACGCTGTGCCAGCACACAACAAGCTGCACGTGCACCGACCGCCATGCGTATACTCCGCTAAATTATTTTACAGCTCGTAAAGTTCCAGCCGCGAATACATCGGCCTAGCGCTAACAAGAGAGTCGCATCTATCAAGATAATAACGATTACGATCGGTGCTCTTGGTAACACGCTAGAGTGCTCGCGGATGGAACGGCGAACCGCGAAACTGAAGATGAACGGAGATTAGGCGAGGTGTTTTCTCTCTTTGGAATCAGTCATGCGAGATAATTTCGTGGAATTAGGAAAAATCGTCGGGGAATTTACGGGATGTTACGTGTGTTGCGTGATGGGTGAATTTTGTATTTTTTTTTCTTTATTTGTTTATTCTGGATAGACTTGAAAATTACGGTCTTGATATTTGCTGTCTCGCACGAGCATGGGTGTAATTAAATTGCAAATGCAATCGTGTCTATTAGGAATTTAAATCGTATTTTTACACGTTCTGGTGTTCGAGTAAATTGAAAGATAATATGTTGGTATTTTGTTAAAGATAATATGTTATCATCGTACTTCTGTTAGTCCATTAGCTGTTAATAGGAATACTGTGTGTGTTTTTTTTTTTTTTTCTTCGTTAATCTATCCACGTCTACCAAGTACAAGGCATTTGTTCGTGTTTGTTCTTATTTTAATATATTATTGAAGTACGCGAGGCGATATTCTCTTGAGAAGCTCATTAAACTAGTATATTAATTTTCCAGCGGGTCGCCATTATCATATTTCTTCGATTATATTACACGTGATCATCGGATCTTTTTCCTCTATCGAAGAACACGTCTTCGGTCATAAACAAATTGAACGATTCCGGTGGAAACGTTCTCGTTTACCTTCATCTTGTGGCAGTTAAGTAAGATGAAAGAACAGAATTTGCAATCAGCTGATAATATTGTGCATTCATTTTCAGTTGGTGGGTAATCTACTCTGCTATTAACGCGATATTTTCCTGATTGGTTTTCTGTTTTGCGGGCAACGATTACCTGGAATACGACAGGATCAAGAAAAACATTTTCCCAAGCTAGAACACGATCAAATCGCTAATATTTACCTCGTTTAGTATACCGAACATCCCGTAAAATATATTTCTAAATAGAATAATGTGGCTTTTAACAAATTCGTGAATTATGATGTATCAGGTGTATAAATTATTTTTCGTACCTTTTTTTTTAAACACATTCCATGCCGAGAGAAAAATTAGCGTACTAAAAATTCAACAGTACTTCAAATCTAAGCGAAAAAGTTACATTAAAACATTCAATTGAAGAAGAAATCAATAGAATTAAGTATACTTATTTCTGCTGAAAAAATTAAAAATAATACATATTATAACGATTCACGAAGTATATATGTTATGAAAAAAAAAAAATNACAAATTCGTGAATTATGATGTATCAGGTGTATAAATTATTTTTCGTACCTTTTTTTTTAAACACATTCCATGCCGAGAGAAAAATTAGCGTACTAAAAATTCAACAGTACTTCAAATCTAAGCGAAAAAGTTACATTAAAACATTCAATTGAAGAAGAAACCAATAGAATTAAGTATACTTATTTCTGCTGAAAAAATTAAAAATAATACATATTATAACGATTCACGAAGTATATATGTTATGAAAAAAAAAAAATGATAAAAAATCCTCCAAAATGCATCGTTACAAAATAGAATTTCTATGAAAAATTACAAACCAGTCAGTCTGACCACTTCGGTGATCCCAGCGTTCAAACTGCCAANTATTGTCGACGAACCGCGTGCTTTAAGATTAATGCTTCTTTACTGTTTAAACCGCGAGCTGCACCTGGTTGCCGACACACGCGAAATATCTGTGTGTTTCTTGCGTGAAAGCGCGATCAGTGTAATAATTTACGGTACGATCAAGTTTGCCGACGTTGTGAACAGATGCGGCGTTTTTAAGTAACTCTGTGGTTACTGGTGTAGGCGCTGTTGCTTTTTGATAAATTCCATTTAATTTAGAGTTTTGGCGAACGTGAATGTTGAATTTTAGAATTTGATTGTTAAGAAGAATTTTGGGGTTCTAGAGTTTAGGTTTTTGGTGATTCACTGAACGTAAAGAATTTTTATTCCTTAATTATTTTCTCTTGACTGTATCGTGGATATCTTTGGTATATTGTGAACGATATATAAAGTTAATTATAATCTTTGGAAGTAATTATCTTCTTGCATAATATATAATAATTAAAGTTTAAAATACACAAATGCGCTCAAATTGTTTAACCGTACAATTAAATATAATAATAAAATAATAGTTGTTACAAAGCTCATAGTTCCCTGTTGGGAATTTAAATTTAACTTTNCCAGCGTTCAAACTGCCAAGCGAGAACAATGGTACCTTCAATGTTAAACGATCTTATCTCTCAAAATGGAAGCTCGTTCCGAAAGTTCCGGATGCTGCACGATCCACACGTAGGAAAAAGCGTGCGGCAAGGTTGCAACATGCGAGAACAAACGCGTGTTTGCACGAACCGGTGTGGCCGCGAGAAACTTTAATAACAGTAATTTCTTCTGAGTTCGCTGTTATTGGTAGTAACGAAGGCTAGTTCTTCTTGTTGGTATAACTTATAAAATTCACGGGGCCAGCCGTCCTTTTCTTAAACAGAAGGGGTAGGAGGGGATCGTTTCTTTACGCTTTCACGGCGAGCACACGTCTCGCCTCCGTTTCAGCTTGGTCGACGCAGCTCCATCGTTCGTTCCTTTTTTTTTTTCTGCTTCTTTTCCTTCCCTTCTTTCTTGCGCGACGCGGTCGGCCTTTCAAGAAATATTGCTTTCCCGTCGCATAACTCTAGAACTACATTGTGTACGAAAGTTGCATTCACTACTTCGTGGCGATTCCTCGTGGCCGGTAATTAAGTCGTAAAAACCGAGAGCATATAATTATTAAATTAAGTTGCACAGTCATAGCCTCTCCGCTCTTTCTTTTCTTTTTTTTCTCTCTCCCTCTTTCACCCTCTCCCTTTGCACACCCCGCCTCTCCGACTGGTGGGTGCACGAATAGAAAGACCTACCCCTCGCACAAAATCGGAACGAAGGGTGCAGAAAAAGAGGGAGCAGGGTTTTTCGAGGTGGTACCCGATCGATTGGGCACGCCCAGTCGGCCATTTTCGTAGCAATTAACGAATTCGTAATTAATTAATGCACCCTCTGTCCCTCCCCCTGTCTCCTCGCGTTCCTCCTGCCCTATGGCTGCCGGTCCGTGCAGTTCCCTTTTATGCGTATATGGGGAAAAAGTTTTTATGCGTATCACAGTGCTTTGCTGCGTTTCATGGCACACGTGTATGCACGATGGTGTATCCGTGTACGCAGTTGTCGAGCCGAACGAATATTCTGGTTCGTGCGATGGATCGGCGTGTGTATCGCGATTCAGGGGCCCGAGACCATCCAGCGATTCAGCGTAAATTAAATTTTAATTAACGCTGGTCGCGAGTAATCGAGCCGTCGAGATCGAAGCGAGAATGCGAAACGCGAAACATTGTGCCCGTAAATGGAACGCAGCGGAACGTGAAGCGCGTTGCGTTTTGCTGAATTTTCCGTCGATCGCTGGTGTTGCGTTCCGGGTGTACCTTGAAAATTGTACAGTTTTATTCGAGCATTTAGAAGGCTATTTTGTT
>SMSQ01026048.1:513242-530356 GCA_019453375.1 Ctenoplectra terminalis
TCCGCCGATAGGGTATGAATATGTAAATGACGGGGTGGCCGTCTCTGAGTCGTGGCTCCGAGAACGCTTCTTAACCGTTCCACGATTCTGCGCCACGGATCCGCTCGCCATTTCTCTCCTTGCGCGGCGATGGGACCGCCCCGGGCTGACGGCCCCGCGAAATTGCGCGAAGATTATCGGCACAGGGAATATTGCCGAGTGTCCCGGCTATCGATCTCTGTTTCTCGCTTCGTGACTCCAAATGGCACCGGTATCGAGTCTTTACGACGGTTTTTAGAGTCGTTTGTTAACCGAGATGGTATCTGGCTAGCTTGAATGATTAATTTTTCAGAATAGGTATTCGTAGAATTACGTAAATCGAGGTTTGTTTGCTTTATCAGGGATGCATGGTTGCAGGTTACTTCTACGATGAACAGTATCAAAATTAAATAATTCAGAAGTGAGACTAAAAAATTCAAGTCTTCGTAAAACACGAATCGTATCAATAGCAAATCTAAAAAATCCTAGTTCTCCCAAAATAAACCACGGCTACCGATTCTAGGATCGAGTAATGGACGCAGAAACACGAAGAAATCGCATTCGAGTAACAAGGATCGCGATAAATCAAAAGCAGCGGGGCGAATCGTTATCGGTCCGAGATCAAAGAGTTTAACGATCCAATCGAACGCACCGGTGAGGCCCGGCCAATTAATAGTGCTACGAAGAAACGAAACGCGTTGCAATCCAAGGCGACCACGGTTGGGGATGTTCAATTAATTAAGCCGGCCGTTAAACAGGGAAGTCGCATGGTAGTCATGGTATCCAATATTTCTCTCACTTTATGATTCTGCGCCGCGAGGACGAGGACCTGGGGCCTGTCGGACATCGTCGGGCGTCCTGTGGTATACTTGGTGAAAAAAAAGAAAAAAAGAATAAAAGAAAAAAAAAAAACAAAAAAAAATATCTCGTCGTAAGATAGCGGATGGAACTGGCCTATTTCGGTGGTTTCGAGAGCCCGTACGATGAAACTCAGCGTGTGGCGCGTTTCTTTTTTGGTCGGTTATACTAGATGCCGTCTAGAGGAGGTCCTCGACGGAAACGAAGATGGGTAAAAGAAGATCGGGAAGATGGTGGGGAAAAAAAATGAGGATTGAGCGACGAAAACAAAAACGAGGACGTCGTCCTCGCTGGGTGTTGGATTACCCCGGGCCTACGGGCGCTGGTTCCTTGAAAAGTGTGATCGAGGCCCGCGGGATTCGATGGTGTTCTTCCTGGGAATTTGGTTGCTAATTGCACAGCGATGAGAATTTTTACGGGTTCTGAAGGGTGATGGATAAATTTGGGGAATTGAGGGTGATGGTATGAATTGCTGTTCTTTTTCAAGATGTAAATATTATTTCTCATCGTTTTTATAATCTACTGTTCTTTAGTTTTGTTACACCAAATTGTGGCGATTATTTGACTTCTTTTGGAGTGTTAATTAATCAGAATCGCTTGACTTCAAAGTATTTATCGAATCAGGGTATTATAACCATTTCTCTGTTAATTAATATCAAAATCAATGTTGGTAGTCGTTACTGACATAGCAACTTGGAAATCTTAACAGACTTCGTTCTGTATTTTCTCCCACCTGAACTTAAATGTGTTTAAAAAAGCTACTCGAACCTTTCTCAAAAATTATATTCCACATTTTCTATAGCTTCTCATACAAACATCAGTAATCCAAGATTCATCTTCATTATAAACAAATCATCAGGAAATATCTCTATGTACCAACCGCGAAATCGTTCCAGAAGTCACCACGTACAGAATGTTCCGAATAACTCTCGGTTTAAGCGCAAAGAAATCGCGAGGAGATGGCGTACGAGTTCGCCAGAATCGGCTCGCGATTCGCACAGGTGCTTCAAAGTGGAACCGCGCGATCAAAGGCCACGGGCATTAAGAAAGACAATTAAAGCGTCACACGGTCGCGAAACTTCAACTCGAAGAGGCTGGATGGTGAAGCAAGAAAGGTTGAGCGGAGAAAAGAGGAACGATCGAGCGAGGGAGAGAACGAGGCGGCGGCGAGGCATGTACTGCTCGCGTGTGGTCCATCAATCACGGCGTGTTCCCGGCGACAGGTGGACACCGGGGTCGATGGAGAGGCCACATAATTGGGAGAATAGTGCCGGTTTGCTGGTCGACCGGACACACGGTCATTTATCTTGTCGCGATCGACCGGCCATCGACGGTTCGCCTCGATTCGAGTTAACGCCCGTGAAATCGTGCGTCGCCCGCTGCCACGGAAAATCCTGCCGCGCCCCACTAATCGATACCGGATACTATTTTCCTCTTGTTACGCGGCCGTTTTACCAGCTGTCTCGTGGATGAAAGCCGGACCCAACGGCCGATGGAAGCGTGAAGCTACGATGTCACGGTGACTCCGTTCGGGACGTGTTAGAATCGTGCGATTAAACGGTTCTGAATTCGTATAATTATTTTGGGGGTAATTGAAGGTTGACGATAAAGAAAGTCTGCGTGTATTGGAAATTAAAATTTTATGGAAATAATTTTGTGGATATTAAAATGTTACTTTTTAACGAAGTGTATAAGAAATGGCACTGGTTAACGGAAGATTTTTTTTTAGGCAAGTCTTGATACTGGTGGGATTTTTTATATCGTTAATTACTTAACGTGTCTGTTGATTCCTGAGATATGTACAAAATTGCGAATACCGTGTTCGAATTATCCTTTCATCAGGAAATTATTCCATTCTCACGTAAATTATTTGCATCTTTAAATTTCTTTAACTTCTACTAATAATTCTATAAACAATTATGTGTATTCATAGCGATGTTAGTAATTTAGATAATTTAAACCCTTAATTAACCCTCATAGGCTCCTCAGAAATAACTATGCAAATGATGATATCATCATTGGATGATAGTTCAACTATTTCATCTTAATAAAAATATCATCGTATTGTGTTTTTACTTGCAATATAATATTTTAAACAACTACATGAAATTATGACACAGTAGGACAGAAGTGAAATATTTTACAGTGCCTAGAAATAGAAAATAGGTGAATTTTCGTTGGAGGAGTGTACGAGGGTTAACAAATGGGAACATGAAACACCAATTTCGAAACCAAAGAAGCAATTCCTCTCGTCACTCGTATAATCACTATGAATGTACTTGTCGAGGATGCGTTGATCATCCTCGAAAACATTTCAAATGCGATTAGACAGTGTGTTCAACACGTGAATAACGAAGATTCATTACCCGAGGAAAAGGCTTAGACCTTCTCCGACGAATGCTAAGTAGCGTTTATAAATATATAATTACAGTGATTGAAGCGGAAAGCTTCACAGACGTCGTTGGCACGTTTCAATTAACGACCAGGTGTTAATCATTATTATTCACACCAGCGAGGCGTTCTCGCGCCATTCGGCCTTGTTCTCAAAATCTTCGAAGCATATTTATAAATTCGTATTCTCCATCGTTTACATATATTGCGCACACTTTCCTTGCGTGTTCTTCTCCGATTTACACGTGTTTTCGTTGCAACTAAATTGCAACGTATTAACTCCTTGCGTTAATTTTCTCTCAATTAGGAACTGATCAAGTTGATGTAGTATTTTAATTTCTTTCAAACCGCAAGTAGTCACGGGTAGTTCTCGTAACACCGTCTCCATTCTTTTCCAACACTTTTCAACGCGAAGAAAATTTCAAACCAAATTAGTTGGGGAACGAACCAATTTATCTCGTGACACAAATTTAACTTACCACTGTAATTATCGTATCGATTCTTCTATTTAATATCCTAATCATTCCCAGTAAAAATCAGCAAAAAAATACTTGCATAAATCCACCGACTCCGTGCAACGTCACCTTGAACATCCTCTCGACGCAAACCGATAAACCTGCAGCATTGCAATAAACTGTCCAATCAACCGCGACGTTCCTTTAACAACCCTTTGATTCTTGCTCTTTCGAACTCCACCTGCCGCTAGTTCGGGTATCACCAGGAAGTTTTTTCTCGCGATATTTCAACAACCAAAAACCGCGTCACTTATCAATTGAACGAAAGTGGCCCGATACCACGGTACACGCTTCCCCTTTCAAAGACTCGATCGAAACCGATCGGCAGGCCAACGACGACATTATTTCTCGGTGTTCCTTCACGTTGGAGCTTTATCTTTTCAACGATAACGCTTTTGACCACCGAAAAACGCGGCAAAACGGGAGGACCGATAAAACGGACGCCCTATTTTCTGGATAACGTAGCATTAACGACCATTATTCGGCCGTACACGCACCGCTATTAGCGCTATCATCGGCGCAGTTGCAGCTTCGATAAGTAGCTACTTGATGCACTCTGAGCCGGGTTGCATCTGCGACTGCCGATCTGTTCGCCGGTTAATTGCACGCGTATAAATAAACCTCTTTATTTACACGCCTGTGCCAAGCCTGATCTCCCTCTATTTATCTTCGTTCCTCTCTGTTTCTCCACTTTTACCCTTCCTCGTTTCGCGTACGCACGGTGGTTCGTCGAACGAGAAGGGGATAATTAAAGGCGGCCGCATTAATTGCGTCGATCGAACGGCGTCGTTCGACGACGCTAAGAGGGGTTGCTTGGATAGCGGCGGCCGTGTAAGTAGCCGTGTCGCTGCAACGTGCTTTACGAGCGGGTTCCGAGCGTTTTAATTGATAAACAACCGTCGCGAGACTTGCTAGGATGGGAACAGAGGAACGAATGTAAAATGGTGATGAAGTCTAACGTTTCGATGGTGTGTTGGGTGTCGGCTGTTTAGCGTTGGTATCTTTGGTAATTAATTAGCGAGTTGGTAGCTGGTTGAGAGGAATAGTTTGAAATAAATTCAGCTTTTTAAGGAAAGTCATTTTTTTTTAGGAATTAAGGCTTCGAAGATTGCTTCGTTTCGATTTCGTAGAGTTCTTCTTGGTCTGGTTTCTAGGTTTAAATTTTTCTTCAGATCAATACGTTGCTTCCATAGATATTTGCGAACATGTATCAGACGATTGTTCGCGTGTTTCCTCGAGAACATTTAAGTAAAAAAATTGTTTGTAGCTACTTCGTTAAATTATTCACGCTTCACACGAATGTGTAGTGTAAATGAGGAGAGTTAAAACGAATAATTAAATTAAAGTGTCATTAGATCTTTTTCAACCCTTAACGTCTCCAACTCCGTACTTCTCTAACCCATCAACGAAACACAATTTCAATATCAGAGTCACCAAGAATTGAAAAACGAAAATTCCCTCAAAGCATCCGAATTTCGTTTCACAATGCTTTTCGAGCACTTGACGAAAATTCAAAAGCAAGGCATAGATTTTTAATCGGCACTGCCACGTTAATTCGATCACCCTTTAATCGAATTCCTCGGATGCCTGGCTCGCTGGCCGACCGGGCTTTGATCGAACATAAAATTTCCGCCGGCAAATACAGAGCTTTTCCAATCACTGGACGGGGGAGGGCAACGTTCGCCGCGATCTGTCACCGATACGCGGCGCGTTTCGCTTCCGTTGAATTCCCTAACAAACTTTGTCAATTACGTCGGACTGTAAACTGTCAGTCGCGTGTACCCATCTTAATTGAACGGCCACTGCCGACCTCGCCAGGGATAAATTTATGCCGTAAATAACGTCCGAGTGTAAAATCTGAATCGTGTATTTTGTAGCTTGCAATAATTTATTTCCTGGAATTTTTTTCCCGAATTTTTTAGTTCTCCCGGCCTGGGTGGAGTCGATCGCGACATTTGTGACGCGGTTCGATTCGAGACAACTGAATGCTATACGACGACTATATGAATATACGGGCAAGTGTAGAGATAGAAATGTTGGATCGAGTCATAAGTAATGTTGTTTCTTGCGTAAGTCATAAATAGACCGCGGATTTTTATGCAGATTCACATTTTTCAGAATGTAGTAACAAAAAAAAAAAAGTAGGACTTTGGGAGAAAATTTTTTCAGTTTGCAAGGTATTATAAAAAGTACGATTTAAATATTTTTTTCATATTACGCGCATTTTATGCAATTCTGCAGTCTTCAATTTTCTGTAAATGTACAAAAATCTGGAGTCATAAAAAATATTTTCAACGAAAAAAAATATTTGCTGAGATATACAGTACAGTTTAAGTATTTAGGGAATTTTTTATATAATTACAGGTTTGCAAATAAAAACCAAATTAAAATCTATTTTTTTACAAATATCTAAGAGATTATTTTACAATATAATAGTTTTTAAATAAAGTAAAGTATATATAAAAAAGAAATCATATTTTAAAGGAACAACATTAATACCTAAAGCGGTATAGTGTTCATTATTAAGTAATAAAGAACTAACTCGAAATTAAATTGAATTATACAAGAACCATAATATTTTAAATATATTATAATCGTAAAACAAGAAACGAACGGTATGGTTTTAATATGAAAACGCTTGATGGGTTCGATCACGAGAATAGAACTTATCTATCGACCGACAGTTAACAAAAATTCTGCGAACACTCCCAGGAGTGTAATAAAATTATCGACGAACACGACAAAAATTGAAACATGGTTCCAATTTGTTTGCGTAGTCCCGTCGAGCATAGTTCACTTTAACGACGAAAATTCTCGTCTGTTCAAAATTCATCGATTCCAATCAGCATGTCACGACCGACCAGAAAATTCACTGCGGTATTAAAATCTACAGTTTGAATTTCGTATCCTGTATTTATTAAACAATTGTCTTCGGTTAATCATTTCTATATTTGTTTGAACTTTTAAGCAGTGGTTGCGAAATAATTAATTTATTGAAATTAACCGTTTGAATGTTAACGAAGCGTGCGAACCACACATAGAATTTAAAATAAAAAATATCTACACCTCTAACGATTACTTATTATACAATATACTTGACTTAAATAAATTACTTCTTTTATCAATTTCCTACATAATAGCTCCTCACTTTTGGCAAATACCAGTAACTGTTCAGCACTCGAACGACTAATAATCATTAACACCAAAACTACCAAAATGATAAATTCCGGTTATTTCCCATAGAAATTCTAAAAAAACGCTACATTTTTTAATATTTTCCATGATTTTCCGAGAAAAAGATTCTGTGAAAAATTTGTGTATGGTTAAAGATTGATTTCTCTTGCATTATGCATTTTTTCAATACCTATTATTATCATTTCTTTGATCCAAATAGATGTACTTTTAATCGTCGATAGTTTTAGCGTTAATTTAACTTGGTAATCCGCTCCAAAAAAATACGTCCAAGATTCCACAACACACCTGTGATAATTCCCAATTTTCATTCGTCGCGAACCATCTTCGCCATTTTCTCTCCCCCGTACCCTTATCATTTCGGCACTCTATTGTGTTCGCTCCTTTGCGAAAGGAATCAGACTTTTTCAGCGGCCTCGCCAACCCTCAAGAGACACGCGTAAGTCGGATCGACGAAGCGCAACAATGGCGCCGCGAGATTTCGCTCGGAATCGTATCAATCGCTGTCAAAGCACAATCGTTCCTCGACGTGTTACCTGCTCTACGCGAGCCGGTTCTCCCCATTGTCGTCGAGGAGAGAGGAAGAGGGGTTGACAATGAGGACCCATTGATACGCCATCGATACCTGTGGAGCACGACGATTCACGTTCCCATGCTCGTGCGTCGTTTACGTGCCTCTATAGTCTGCGTCTCGAAAGGGCACCGCGAGAAAATAGGATCGAGGTGACATCGATGCCTGTTAACCACTTATTCATATATTGTTAAGCGGAGGCTCGAGAGACGGTTTTGCTGTTAGGTTTTGGGGGTTCGTGCGTAAATGGCACCCTTCGGGGATTAATGTATTTGGTTCTTTTTAAGGTGATATGGTAAATGGTAAAATAATTGATGTTTGGATCTGGAGATTGGTGGAAAGGTTTGTTTAACTCTGTTTCGACACAATCGCATTCTAGTTTCCTTAACAATTTCATAATTAAAAAATATATATTTTTTTTTACGTATATATAAGTTGTTTAAATTAAATTGTAATTGGATCGGAAGAACTTTGTAGATTACAGCAGAGTTGAAAGAATAACATAAACGATAGTGTCTAATTTATTCTATCTTTCTCTAGAATTAAATGTGAAGGTTTTTAATTCGAACGCCTCGCTTTGCAATAATTTGAACCGTATCTATCGTATTTACAAATTTGCATTTCAGTTGTATGAATATTATTTAATTCAGTAAACGAATCACTGATTACGGATTTGTTTCGAACTACACTCAAAGAGAAATTAGATTCTTAATGAAATAATGTTGCTGCATGATTCCGTGAATAGTATAATTTTTTCATAAGCATCGACTTTCCGGTAGATTCCTCCGATCCTACATCCGTACGCGTAGTACTGTTTCTGCTTATTTTACATTATTTTATCACTCCGCGGATCTTCTCTTCCCTTCTCTTCGCTACAACTACCTTCTATCTATACGATCTCCAAGTCAGACATAAAACAGAGAAAAAATATTCGGAAAAATGTATTCAATCACAGCACACGCACGCTACCACCCGACCAACCGCTACCCCCGAATTTAATAATTTATGAAAACGCTTCGATCGCTCGTGCATCGCAGGAATCGATCAGCCACCCGTCCTGGCGTCAGAACGCGCGAATGAATATTTCATCTCCGCGCGCGATTACATTTCAAACGGGCTCGGCTACGCTGCTTGTACAAGTGTCTCGCGCGTTGGTCGCATTAAAAAAATGCGTTTCCTGCCCCCAGCGCGATTTCCTATTGCGAGAAACATCCATTAAACCTGGCCCATTGTATCGAACAATGCTCGTCCCCGTTTATACATCCGCCAAACACGCGCAAACAACGACCAGTTCCCGCAAACATCCCCCTGTTGGCGGCATCTCGGTCGGAAAAGGAGAGAATGGAACGAAAAGAGAGGAAAGACCGATACATCGGACCCTTCCTGATCGATTAATATCAATGCAATAAACGTCAGTGAGCATCGATGGGGTGGATTGGCCCGGTGATCGCGCGCAGAAAAATATACACCTCTTTATTCCGCGAAAACACGCGACAACCCCTTGTTACCTCCTGCCCGAAATCGCTCCCGGAATTTCTTCGATTCTCTATCGATCAATGGGGATCGATCGAGGTATCCTCGAGTGGGGGCCTTTTTTGGTGGTTACTTTTCGAAATGGGGTGTGAAGTGGGATCGGTGGGATGCTATTGTTGCGAGGAATACTGGGAAGTCGTAGTTTGATTCGTAAAATGGCGATGGTGATCGAGAGCGTTGGACTTAGGGCCACATAGGCCGATCTACGTCGAAAAATTTATTTTTATGAATTTTTAGGAGAATGATAAATTGTGAAATCTTGCTCGATAGGTATTTGTAATAGTGTTTGTAAGTGTTAGAAGAAATTAAGGAAATTGAGAAGATACAGTTCTTATTCAGGACACTTATAAAAGTGCCTTCTCGAGAGTAACTCTGTTCCATTATTGAGTTACATACTTTTAAATTGTGTGTAATAAATATTTTTTTAAACGTGTATCTTAATAATGGAACGGAGATGGTGTTGAGGAGTTAGTTTTATTAGCGTGACTGGGAACTGTATGGTAACAGTTTGCTTAATTTCTTCTGACAATTATAAATATTTACGTGTCAATTTTTCTTTGCTTTATCGGAATGTTTGATGAATTTTACATAGCAATCGTATATACAGGTGATACATTTTTAACGTTTTTAAGTAAAATATTTGTTCTATGTTAATGTATTGCGACGATAAATATGTTTTCGTTGGATGAGAAAATGCTTGTTCTTTTAATATAGTAAATTAAATTACGCTCAACTTTTTATTTTTCATCGTTCCAATGTGAAAATTCACGATCGACCTCATCGGGAAACTCTAATTTATGCGAGATGAAAATATGAAACGAATTATTTTGCAATAACTCACGAGACCGATGCGATTCTCGAGCACCGCATTCGTCACAATAATACGAACGGTGGAAACGTTTAGGAAACGAAGGAGGAGCGCTTTTATCGTGAATTAATACTGTAGCAATCGTTCGCTTGAAACGTAAGGGTTCAATATCTTTATTGTCAGCTCGAGAAGCTTCTCGAGCGGATGTATTAAGCGAGACTCTACGGAATGAAGTACGATAAAAGAGGCATAAAAAGCCGAAGGACGTGGAAGCCTGATACATTTGAGAGGCATTAAAACGTTCGATGCTACCTTCGGCGTAATGTATTCTTAAATGCGTTCCGATAAAATAGATTCGCGTGCATATTAAATTCCTGTGTACCGCGAATGATTAATACCCGATGCGAAACGACGATACAAGTAACTTGGTAGAAATGGATCGATCACGGTATGTTATTTATATTTCATACGGGATGAATATTAAAAACAGTATCGCTGTTCTTCTTTCGTACTACGAATTTTTTGAGATTACTGTTCGCTGATATAAACTATAAATAGTTCTATCTTGGTAAAAAATGTAATATATATTTTAAACATTTAGATCAATTTTTTTTATAATTGCCGGAAAATATAGATATTTTTGTTATATATTTGTGAATAATTTAATATTCTGTTAGTGACAGAATTGATAGTATTGTACGCCGTTGATCCTCTCTTTAACCCTCTATGGCGTCGTGTGACTTCAGAGTCACATACTCGTGTATTTATATTTAAAAAAATTTATTTCATTTAATTACCACTGTACTATTAAATTTTGTAACAATATTAGTGTAATTATACCACAGTCCATCTATAGCAATTATTACTTTAAAAATTTCGCGATCAAAGTAAAATAATATAATCAATCTCTGATAAACAAATAAAATTCGGACTATAGAGGGTTAATTAATATTACAGTTACCAAATTTTATAAATTTACTACGGTGCCTTTTGGCAAATTTTCCATAATTTTCTGTTAAAAATACGGATAAAGGTTTGCCACCTTTGCATTACGTGTGTTTCGATACATCTTTCGTTTAGATTCATTCGATGGAAATAAGTATACTTTTATCATCGGTATTTATCCCGATATTTAATTTAAGTCTGCCAATTCAATTTATTCGTCTCACAAATTAACTTTATCCAACCACCTAAAGAAATACTTTAATAAAAATACTTTATCATCTTTTTTATGATTCTTTCTCTAAGTAATGACGCTTGAAAAATAAATAAAAGAAAAAAAAGGAAAGATCTCTTGTACACAACCTTTTATAACATCCTTGGTAATCAAATTCCAATTCATCTAGAATTACGAACGAATCCCAGATAACGATTCACTCCGGCTTATAGTCCCATTTTCAGCCGACTTATCAGTGTGAAGGAAAATTGCCCGTTACCTTTTACTCCGGACAGCTCAACAAATTATGGTTAATCTGCAATTACGAAAGCATCCGCTGCAAACTGGATCCGATAAGAAAATGGACTCTCGAGAGTCGATCCAACGCGTGGCAGAACAAATTCGAAACCGTGTCTCGGCGTACTTCCTCTTTTCGTTGCTTCGTTTCCACCTCGAGCAGCTCTTTATTGAGCCAAGTGTGACTTTATTTTGAAATAAGTGGCGGTATCGCTAACTCATTTCCCCTTTTCAGGATATCTTAATGACCGGAGGCTTCTGTAGCTTTCTTCTGTACAATGTGTCACGTCGGTTGATAAAATATCGTTCGTATCGTATGGTGCTGTACGATAACAGACACACATAGGGATAGAAAGAGAGGGGAAACAAGTTTGCAACTTTGCTGTGATACGTTCCGACAGACTGACATGCACGTCCGCCTTTTACGCGTAGAATCTCGGTCGTTTTGTCACACTGGCGAAATTATAGACATGAACTTCAGAAAATGATGGTCTCCCCTTCGCCAAGTTTGCACACCAGCATGCTCCTACGTCTTGATGGCCTGCGAGCTGTTATTCAACTTTGTGATACGTACGGTTAAATGGCTCCTTTCGAGTCGTGTTCGTGGGATAATGATCGGTTAATTAACGTAATGTTGCGCTTGATGGTTCGTTGAAAATTACTTTGCTTTTAGGAACGTGATATTTGATGTTAGGGATATTATGTGCTGTTCGAATTAATAAGAGAGTAATTCAAATGATAATTATACGAAATATATTTTAATTAAAAGTTTGGTATCCCTGAAATATGCAGCTTCACATTTTTAATATGAAAAAAAGAAAAAAAATTCTAAGTTTCTGAAAAACTAATTGGTTGTGCAACTCTTTTTTTTTTATACGATGTATTGTTATAAAAAAATTTAGATTAAAAATTTAAATAGGTATTATATATCATTGATATACTATTATAAAAAATTTAGATTAAAAATTGAAATAATACCTATTATATATTCAAAAAAGGAAACAGTTATCATTTTCCTTTGAAGCGTACCATTATTTATTTATCTATTTGTTCGACGGAAACGTCAAAATTCTCTGTCTATGAGTGGAACGGAAAGTGAAAAGCGAGAACGGATGCTTTCTTTTTTTTCTTTTTTTTTTCTTTTTCGTTTCTTCAAATTGACAGGAAAAAGAGGCACGTCAAGTATTCAAACCGAAGTCAGGTAAGACTTAAAGCGGAATCGCGTAAGAATAGTGAAGAACCTTTTTAACTTGAATGGGCTCTATTATACTATTGTGGAGGAGCTCGAAAGTACCGATGAGGTGGTGCTTCTCGATGGAGTCTCGATCAGACGTCGAGAGTTTCATTTCGACACTCGAACCACCGGCGGAGGATCGATTCGAAACAATCGTTTCTTCAAACATCTTACAACCGATTTGCGGAATAATACCCGTCGGGCTTTGGCTTCTCTGATACTTGTATCCGCTTCATTCTATACTGGGTGTTCGATCGCGAAACGCTTGTCGTTTAATCGTTCGTTTGATCGTCAAGCACAGAGTTATTAAAATATCATGGAAAAGCTGCTATAATTAATTCGAGTATTAACATTTAAAAATATTAAACACCTCGAAAAATCGTGTGTTTCGTTTTAGTACATCATTTGTAAGTTTTGTAATAAATGACCTCAATTTTTTATCCGTTAATGCAACTAGAATTAAATCACGCTCCATTTTTTCTTCTTCCCTATTCCAATTTGCAAATTCAAGAAAAATTAATAAACAGAATAATATCTTAATAACATCTTTTTCGTGTTATCATAATTTGATCACGTGCCCGAATACTCGTGAACAGACTGCACATTTTGTTGCACACTCATATCTTTGAGAATACAGTAAAAAAAAAAAGATACAACTTCAGTAGAAAATTATTTCACCTATCACATACTATAAAATGCACTAAAATTTATACTTTCTGTATATTTTTTAACATTCCTTGCATACCGTGCAATGTTGCACCTTTGTATTTCTTAAAAATGCATAAAAATCCGCAATCTACTCCTAAACAATACCATCCACATTATAAATATTCTACTTCAATATTACCAAAAACAAAAAAACAGAACTTTGTAACATCGTTAAAAAATATTTCTTAAAGACAATTAAAATTCAATCTCACACCCCAAAAAACCTTGTCCACCCTTTTCTAAATTATACACCACGACCACATCCAACACTTCACCCTCGCATCAACCACAAAGACAACGAAACACACCTTTCAGTAAACTCGATCAAGACTTCATAATTCCTCCCCATAAAAATTTATCAGAACACCCAGTAGATCGATCTAAACACACGTAGCCACAAAGAGACCGTTGCCGATATCAGTCGCAGCGGTATTGTCAGTCGGAATGGACGAAGCCCTCGAGGACCTCTCCACCCCTGTCCACCCTCCAGGATCCTTTCTTCAAGTGGAACCATCTTTTCTTTTTCCATCCTTTTCTCTCCGACCACCTGCGCTGCACTCGGTCCAGTTTCACCCTTCGTTTCACATCCTGGACCATTAATCCACCCTATTAAAGGGACCAAATATCGGTCAGTTGCACAGAGTGGCAAGGGGTGCACGATGGGTGCCGTTTAATCGAACGGTCGATTTCTCTGACCTCTTCAAAACCACCGGTACCTTCTTTCCCTGCTTCCACGTGCGTTTCCCATTGATGTGGCGAGGCTTTGAAGATTCCAACAGGTATATACGAAATCCTCGTCGTGCGTTTCCTAATCGAAGGGATCGAAACGGGGATTAGCTTCTGGGGATGAATCATCTGTTACAATATCGTTCCACTCGGGGATAATTGTTCCCTTTTTGAATGTCGAAGAAAGATTTCGTGGGTTTCGATGTTTGGAAGGTGTTCTTGCGGTTGTTCGGTTAACGTTGGCTGGGTTTAGGAGTAGGGGTTCGTGGTACAGTGTGGAGATTGTAAATGCGTGTATGTAATTTGTCGGAATGTTCTGAGGATTGTTTAGATTGTAGATTCTTAAGTTCTTCTTTTGGAGAGGTGAATGGTATTACGAACTTGTGTTTCGAAGGTATAGAGAAATTCTTTAGTTTTCGTTTAGTTCGCGTTAATTAGGAATCCTGTGATTCGTGTCTTATTTTTCTTAGGATTGTAGCTTCATCGGATTTTGAGGAACAATTCGTTTGCGTGAGTTAAATATTTTTTTTATTCTTTATATAAGCAATTCTTTTATTATCCAAATTGTATATTTATTATGTTCTATCATAGAAATAATTTTCAATTAAAAACAAAGTAATAATTCTGGTATCAGATGTTAAAGAAAGAAATAACAGTGCTGTTACAACTTCGGAAAAATGCATTTAAAACCATAAATCTAAATATTACCAAAATCCTGATCTTCGCATTAATTTTAAACTGCTTGGAATCTCTTAATCTCCTTAAACTTGAGGATACGGTAAATTTAATTATTTACAAATGGAGTGAAATCTTCTAAACGTAAAGTATAATGATTGCTCCTTGATGAAGATCGGTTTCCGGTACCAAGAGGCGGTAAAAACCAGCGAGAGGCGCTCCTGGTCCGCGGGCGTTAAAGGAATTTTTAATTCGATGCCGATGAGACTTCGTTTTCCGAGAACAACGAGTTCGGGGCCCAGTTTGGCGCCGGTTTAGTCCAGAACGGTCAGCCGGCCGGTTTTTAACCCGTTTGGCCAGTTTTCATGACATTAGTCTGTTACCGGTTTCGTAATATATGCCACCCCTTCCCACTGAGTTCCGTATACGATGATAATGTTTAACAGATCGCGGCTAAAGGAAAAAGAAGGAAAGGAAAAAAAGAGAAAGAAAGAAGGAGAACAAAAAGAAAAGAGGAGTACCGGACAGCGTATTTTACATCGGTGAAAGTACGCGATGTCGTTGGACTATCTTCGATTTCTCGACCGATATCTTCGACCAGAGGGATCTAAGTTGAATATACGACCCTAAGATCGTGTAACTATTCTTAGAACGCCATATTTCATCCAACATTTTCTCCGTTTCAAACGAAGTTTCCATTTGCAGTGGTTTCGTTCGTTTACAGTCGTTCCATTCCTTGAGATTTCATTTGAGATTGCTCTGCTCACCGCACTTCCATTTGCAATAATTTTGCCCTACGCCGTTTCGTCTAACTATTCTGATTGTTGTTTGCTCATAGTCGTTCGATTAGCAGTCATTCTGTTAGCGAGGATTTTGTTTAACCCTGCTGTCCTCCTCGTTTACGCTACAATTCGTATTCCATTGATTTTTTTTTTTCTTTCTTTCTTTGGTTCAGAATATTTTTGATTTAAGAAATATATGATATTGAAGAAGTGAAAATTAAATCTGATAAATTAGTATTTAAAAGTATAGTATTTGTGTAAAAGTAAACTATATTTTGAGTCATAGTATAATTTCGAATGAGATGACCCGATCTCATGTTTTTAAGAGTATACCGAATATCATAAATATTAAAATTAATATTATGAATTCACGCGTATTTATTTACTCGTAATTTTTAGCAAATCAATTGCCTATGTAGCATTTATTTATTTATTTATTCTTTTAATTATATTTCTAAAATTATGAATTCGCGTAGAAATCCGCAGTGTAATAATTACGATCGTGTAATTAATAGTTAGACGGTGATTCCATTTATTGTAAATATATTTTAGATCTCTCTAAACCTGTGATTATTATGGTTGTACCTGTAGTTAGTTTATAGTCACACCATTTGAAGTCGTTCCATTTACCAGCATTCCTTTCTAGGTTACCCTTTACCAGGTAATTCTACTTATGGTCATTCTGGTTGCGGTAGTTCCACTTATATTCGTCCAGTTAATAGTCCTGTCACTTCTAATCCATTCTTACTCAGAATAGCTCTACTTCGGGTAATTTTTGTCCGCGATCATGAGACATTTAGTCTTGAAATTAATAGCTGTACAATATCTGATCACTCCACTTGTAACAATTTCGCTTTAGATCGCTCGATTTGTGATAATTTCGCTGGCAATTTGATTCTTTATCTGTAGATACTTCGTTTACGAAACAAATTGTATATTGAGTTCGTAATTTCTGCACGTACGATCGTTCTAATCTCTATAATTCCATTTTCATCAATTCAGTTCCCAACAGGTTTATTCGTAGTGGATGCACCACAATAATTATAGTTGAAGACTTCCGTACTTGTTTATTTTACTTTAGCTTTAGTGGATGCAGCTCCATATGCACTAAACAGTTATTATGTACCATGCAATTATGTGCTCTTGTTTAATTATTCATACAAACGGTGAATTAATATTTATAATAACTCCCTTCCTCGTGTTTCACAAGTTAAGACCTAATTTTATGTTTAGAAATCTCGTGATCCGTAGAAAACTCTTCAGCAATAATTATTAAAAATTAATGTACAATTACGTACATTAGAGCAATTAAAATGACAGATTTTTAAGAAATATATAGTTGAAAAAAAAAGTTTATAGATAACTACTGATTAATACTGTATGGAAACATGATTCTGACGTTACACGATTTCTAAGATCACTTTATATCTTTAAAACAAAATTTATCTTCTTATATTTCAAAAAACAAATTCAACTTTTGTATTTCTTTACAATACGCTTCTATATGACTTCGTTATTATGTGATATTAGCTTTTATACTAATTATTCATATTTATTATAGACTATATTATATTTACTATATTATATATAGACTATATTATAAACTTAAAAATCCACCATTCTAAATTTATAGAATTTATATAAGAAATT
>SMSQ01026048.1:532534-575882 GCA_019453375.1 Ctenoplectra terminalis
AAAAAAAAAAAAAAAAAAAAATTCCTATTACACAAATCACCATCCTTTTGCGAGAAAACTATCACTCACCTCATTTATCAACGGACACATTCATACACACACGTCCTCCGAATTCCTCGCTTTCGTTACACGCCGCGTTCACCGATATCGGGCCATTCACTTTTCAATCATCAGAAACACAAAAAATCGGCCTCACGATTGCGAACTTGGAACGAAACAACCGATAACAAGTCTCGAGCAACACTGAACCATAACGAACGTACCGTAACACCCAACTCTTAGCTTTATCACTGAAAATTCCTCGGCCGTCTCACGCTACCTGTTCCCTGGAAGAAAATTCGGTGACCTTTTTCCCAGCTCCGTTATCCAGAGAAGGTGACCGAGCAGACAGAGCAGAGTGTGTTTCGTATGGGCGTGGGACCTCTCTTCGTGGTTCGTGGCGGGGTCGTTAATTATGGAACGCCATGGGTTACGTTTCAATGGATGATTGATGAACGCGCGGCGATCCTCATCTAACCTCCTCCAAGAAGAGGAACGGAGGAAGAGAGAGGAAGAGATGGTTGAAAAGAACGAACGAAACGAAGGGATGGAGGAGAGAAAGAGGATCCAGCCGGAGGTACCACTCTGGAAACAGGTTTCTGATTGTTCAGAGAAGCCAGCATCCTCGGTTTCTCCGCTCCCGGAACACGATCGCGAAGAGCTGGCTACTCTTCGAGCATTACTACTTACTTGCTCGTCCCGTTGTTCCTTGTCGATTTGACGAAGTGTTACGGTTTAATTGATTTACAGTCCGCGTAGAAACGCTCGCCAACCCGGCAGGATGAAACTGTCTTCGTGTTTGAAGAGCTTGTCGATTTTATCGCCCCCGCTTTAAGAGATGTCGGTGACTACTGTTAGATTATTTAAACGTCCAGAGAGAGATTCATCGTGTTTGAATTCGGGTTTCAAATTGTTTCTTTCTTTTTTTTTTTTTTTTTTAATTCTTTCGCGGTCTAATATGAAAGATTTGGATAAGCTGTGGAATACGGTACAGTAAGTTTCGTATTTTAAGTTGTGGCGTACGTAATGCAATTGTTAAAATTTATCACGTATGGTAAGATGGAAGCGATGGCTCGCTTTTTAGAAAAAAATTAGGGAGTGAATTTAATTGACGTTTAATTAAATTGCGTTAATTGTAGTACTGAAAGTGGTTGAAAAATGGAATATTTCATGGTCCACACGGGATCGGGTCATCTCATCCGGAATTACTCTGGGAATATTTTCTATTCTCTTCTTTTTATTTATTTCTCTTCTTTATATTTGAAAATTAAACCACAGTGTCGCAATAAAGGGTACAAATATTTTTCGTGTCGCTCTTTTCGAATTCTTCGTCCTTTTATTGCACCTGACGAATAAAAGACTGAAAAAGTTTCCACTTCGTCGGGCAATTTGCGAAATAAAAAAGAAATATCAGATATCGATATAAAATTATATTCCCGAAAGAATTTTCTGATAATGAAGATAATCACGGGAATGACGATCATGATGATGGTCGTAATAACGTCGGTGGTGTCGACGATGACGATAATGAAGACGTGGATCACAAATAAATGTCAGGCCACTTTATCGCTTCGTTCGCGCCAAACTTATTTCGATGGCCAGTTATTAGAACCGATTAAAAGTCAATTACCAGTGGCGTATTTTGGCGTCAATTTTGCAGCGAATCGCGTACAAGCGTTATTAAAAAAAAAAAGAGAAGAAATATATAACGCTGCTGTATCCTGTTAAATATTTACAAGCACAGGATTTATGCAAATGGAGAACAGAGCTGATAAAGTAAAAAAAGAAAACTCTTATTTTTCACATACGATATTTACCTACAAAAATACGAAAAAAAAAAAAATAATAGCGATTTTACCCATCTATCTAAATCCTCCATTTAAAAAAACACGAACTAAAAAATGGATCTAAAAATCCTACTAAACTTTTACATTCCACTTTTTCATCTACGAGAAGGACATTTATTCAAATGATATTTAACCCTGCTACGATCTTTGTCTCATTTTTTACCTAATCGAGGTAAATTTCTTTCATTGAAAAATTTCCTAATTCTGAAGAAAATATAAAAAAGCTGTTGTCGATATGCAAATTTCATTTTCTCAATTTTACATACATTTCGATACATATTTTCATGAGAATTAGAAATTTTTTCAGTCAAACGAGAGCGTGTCTTAGGTCGAAAAAAATTTGTGGACCGTAACAAAGTTAATTTGCAGTACTACCGTATAGACATAGTACCCCATTTGTAAATAACTAACACAATGTCGAAATAATTCGTGTATTAATTCTACGATATATTTAAATTAATATATATACGGTCTTTATCTCTGACAACTCGATTACGCGTCCCGAAAATTTTGCAAGACGATTCGGAGCGGACGATCGCGCGGAATCGCGAGACCAATCGTGGACCAGGCGAACGCGCGACCACGAAAAATGTCGTCGTCTGTACGTGTCGGCACGTCCGCCTCGATCACCTCGAAGATAACGCCGGTGCTTTTCTTGTCCATCCGTGGGATCGTGCAAAACTTGCACGTGTGCCTGTCCGCCGCGTCCTCGCCGCCGACGAACGGCTCCGGGACGGAACACCGAGCGGAACAAGAAAGCGGGGGACGCGAGAAAAGCATCCGAATGAATTACCGGCAGGGACGTGACATCTTGGCGAAACAGCAAGCGTGCAGATCGCGAACCTACACCTCCGTTGGAGGTTTTCGAAAATTTAGAAACCGTGCAATTTGCATAGTTGTGCTGTAAGTTCTGTCTCGAAACAAAAAAAAACGGTGACAGTGTACGAAATACTGAAATAACGTGGTAGCGTAAACTGAGGAAACATTGGTAGTCTTGTAAAGTTTTTTTGTAATTCCAATTCCTCAAATCTTGTACTTGGTTTGTCTTTGGTTTTTAAATAAAATTGTAATGCAAATGTTTTTGGTGTCATTTGGGAGAACTGTGTAAAAATTAAACAAAAAAAAAAAAAAAAATTGGGGATAAATGTAACTTCAAGTTAGTGCAATGTTTGCTGTTAATAATATTTATGTCATGTGCCAATTTTACGTCGATTATGTGGTAAAATTGGTAGCAAATTAAATATATGTATATATTAAAGAATATATTAAAGAAGGAGAATAAAAATTTTCTGCGTTTTAATATCTTTAGTAAAATGACAGAGAAAATTTAAATATTTCAATTTTTATATTACGTAGAAATCGCCAATGTTTCTCGATACGTGGTAGCTCGTTATTGAGCTATTTAATGCCTCAAATTAATTATGTCAATATACTTTGTATAATTTCCTTTTAGATTGTAAGATAGTATATTATAATAGAATATAATAATGTTATTATTTTATATGAATTAATCAGTTTTCCCGAAAGTTCAGTTTGAATCAATGAAAACCTGTTTCCAAGGTGCTAAGTAAGAGTTCCCGTGACCATAATTTCTAAGAAGTTAAGAGTATATGAATTATGCATTGAACAGAATTTGCAGGAGGATGATTTATCGCGGAGATAACTCCATGAACGCATCGAGCAATGGAGCGTGGCAAAAGTAGTATAAGTACACGATATTAATTCCTGCGAGGTATTAATTAAACTTTCGTTCATCGAAAACAGAACGCTGATCTTAAGTTCACGGTGAACGATTTAAAAGTCGTTTATCTCTTCGAGCAATAATCGAACTACAAAAACAATGTAAAAAGAATTTATATTTACAGATAACTCTATACCTCAATTTTTATTACTCTCGAGAGGAAAATGTGGAAGAATTCTTTTTAAATTTTGCAATTAAATTTGGCAATCGAAAATAAAACTAGTCAAATTCATAATATTATAAAGTAATGAAAATCATCCTACACCGAAGATTATAAAATATTACATAAATAAAAGAACAAAACAAACGACCCTAATACATGCATTCAATAATAAATTAACCAAGAGTTTCACAAGAAACCTTCGCTAAACACGAGACACGGAAACAAATCTTCTAACCAACCCACTCATCTATACCTAATTCAATTTAAAAAAAAGGACTCGACCTTCTCATCTTATCAAATCATAAAATAAAAAAAAAATAAAAAAATACACTTCCATTAAAAGATATTCCCCCTTGCAATTTTCATCTAAAAAAATATTTTCTACCTTCAATTAAGAAGCAAGGGGCTATCCAGAATTACCTCGAACACCCTCTGTATAAAAAAAAAAAAAACCAAACGTTCCAAGACCCAGCTAATAAAACCGAACTCCCCCCTACATAGCACATTCTTGAGCCACAAACGCGACAATCAAGAACACGAATCCTTTCCTGCTGCTTCACCCACCAAATGAGTTCACTTTGACCGTCTATTCCACGGGCAGCGCGTGCAGCCGCGGCGCGTCCTCGACAAAAGCGAATTAATGAAAGCGGCGGGCAACCGCGAGTCGATTCAACTTACCGGCACGATGGACTTAACAATGGGAAGAATCCGGCGTTGAACGCGGAAGCCCATTAATTACACGATGAAAACGGCGTAATTATTGTTGCATTAGCGAGGGTATACAAGGAGGAACGCCGGTGTGTTCCGTGTCCCTTGGACGTTAAACGAAAGGACGGTGGCGCGGGCGAAAATACTCGTGCGAAGTTTCTAAGAAGCTCGAAATCCGATCAGAGGCGGCGCAACGGACAAGAAACGACGCCGGGGCCCTGTGGTCGATGATCACCGCTGGGTCTCACCGGGACCCCGTCCCCGATGGAATTCGATCTCGCGGTCAGGATCGAGGACTTTCGTGAAGCAACCCCGTTCATCGATTGTCCCTCGATCGATCGTCGATTCATCCTGCGTTCTCCGCGCCTTTTTGCCCCTTTCCCTTTCTCCTCTCTTTGCTCCTTCTTCATCTTCCTCTTCTTCTTTCATCGATTTCTGCCTCTTAACGACACCTCTTCTCTCACCCTGTCGAGTTCCACCTCGTTCCTTCCTCTTCGTTTCTCTCGTCGTCGACCTCGGTTCGATGTTCGCGCTTCTTCGCTGCGTCTCTCCTCGATATCCAAACCCTCGCCTCGTCACCTTGTATTCCTCCCTTTTTTACCCTGCTTCCCTCGGTCCAGCCTTAGCCGTTCTCGCTCGGTTGTTCCTTTCCACGCCGCCGTCGTCGTCGCCGCGATCGTAAATACTGGCGGGAACTCGAGTAAGAAGTTCGAGCCTCGCGGTCCCTCGAACTCCAGGATCATTTTTGTTGCACCCGCGAGGCCTGTTTTCAACGGCCGGCCTAAGCTTGCCTTTGCGAGGATGCAATTGCGTTGCTCGATTGTTTGTGGTGCTCGAGGAATGGGAGATTGAAGGTGGTTCGAAGGGTTTCGAGGCTGTTTTGAGAAACGGTTTTTTGATGGGATCCAGTCAGAATGTGGTTGATTGGAAAATTAGTTGCGTTTGACCGATCGGTATTTGATGGGGTAGTTTATTATCGCTCGGAGAATATTTTCTCAACGATTTTCAGATTATTTATAAAGGAATTTTAGGGCATGCTTATCTAGGTGTATATAAGAAAAAGATCACGAATAACTAATTTCTGGGTGTACTAAAATTATTCTGAAATATATTCGCGGAGAAAGGAACGATTGTTTCTAGTTTCTTTAAGAAAACTTTCAATAATGTTTCACGATACGAAAAGCAAATGTAAACGAAGAAGTTTCTGAAATTTGTTATTTAAACGCCACAAGAAAAAGACGTAAGTCACATTTTCCATTTTCTACAGGAGAGCAATTTTTAAATTCCAAACGCTATCAACCAATCGCTTTACAACTGCTTTCAAAAGAATCTTTCTTAAGCTACCAGATGACGTAAAAATTATAAAAACTATAAAATCAACAAAAATGGACCTATCACGTTTCTATTCCCTATGATCTTCATTTGTTAACAATAATTCGTATTTTCCACCATGAACAATCTAATTTCTTCGATGTCTCTCTCTCTTACATCCTCAGAACCTGTCTAAACTCTAAAAAATCACAATTCCAGTCCACGACACTATTTCTAACCAGTAGCAACGGTACCAGCAGCAACATCAGGAACGAACGCAGAAAGAACGTTCACCCTTTCGCTTTCGCTCGGTGATCCTCTATTCTTTTTTCCCTCAAGGTCGTAGTTTTTTTCCCGTCCGTTTCGGAACGCTGAACCGAACGTCGGCCGTGCAAATGGCAGAAACGTGGGCCGCTCGCCTCTCGTCCGTTGCTTCACGTGCAGCCTATTACTCAACGTCGCCTGCGTAATTAGCATAATAATATCTGTAACTCGCGGTTGCAGCGCTAACTAATTACCGGCATATTAATCAAGGCATTCGACGCTGGAGCCAGGCCAATCCCGCCTATCCGAGATGTCAATCCAATTTATCTGTGCTGCATTAGAATGTCAACCGAGAGCGGGACACGTCCGACGCTATAGATCTCTTCATAGATCCGAGAGAATCAACAATTTTCCACTGTCAGCCCGGACAAATGAAACGCCAGGAATCGTTGACTTCGTTGGCTTGTGCGGAGAGAAAAAGAAGAAAAAAAAAAAGAAAAGAGAAAAGGGAACACTCTCGCTAATTGGAGTATAAAGTCGCGTCTTCGGGTCTGGCATATTGGTTCGCGGACATTAGTTAGCCACTTTGGACGCGAACATCTGTTCCAACAATTTATAACGAATTACGAAAATATTTTATTAAATTTATCTCGGTGGTTGATAACGTTAGATGGATAATATGTTTTTTTTTTTTAGAATGGGTGTAGCGAAGCTATTTCGCTGCGTTAACTTAAGCTTAGAAGCTTCGATTAAAATAAGTTTCACTGAGAAGTAATAATTCAGTGTGACAAAATTTTTCAGAATGGGTATAGCGAAGCCATTTTGTTATGTTAACTTAAGCCTAGATGCTTCGATTAAAATAAGTTTCACTGAAAAGTAATAATTCAGTGTGACAAAATTTTTTAGAATGGGTACAGCGAAGCCATTTTGTTATGTTAACTTAAGCTTAGAAGCTTCGATTAAAATAAATTTCACTGAAAAGTAATAATTCAGTGCGATAAAATTGAATATTGTTGCGTTCGTTAGTCCAAGATATATTTTGATAGCTCGTTTGTGACACAATTTTTTGCGTGATCTACAGCTTTAATTTACAACACCCTGATTTGTACAAAGATCTTATGGAACCTCTACCCTAGAAGTACCAACAGTTAAGGTATATTTATTTCTACATTAGAAATCTAAGCGAAAGTTACATAAAAGCATACACGATATAAAGAAGACTTTATCTTTCTTTGTAACAGAAAATTATAAAAAATCCCCCAAAAGATACCTCAGTAAGTGTATAAAACTTTGACGAGAAATTACGATGCGGTCGACCACTTTGGTAGTTCCAGGATTAACCAGTGGATCCTTTTGGACTGTAAAGTCCAATAGTCTTCTTTTTTTCGAACACGACAAAGTTCTTAACAAAATCTACCGTACGTTTCGAACGATACTTTAAGGAACCGTTACAAGGTTGAAATGAAAGGAGACACAAATACTTGCTTCCTACTATCCTGCGGTAACCTACCATACAAGATGTACCAGGAAGAAGTTAACAAATTTATTCAGTGTGTGTACAGTTAAAAAAATATTCTGAACCAGAGAGCCATACTATGGTACTACACATTTATACACATTTATTACAAAAGTGTTAGCAAAAAATATAATAAAATGCTGCGAATAGTTTTCTAAAAAAAAAAGCTGATTTTTCGTTAAATGGATCCTATATTGGATTGCAGATGAACAGGATACTGTTCGATATGCTTCTACGGTCGAACATGTCCCTGTTCAGCTGGAATAGATTACGCAACACGGAACACGCGTTGGTAAAACGAGTCAGGTAATTCGTCGCAGGTCAATGTGTCGGCGATTAGGCAAAATGCCAGAAATTTTAGACCATGTTGTTCGTAACATATGTAGGAAAAGTGCTATGGCATGTCGGTGGCTTTTCGTTGATGACGTTAAAGAGAGTAAATATAGGATAATTGTGACTTATTGGCATGTAAACGTATTTCTGAAGTAAAAGGGAGAAACGTAACTTGATGATCAGTTTTCTCAAAGGAAATATTGATTACTATATTTCTATAAGAATATTATAGGTATTATATCGTTGCTCGGTACCGATAGTTGCGCAACAAAATTTGTAATTTGCTTTCATTAAATAAGAAATCTACCTTATATTTCTGTTTCTACCAAATTTATCAAAAACCACAGTAATTAATTAATAGTTATATATGGTAATTAATGAAGTCTGCATTTAGAATTTTCAAGAATGCAATTTTTAGAAAGCCTCTCTAACAGTTGCGCCACTATCATCAATGCCGAGCAACGATGTCATAAATAATTCTGTATTTTTTAAATCACACGATTCTTCTTTTTCTTCTTTAACGCGTCAAGCGCCACGTCGGTCCCCGAGGACCGACGCTCAAATTTTCGTTTAGGCGTCGTTGGTTTCTGAGGACTGACAGTATCAATTTCAAGAAACAATACCTTATAATTCATTAATGGATTTTATTAAATCGCATTAAACAAAGATACGACTTTCCTTTGCAGGCTTTTATAATTTTCTTCTTAAATTCTTAACTATTTTGCGATCACATATTTTTAAATTAGTATCACAGCACACAGCCTAACGGAAACTCGACCGAAATCGGCGTGGCGTTTAACGCGTTAATGGAGCGTTCAGTAACGTTTGTTTTCTCTTAAGTATTCTCCGCTATAAATTAATGGTATCGAAATTAAATTCTGAGATGCAACAAATCGTACCTATTGTATTCCAAATATTATCGCACAACAATAAATGCCGATTGTTATTTCATTAAACGCGCAAAAAGGTTAATTAGAGAGATATGCATGAAATGTGCTAAATGAGAATATAATTACTTCCCGTGAGAACGGATCGCTCGAAACTATCTTTAACCAGGAAATTACAGAATCGAACACACATTTCGACATCAAAGCAGGTAAATCCTTTGTTTCCTCTTAAACACGATTCTCTGTTCTTGAGCGAAGCTGACACACTTGCGGGAACGTCGTTGGCACTCCCGCGAAACGTTTCTACGAACTCCGATCTCTGTCGAGTGATTAGCATCTCAGGGACTCGTGGACTGATTGGTATGAGGGGAGCGCAATTTGGCCAGGAGAGAAAGAAGAACGCAAAAGCCACGAGGTGAACAACCGACAGCGATGAGGAATTACTTTGATCTCGTTCTATTAATTTTAGCAACGTCTCATTCTGCGAGGAAATCACGAATGGAAAAAAAGAGGCTAAGCTCGAATTAATAGTCAGAAATGATGGAGTAGCTCTTAGAGCGGAGTAGGTCTTCTTGTGTTGAAATACGTTGATAAAACAAGCGTTTATAACTTTTTTTTTTTTTTTATTTATTCCTCTGTTCAGTGTTGTAAAATTAAACTTTTCTCTTGCTCGTTTTATCGGGCAAAAATATATTCAGCTTATTAAGCCGATACGAAGATGATTCTGGTCTCGAAGGTCGATGTAAATGTTCTTCGAGTTATGCACATAAGCGATCAGTAATTCTTAAGTCCTCGATGCATAGAATGATTTATTCAATAGTAGAATTCGATATTAACGACCCGAGTGTCGTGAAACACGATCCAAATGACTGAAGTAGAATCGTGAAACTTGATATCAATGATTTCATAGTGATACAACGCGGCACACTGGTCATCTTCGAAACATGAAATTCGATTTCAATGACTGTTGACTTGTGAAACTCGATACTGATGATTCGGGTTTTGTGTAATTTGATACTACTTCCTTTAGAGTCGTGAAACATATGTAATTCTATGATCTAAGTCTAGCTCTGTCAAAATATGATTTTCTTGAGAATTATTAATGATCTCTTGATCACTTTCCAGTCAGTTTTCCATGCATCTTCTAGCGGTGTCTTTGGTGCATTTTGAAGGATTCATTAGAGATTTCCTAATGATTTCATAATTGCTTCCCAGTGATTCAACAACCCCCTAGAGAGATTTCTAAATCTTCTCGCAATTTCTAAACATTTCCTAATTTTTCTAACAACCCGTTGATAATTTCTAAGTTATTCATTAACCCTTAACTAGCATCGTGAAGTCTGAAGAATCCCATGAAACTTTAAAACAGGTGCTTAATTATCTCACGATTTCTTACAAACAAAATTTTACCGATACTGTTCCTATCAATATACCTATCAAAAATATATCTATACCTTTTCCAAAAAAGAAATCTAGGAATTCAATATTTAAGTAGAAAACAATCACAGATATATCAGAATCCATCTAACCAGTTAAGAACTAATAATTTCTCGTTAATTCTTTTAATATTATTTCCGAAGATTTTTTTCAAAGCTTTTAGTTACACGTCCGAGCCTAAAGTAACAGGTGCTCGGACAAGAAAAAAAGAAAAGAACAGAAAAGAGAAAAAGATGAAACAGTACGTCACGTCACCATTCGTTTCACTCGCATCGACAAGCAAGACCTGTCAAGAATCTCTGTCAGTCGCGGGAGCACGAAGAATCCTCGAAGCAAATTACAGTAGAGGTCGATTCCCCGTGCGTCCCTAAGGCAGACTCGAGCCAAATGCGAGCATCAAGAGAATCAACGAGCTGGATGATTAATTTAAAGATATGCTCCGGGAAGCCCTTGGCAATTAATTCAATTACTATCAAATCATAGTTTTCAACGGAACACCGACTCTCTCTCGGCCGAGCGGGAAGAAAAATGAAGCGAAATGGCGGAAGCTTGGGTGATTAGTCTTCGTTTGCCGAGGCTTCCTGCCGTGTTTACATTCTTGCGTATGATGAAGATCCCCGTTCCCATGAAGGACATCCGTGCCCGTTATTCCAGGCAAAACTTCCAGAAGGCGAAGTCATTACGCCGTCTCGGCTGTGCGTTTTCGTTTTCTCCTTACCTCTTTCCCTCGTTCCGTCCTTCTTCGACTTCATCGAATCAAGGAAGACGAGGACTCGTTTGTCCGCGAAACACAAACACGTGCAGTCATCGCCGCGTCCTCGTCTTCCTGCTCATTTTGTTGTTTCACTTGCTCAGGAAATGACGCTGTTCTTGCGTACCGCTTGCTCGATCCAATCACGAGTCGTTGACTTGATCGGCCTCTATTTTCTAGGATCGTTTACATGAATCCACTCTTCGGTCGCGTTCGACGCTCGTTAAATATGGACGACGAGTTCCTCGTTGCTAAAAGAAAAATGGCGTCGCTTGGTTGATTTGCGATGCGACGACCGACGAGGTTACGAGATGGGAGTTGAAAAATTCACGCGAAACACGAATAATTATAGTTGATGGGTGTACGATCGTTGGACGATCGGAGAAAGCAATTTCTTCTCCTTTTATCGCTTCAGACTTCTTTTTTTTAGATTTCTATTTTAGCTTGGAATATTGTTCTTGGTATCCCGAGGGTAGGAAAGAATTTTAGTTAAAAGAATATTCAGTCCCTTCTAACGCCTTTATTTTCTATAAATTAATTTCCATCTCGATCCAAGGCGAACAGATAACAAGATCTGTATTTCACCTCTTTGACTCTCCAAGCAAACCTTAAACAAATCCTCGCCCTCGTAAAGACCGTTATAAATTTCCTCGGCAACCTCCATCGATCCGAACCCGATGATTCGACTCGATCTCCTTCGAAGATACAAGGATGCTGCAAATCGTTCCAACGTCTCGTTCAATACAGAAAACCACCCGAAAATTGTCGTCTGCAACTGATATCGGGTCGATTCGAGTTGCTCGACATACAAATGTCCACGCTGAGGAGACATAGTTCTTCTGTCAGAGCATCTGGCTCGGTAAAGCGAAGACCGGTCGCGCGAGGCAATCTACCATGAAGATGTTCGCACCCCGAATTCGTCATTGGCCGTGTAACGAGAGTTTTTCCAGCGTCATCCGAGTCTGTGCCGACGAACGGGCAGAGCACTGTCGGCTGTTGGCCAGTTTTGTCACGGTAATATGGCATATTAGTCACAGCTTAATGACGAAAATAAGAGGCGACTCGCAGCCGGTAGTGCGATTTGGCCACGACGGGGCCGGCTAAACGATAATCACTGCCATAAAGTATTGAGATTCTTCACGCGCGTACACACGCTATACCATTAAGGCTATTCCTAGAGACGCATTTGCTGAAACGAGTAATAAGCGTTCCGCAGACAGGCGTACCAACGACGGTAGCCAGTCTTTCCGCTCGGGGCCCGCGAAAACCAACCGCGAATACTTTTCTCTATAATCGTAAATTTTCAAGGAAGTTATTAACGTTTCGTGGTTGAAGGGAGTACGTTAGGAAATCCCTCGTCCGCGGCCGATTCTGGCGTTTCTCATACGAGGAGGTTGAAATCGATCCAGCGTGGAAAAGTTAGCGCGCAAAGGTATCGCATCGATGTTGGATTAACCAATAAGCCAAATAAGTACGTGCTTAGGGAATCAAGGGAAAAGAGGAGCACCGCAGGAATTTACTGAATTTTAAAACCTTTTTCATGGTAATATCACCTGTATAAGGGGGTCGCAAAATATTTTAAGTACTTAGGGCCTCTAAAATCTTAGTTCGGTACTAGGTGCCATGATTGCGTGGTGAATACGAGTGCGAAAGAGTGTTGCTCCATTTTTTAACAGATATGTTTTTGTTCGGAATATTTGAAAATTGGTATGGTGCTAAGAGAGTCAATGGAATTGGTGGAATAAATTTATGATGGAAGTATGAAGTTAAGAATTGTCTGTGACTTTTTGTGAGCAGCGTTTATGCATTTTCTAGTGAATTATCGAACGAAGATACTTTGATAAGTGATTGATTTTTAGATACTCTGGCTACGAAAACCTTTCTATCGGAAACAATAAAAATCTTTTATCCATCAAACAACTTTCGATAACTTTCCCCCGAAACAACAATATTTCCAATCCAACTCCATCGATAAAAAAAAGTCGTGACCACCCATAGATATAAAACTTTGCTCGATATAAAAACCTCCCTATCGGAATCAATCAAAATCCTTTATCCCCGACGAAACCACCGTCAACAAATTTGCCCGAAAAAAAACAACAGTATCCTCGAACCAGCTCTGCCAAAAAATTCTTTCGAAACACCATTTCGCGATACGTCGTGACAGCAGGGGAATCATTCCTCCCGTGGACGAACGGCGAACAATCAAAGGAACAAAAGTGCGCGTTCTACGGTGGCGCCCAGAAGGCCGAGCTGGCCTGGTCAATTAATTCCGCTCGTGCAAGTAGTTCATCAAGTTCGCCGGTCGAATGTTTATACGAGCCGACAGCGGCAGCTAACGAAGACGCCGGCACGCCGGGATCCTTTTGTTTTTTCGCGTTCCCCGGGGTGTGTCCTCTGACCCGAACCCCGTGGCACCTACGAGCCCGTGCACTGACAGTCTGCCGGTATAAATAGAGAGGCCGAAAATACCGTGAGCAAGCGGCCATTCTCCGAAACGAGTTCGCAGCCCGTGGCAGAATCCGAGGCGAATTCAACGTGGAAGAAGGACAGATGCCCATGGAACGAGACAATGCGTACCGCGGACAATTATATGCGACGAATGCGTGTCGCTGTGACATTGCGCCGACGAAGAAGAAGAAGTGGTGGAGTAGAATGGTCCTCGCGACGTCGAAAGACGGCAAAGACCACGGACCAGCCGCTACGCCGGCTCAAAGAGAAAAAGAACGCACAAAGAAGATGACTTGGCGCCAGTATTATCTTGGCTCAGACGAAATTCTGACGGAACTATGAGACACCAACGTTGTCGGGTGGCGAATGAGTCGTTGTAGGTTGGCGCAAGAGCTCGTCGATCCTTGGGGTGGTTAGCGTATTGAGAGACGAGTGAATCGTCGTGAATCGCGGGTTGGTGTAATTGGTTAGTTGCGATGGTGTTTTAAGGTCATATGTAGGTATATTCACGGAGATGATACGGAGGTGTAGATGTTGGAAGAAGATTTTGGTTAGACGATACACTTGAGTTTTCGATATTTTTTTAACACCAGAACTACCGAACCAATCAAAGTGACTGGTTTATAATTTCTTATAGAAATTTTATAAATTTGCAATGATGTATTTTTGAGGATTTTCTACGACTTTTTGTAAAAAATATGTACAAAGAATTGTTACCCTTATTATAGATATTTTCTCAAATACCTATCATTTTGATTTCTTTGGTAGAAATAAATCTGTAGAATGAATTCAATCGCCGGTAATTCTAGTGTTAAATATGTTGATTTGGACGATAGAAAGGTAGTTGTTCCGAAGATGTTTCCGCGAAGAGAATCATTTTGTTGAAAAATACATTTGATGATTTCTGGATATTTTTAGAATATCTCAAATGAATTTTACAGCTCTTTGCAATTTATATTTTAAGCGCTCATAAATTTTTTCACCTTCAGTTCGATGCTTATGGTTCTTTGATCTATTTCAATGTTAAACCTTACTCCTTACTTATACAGTCTCTGATTAAACGTTCCACTTTTACTCCATCTTTTACTCGGTCAATCACACTGCAATTCTTTGGATTCAAAGCTGCATATACTTCACCCAAAGCAATTCTTCGCATTCTGAACATTCACACGTCCTCTAGATTGCACGCACCTATTACCTCCGTCTAACTAGTCAGAAGTTTATGTATCTATACAAAACGACACTGACAGCCGTGCAATTATTACCAAGTTTAATTCCTACCAAACGAGCGAATAATTTCCGTTTCGATCGATCAAGGATCACGAAAGATTCGAGTGACTCACTGTCTTCTGGACCATGAAGACTTCCGCGTGCACTTCCTAGTTTCAAGGTCGCACGAATCCGCGATACATAGTTACACGCGATCGGTCGTACCGCGGACACGTTGTAGCACGTGAAACTTAGGTGAACCGGTATGCTGCACCTAGAAGGAGTTCGTATCCTTTATGAGCGTGGATCACGCGATGCCGCATTGATATCGAAAATTATCCGAGCTATCTGAGAGTAACGAATGCGGTATTACAGGTGTTACCGGTAATCATTAGCAGTTTCATACTTTTCTATCTCTACGACCTCGTGAAGTTACAAGGGGTGGAACGTTACCTTTGGTATAGTGTAACGGGCCCGAGAAGAATGTACGAACTGCTGGTTCGGTTTACTGGATCGTTTATTGCGTTATAAATATGAATCATGCAGGCTATTATAAAAAATTGTTGTTCCAAGTTATGATATAAGCTGATATAAAGTGGTTGCGGCGAGGTCGAGGTTACAGTGTTCGATTTTTTAACGAGATTGGGCTCCGAGTATAGCGATCTATGAGTATTGATAAATTGTGGGATATTGGTAATTACTGGTTATCCCTGTTCAGAAATATGAAGTCAGATAGAGTAGGCTTCTATTTTAAGTTCAGGTTAATGATAAAATAAATGGAAGATTCCTAATATAGTTTAGTATTCCCTGTGGCCATAAAATTTTTCTTTGTAAATTAAAAATTCTAACCAACGAAAGATCTTCATAATCGATGTAGGCTTATATGAACCTTAACGCTCTGCGATCCTCCAGTATAACTGGACAACGATTTTATTCTGCTACGTCCAGTGTCCAATTTGTCTGGGCAATAATTTTATTTAGACGAATCTTATGTTCAAAATATCGGTGATATTTACCAACGAGTCTTTCTCGAATACTTGCAATAACGCAAATAAAAATGTATCTTTATGAAAGTTCAGTTTCATTAAGCTTACTTTCTATTTTTATTAAAAAGAAGCAAACATTTCTATCTTTCCCAAATTTCTTCGATGTAAATGCCAACCTACCATAGTACATTATAAAAATAATTACAGACAGCAAAGGACCTTTGCTTACAGAACCTTTAGACCTCCAAGCTTCGTCTATCTTCGTCGTCTACCACTTACAACTTTACCAAAACGAACAATCAACGTCCAATCCACGAAACAATAAAAAACAAAAAAACACCCATTCCAAACACACTCCATCTCAATAAAACCTATTCCTTACCGTCACTCATAAACCGATCCCAAATCCATCTCCGTCTTTGAAATTTTCCTATCCATCCATCACTTCCATCAAGTTCCAAGACACTTTGCGTAAGTCAAAGATCGACGAACGCTCGCCGGTCGCGTCAGTTGCCTGGAAGGCGCACTAAAAATGTCGCTGGCCAAACGACGAGCTTCTCGTTACTTCGAAAAGCGAAATTAGCTCGGGTCTAATTAGCGTTGGTCCTCTCTCTTCGTTGCAGCAACCAGCGGGCTCGTTCGCTCAGCCTCGTCTTCGTCCTTCAGCCCTGCGGCCGCTTATTATCTTGACGGCGACGGCGGCGCGTTATTTGGTCTGCGTCGATTAACAAAACTTTCGCCGCTGTCACCACTGTCTTTCCACGAGCAGCGGCGTGTACACGTGTCTCTTGTTTGAGCCACTATCCGTTTACACGTGTTTTCAATTTGTCGCTACCGAAATACGGTGGCTCGGCCACCGAGCCAGCCGAGTCTCGCCCCCGCGGCTTCCTCGCGATCGTTTTGCAATTAAATCGCCGCGCCGTTCCGCTGAACGACGCGAATCGTTTGCGCGGTCACGGAGTCTCTCACGAGATATGCACCAGGCGGATTTATTGGAGCCTTCGTGGTGCTTGTGTTGAAGTCGCCGCGACCCTCCCACACCGGCTACCGGAGGGATTACGTTTGTTCGAACCACTTTCTATAAAAAGGAACTGTGACTCCATTTTTCCGGCGTCTCATTTTATTTTCTATGTTTTTTTGAAAAGTTACATTACGGATGGTAATCTTACATCTGTTCTTTAGTGTCACTGGTAAACGAGCGCGTCTTACGAGTCTTGCAAGAGTCTTTAAAATTGACTTTGCCGTGTGTGGTCTCGCGTTAACCTGACCGGAAAAATATTAGGGACCCGTGAGCTTTGATTTATTAACACGAATTGGGAACATAAATAACGAATTGGGAAAAATAGATTGAAAGGATTGACAAATATATCACATTCAATAGGAAAGATTCTTAAATTAAATTTGAACGACTTAAGCAAACAGGATTTGCAAGTAATTAAAAATAAAATGGCTGAAGCTAATGAGTATGTCAAAGAATATTAAGCTTGTTAATTTTAGTTTATTAACGCGAAATGGAAGAAAGAAAAAAGTTCAGGTTTGGAAAGTCTTTCGAACGATGCAAAGGTGATTTAAATATAGATGAAGGGATGGTTTATAAATAATTACGAAGCGGTCAGAGCTACGCGTTACGAGGCGCGTTAATATTTAACAGACGTTGGGCAACTGTTGAAGATTTTGTTAGCAGAAAATAATTTGGGTCATTGAAAAAGCAACGCAAAGGCGGAAGAGGAAGAAAGACGCGGACAAATGAATGCGCTTTATTCCCGTTGGATGTGCTGCTCAGGCGTAACTAGAACCCAGTGTCTGTCGGGAATATCTTTTCGTGTTCCCGTCCCGTTTCCTATGTTGCTTATTAATTTCTTAATTAATAGTAATCACGACGCTTCCACCGTAACAACGACGGTTTGTTTTCTAGTTTCTCACGCGAACTGTGAATTTCTATTCGATCATAGCTGATTACCATGAATCCAGAGATCCACCAACGTTCGCTCGTAAGTTGGTAACATTTTGTCGCTATTAATTATCGTCGTTTCTGCACCGCCCTTTATCTTCCTCCAGGATATTACAGTTTTATCTCATCCTTCTGTTTGCTTCGCATGTAGAGGATGGAAGATAGTGTTCGCTGTATGATTTATGAGAGATGAATACAAAATACTGATACCGATAATAATTGTAAGGTTGTATGCAAAGGTACTTAAAATCATAGTAGACATAATCATCTGGTTCCATCTTCGTGATGTGCTTTTAATTACTCAGAATTCTAGCTTAAGAGCTAATGAAATAGGAAATATTTTTTTTCCCTCAAATTAATGTTTTATTTCTCAAATTCGAAATCAATTCGAGTGAATAGGAGACTCGATAACCTAAACATCAGTCTTTCTAGGGAATCTCAATTTTTAGAAGCTCCTATCTACTACATCTCGTCGAAATTAACATTAAAACTATAACTAACATTAAAATAATATTAAATTCCATAAATTCACTGCTCAAAAAAAACCTACATTCAAACAACTCTCGGTGTATCTCTATCATACGCCAAAAATTTCACCTCACTATTCCTCCTTTTTCGATCTCTACTCAATCGTTACCAATTATTTTATTACCCACAATTTAAATAAACTTCGAAACTAAAAATCGATTACTAGATCAAACTTACATCGTTACCAGTCAAAGAACTAAACGAACGATTAAACGATGAATTTTGTGTAAAAATCATGATCTTCGCGAAATGGAAGAAACTATGAACATTGCTATCGTGTGTACGTAACGCGGACCTAAAATTTCTCGACGCAACGTGGCTGGCGAATAGAAGGGCCGACTGTTCAACCGCTGACGCAACTCGTCCCATTGTGCGCTAAATTACGGCCAATTTACAGGAATTTTTGTACCTCGTCGTAAATGAGGCCAAATCAGACGGGTCCAGGCGGCGCGGGGGCTGTTGAACCCGTCCCAATAGCGGCTACTTGGCAGCCGACCAGCCTGCCAGCCAAAACGAGCATTTCAAAAATTCAGATCACGTGGCCGATTGAACGTGTACAAATAATCACTGGACGGACCGAATCACGAGCCCACGACCGTCTGGAAATTAATGCGCTCGTACTCGCGCGATTAATCCGCGTTCGTGAAACCCGAACTGGCGCGATTGCAACGTGTTCCACGAGTATACTTTGGATTTTTATGCAAATTCATACTTGTGAGAATATAATTAAAAAAAAGTAGAACTTCGAGAAAAAATTGTTTCACCTACCAAGTATTATAAGAATCGCTATATGTAGTCTGAATTATATTTCCTGCAATTTTACACCTTTCAATTTTTTTCTTTCTTCTTCTAGTCAGAGAAGACCACTTAAAAAAAGAATGTATTTCTTCGAATATATAGCGTCCAGTATTATATTGTAAAAATCATTACACTCCGATTTGAAAAACGTTGTTGCGTGATCTCAAATAGAAGTTGGAAATCGATTAAAATTACACTGAATTATACAAGTTCACATGAATCATAATATTTTAATCATATCGTGATCCTGAAATCACGAATTATGAGACCCAATGTACGAATATTCATTTCCATAGGATTACAACACCGTTCGTAACAATGAATTAACGCGTCTCTAACCACCTCCGACAAAACCCACACACGATACCGTACAAAGTCTCTCATCGATTACGCAAGGGGCGTGACATTAACCGCAGCCGCATAGGAGTGTTAGTAGGTAATAAGTGGATCGGCAGGTATCGCACGGAATCTGCAATCAAGAAGCAGATCGAACGGTCAGGCGACGCGTGGTTTTCATTCGAGATAAGGGTCAACAGCCCCGTACGAGATTATCCGCTCATCAAGATCTGGGCTGGGCCGTACGGTTTCAAGATATCATCAATTTCCTGTCTAGATTATCCAGTGTCGGGAGCGTATCTCTCGCGCATGGCGAACGCCTGAAACGATAAGCACGAAGAACATCCTGCGGCCTGAATAATATCGTCTCGTGACAGAACGCGCGAAATGGCTCGCGTCGAAGCGCCCCGAATAGTTTCTTCATAATAAGCTGGCTCGTAATTTCCTCTCAATTAGCGGCTGGCGACGAGTCACGCAGTCAACGCGGTTTCCCTCTGCTCTCTTTTCGCGCGTCTTAATATCTGCCACTGAGGAATTAAACGTAAGTGATACGAACGTGGCAGAAAGAAAACACGACGACTGTGGTGTGTGCTCGATTTGGTCGCGAATATTATCGTGTTTGCGACTAGCGATCTGACGTAATGGAATTCGTTGCGTTAACTGGTCATTTTTTAGCTTTCTTTATTTTGTATTTTTTTTCTCGCGAGAAATAAGGTTGAAATATTGGTGCGCTTTCTCTGTTTAGAAAGCTCATTTCGAAGATACGATATAAAACGTGATACTAAAAGAGGTGCGGATTTCAACCGGCATTAAATTTAATTTAAACAATTGTAAACAGTTTAAAAATTATTATAAAGCTGGAGAGTTGTATGCATTTTAATTAATGGGGTAAGTTGAGGAGTGATGGCTCATTTTTTTTAGAAGAACCGGTGCATCGTAAATTTAATTGACATCTGAACTATGAAAATATATTTGCTAAAGTATTATAAATATAATATTTATTTTATAATATTTATTATAAATATAATATATTATTCAGCGCGTTACTAAACACAGCTGAAATTCGGAACATCTCATAGTCGACACGAGATCGAGTTATCTCACCCCTAAAACTGTCCCACCTAGAATTATCCTACTAAAGAATTAACGAAACAATATTGAAGTTACTTCTTATCACAATATATAATCATTAAATAATACTACGCACATCTGTTCGGTTGATTAAAAGTTTCAAAAATTCCTACATCTCATCGCATGTTTGAGAAATCCAAGAAAGTCCTATTCAAGTAAAACAAAATTGCAAAATAAGAATTTTATTGCTGGGCACGAGGTATACATCTCTGATTCCGTTGATAAATATCAGAAGGATGCTTTGAAAACGGCGGTCCTCTTGTTTGGTCCCTTTGTAAGTCACTGTCACGAAGATTTAGTAAAGCCACTCTCCGACCGAAGAGGCCCCATGACATTGATGGAAATGATGACACGATGAATATCGTCGTTTTGTCGCTTTAATTTAGGACGCACTAGATTTTGGTTTGTAAATCAGAGCTTAACAGGACACGCGGCTGCTTTGAGCGGCGCGAGATTTGTCGAATGCCACGGACGTACCGGCGAGGCTTTATCGGCCATTTTGGTCCCGAGCAAAATGCTCGATGCTAATTGAATTGCAAACGACGCCAAGGAAACCTTTCGCGATTTATTTCTCGACCTGTACGTTTTTCTTCCCGATTTAATGGCGGATTCGACCAAGCGAAGTACCATTTTCGCGCGATCTACTATTATTCATGTATCCGTAATAATTCTATAAATCTGTTATTAGACGTAAAATTCTATTACGATTCTAACACGTGTTTCTATAAATTCATCGATTGCTGGTACCAAGAAAAATACTGCAAATCTATCTTAAATCTTTTGATTAAATTTTCTGGTTCTACGTTTCTTCGTTTAATTCGATGAATTTCTTATTATTTTTTTTTCTTTTTTTCTTTTTTTCTTTTTTTCTTTTTTTTCACACGTTTTTAACGTTTTAGAGCATTTAAAAATGACATGTTTCTCGGCATCGAATAGATCGTTTACGCCCCAACACTTGTTACGCTTTGCTCGAGGAAATCGAATCGACCGTGGCCATGAAAATAAGTTACTGACTGCAGCAAATCTACATCTGAACGGGACCCCATAAATCTAGCCTAGCTATGATAAGCAATAATTAATGATTTAAAATTACACGGGCAATTAAAAAATTCTATTTAACCCCTCGCGATAAATCACAATTTACCGTTCCTATGAAATATTATTTATACCGTTATCGACCGACCGACCGTCCATGTTTCGATCGCCACGATCTGTCGCGATTTAGCGAGATCAATTTATTCTATTGGAAACGATATGGTAGTGTCGCGTAATAAATGAATTGAAGTTAAAGTTTGTGATTAAATAAATATTAACTCTGTTATGGACCTTCGGTCTAGATGTTCTACTTTACTTATAACATCTTCTGATTTTACAACAAATAGTTTACTTAACACGCGTAATTTTATATTTCAAGTTTGTGTTAAAGATTCGCTGGTTTTAGAATTGAAAAAACCATTTTTTTTTTAAATCGAAATTTAAAAATCACTTCACTTTATTCTTTCTTATTTATTCTTCAGTTTTGTATCTAATTATATTTCACAGCTAAATTTTGTAACAAATAAAAACTTCGTTAAAATAATTAAAGGCGATCTCGAAATACTTTCCTCAAAGGAACTGATTGGGAGAAAAATCGAAATTGTAATAACATATTAAACCTGTACATTGCCTAGATTTGAAAATTAACAGCGATCTATGACACGTTATAAATCCACCTTTCATTGTTCCAAAAAATCAGACTACCCCATCAGAATTAAGCAAAGAAAAAATTAATTCAACCTACATTCTACTAAAAAATCAACAATCCCATAATAGCTTACCCAAAATCACAAACACTCACAAAATCGTTTCCAGGACTTGATAAAAATACACCTGAATCTCCACGCGAGGAGGATAACACGAAGCATAACACGCGAAAAGATATAAAAAAAATCTTAAATCTATCCACAGGAGAATATCGTGAAGCATCGTAAAAAAAAAAAAATAAAAAATAAAAATCAACGTTTTCACGCGATTGGTTGAAGCGAGGCATTTTCTTAAACGAACTAGCATCTCGTCCCATCGCTAATGCCCCGTGAAACGCGCGGCATGCCACCGCGGACCGCGAATTAAAGAGTGAAATATGTTAATGGAGTTCTCGAACAGGGGAATGTGGCACCGGCTGGATGATATCTTGATTAAGGTGTCTGCTAGGCGTTAGTCACTCTGCTAGCCACGCGGTTGGCCCGCGAAAATCTAATTTTCGTCAAGCTGTTCGCGGCCCGAAAAGAAGCCAACCGCTTCAATCTTCCACGCCTGGCCGGGAACGCGTCGCTATATTGCGATTGTTAAAGCGTAAACTATCGTAAAGTTGGAATGCTTGGACCGAAGACGCTTTGTAACACCGGGATGCCAAACGACGAATTTTTTACATCCAAATCTGAGGAACTCGTGGTCCAACATTCTGAGACCGCTTAAATTTTCCATTCGGCGCCACCCCCAGACACTGTCCATTTTCACTATTTTCTGCTATGTCCAGTAAGGTGATAGTAGAAAATAGTGAAAATGGACAGTGTTTGGGGGTGGCGCCGAATGGAAAATTTTAATCACCTTACTGGACATTAAAATTTGTTAATTTACCATACTACATCGCTATAAGTTCATAAACTACCTAACATAAATTATTGTCTACCCTACATAAGGTTTTTTTACCTCGTAGCTGTTTCTTCTACGTTCCCCACAGAATCTTAAGTAATTACATCGCCCTTACTTTATGGAAGCTGTACATAAGTACTTTATCGACCTAAGTGTTAGAACTCTCTCGTGAGTAAATAGAGTCTTTTTTAAATAATTCCTATAATTAGTATATTTTTAACCTACTGGAGCTCAATAAAACCCTAAATACTTTAATGTTACAGTATAGGAAGATTTGAAGGAAAAAAAAAAGATTAAGGGCCTGGACCTAATATTACAGTATCACAAGTTTGTCAATCTACGAGCGATACACTCGTACAAAATTGTTATAAGAAAAATTACTTTATCTGGTTAATTAGAATTCTAGAAGCACGTGAGTTAACCGAACTTCCATTTCCTCATAAAACGAAACTTGCTAAAATAAAATTTGAGGGTTCAAAAGTACAGAATAAATACAATAAGTAAAAATATATAAATAAACCCCAAGTATGGTAACCCTTTTTTAATATTTAGCGAATAAATATTTAGTATTTAGATTCCATTTTTTAAATTGTATTCGTTAAAATCCACAGCCTACTAATGACTAACATTTTTATTATTATCTAGTATCTATCTACATATATATGCGTAATTTACAAACCAGAAGCATTTGAATCGTACTTTCCGTGAACAACATTCTCAATTCGATCCGAGAAATAAATAAAATTCTAAAACACGTGAAAATGTTTTTAATATACATTATTAATCACTGTCGCGTAATTGTTTCCAAGTCGTGGGAAAGCAAGACTTTTCCACTATGCAAAATCATCCATACCGTTTCTATTCACCGTAAATACAACGCTATCTCCAATATATTGCACGTACATACGTTCCTAGTCTCATATCGACGAGGTACGATTTTTCTACGACGGACAGAAACCGATGGTATTTTAATTGAACCGTAAATGGCTGACGTTTCTTCGACCTATACCATTATACGCGGGATGGGATATATCGCGAGGCATTGAAGGCAATTTGTCCTTCGAAGCGGTGCGCGCTCGCTGCCTGCTAATTGGCAGCGCATTAGAGATACTCTTCGTTATCGCTCGCTAATTGAAAATGCTTCGGCACGTCACACGGTAGCGTACGTACGAAAGGGCAATAGTTGGAAGAATCCCGTGTTGTTTGCTCGAAACGCCGGGAACAACGAGGATCGATGAATTCCAGCGATCAACACGAAACGTTTCAAGGATATTTAGAATAAAAATGATAGAGCAAGAATCGTGATTCGAATGGTCAATCTTGCTATTCACTATTTTCCGTTGGGTCTAACTTATTTATAATCGGCTATTTCAATTTTTATCGCGCTCATGAAATATGGCACGGTAAAGATTAACAGTAGACCTATCGAGGTGGTCAAAATGACTACTTTGCGATTTTTAATATAAATTTTATAAATCCATAATGGTACATTTTTAGGAAAATTTATGTTTTTCTGTAATGGATATAAATAAGGATTTATTTCCTTCGTATTTATATTTTTTTTCTAAATGCCTATATTTTTTCCAATTCTTTGGTATAAATAGGTAAATGTACTTTAATTGTTCGTAGTTCTAGTGTTAAAGGAATGATTGATAATAGATTTCGAAGGAGAATTCTTTAACAATTTAGTGTAGCTGGGAAATATTCAGAATGGCCGCAGTATTGGATTATATAGTTGGTTACAGAGATATTCGACCACTTTAGATATTAATATTATTTCCTTGAAATATTATCGTTATTCTTACATTCTTTATATAAATTTATTATATAAAATTATACTATAACTATAATAATATATATTGCAATGTACATATAGTATAATTGTAACATAAATACAATATAATTACAGGATAATTATATTATTATAATATATAATAATTATACTCTATATTATATATTATATTACTACTGTTATTATTATGATTATTGTACAATTTTTACGAGCACGTATCAACACTTGTTCCAATTCATTTAACTTGTTTGTCAAACTATAAACGTGACGCGCAACCAACACTTCCGCCAGAATCTAACCGCTACATCCGCTCTTTGATTGCCCAGTGTTTTTCATTAATATCTCGTTAATAGAGCCACAACCAATATTTTCGTTACGTAAAAACTTACTTGAAATTATCCCAGGAATTACCACTCAAAGGGACTTACGTGTATTCTTCTTCGAATATCTCGTACATAAAATGATACAATAGAATGAAAACTGTTAATTGGGTCTGACCAACGCTAATAAGAGGATATGGGTAGTTTATTTTATACCTTTAGGAACAAACAAGGTTTCGAGCTGAATTTGTTTGATCACGATAGTTTTCAATTTATGATACCTGTAACTGCATCTCTCAGAATTGTATGAGCGAGATCTCTGTTGACGAGCTTCGAGTAATTGGGATACAATATCGACGATCTTGAATCTCTACTGTTAGCTCTGAAATCATGGGATCCAGTACTGACGACTCTCGTGTAATTGGTGTTCAATAATTGACGACTTTCAAGTGACTAGAACTCTATAACGATCCTCGTGTCATGGAACTCGATATTGACGACTCTGAGATCACGGAATCCTGCATCGAAGGTTCCCATGTAGTTAGGATTTGTTACAACTAACTTTTAAATCGTTATTCACGATCTTGAAGTTGTTACATTGGTAACCTTTGGTTAATTGGAATTCGAATTTTATGACTTTCAAGTCGTACGATTTAACAGTGACATTTAGAGTACGTAATTCAAGATCGATTATTTCTGAGTGATTAAGATATAAAGTATCTGTTAATTCCAGGGTTCAGGAACTTTCTGCTTAAATTTGATTACTTATTTAATTACTGTAACGATCCACTGTAAGAAACCGTAACTAAAACTATTTCTTTTTTACTTTGAAAGTCCATTTAATACCTTTTCTATGTCTTCTCTCGATCTTCCAGTCAAACTAGAACTCCACAAAAACCCAACATTAGCGCCAACCAAATTAAATAATTAAGATAAAGGCCACATTGAACAACTCCGTTATAGTTCGTAGTTTAGTTTGCGAAAAATTAGTCATGTGCCTACTCTGATACTAAAATTAACAAACTTGCAAAAAGCGGAGTTGATAAATTTGCCTTCTCTGCGACAGTAATTCATGAACATCCTTCGCTACTTCGTACGAATCATTAATCTCCACTATCTGTTATCACTTTTAAATTCTGCTACTAGCTTCCTGGCGGACAATTTCGATAGCAACACATAAAATTACTCACGAGACTTGACGTTCCTTTCGTCTCGCCAACCACAGTTTCGTTTTCACGTCGAATCTCAGCGAAACTTGCAGCAAAGGATCGCTTGGAAACGATCGCCTGGACAAGCCTCGAGGGTAATGGTCATAAAAAAGACCGTTGCGTCTCGTAGGGATTATCCTCGAATAATTATTGTTCTCATCGATAGGTCGGTTCCGTGCGAACGGTGGCGAGCTCGCGCGCGCAAATTCTCTAGACTCTTCACGGGTTTACGACGTTCTCGTTGTCCAGCCTCATCCTCGAGCAACGCTTCGAATTCCATCGTGTTCTCGACGACTCGAAGACAGCTGTAACCCAGCCTTTTATTGACCATTAAATTCCTGCTTCGCCAGTCCGTTCGATCGATGATTTGTCAATCGAACAATAAAAGAAACGCAGGGATTGCAGGCTCGAAAATCACGCCACCGGCAAGGATCAGGCATTGAGAATGTTCTATTCCCATTTACGCGCTGAAATGCCAGGAATCCGTCAAAACATGGATACTCGTAAAATCGTGGATAATGAGAACTCGAAGTTCGATTATAAGGTAAGTTCGTTTATGAGAATCCTGTTAGCGTTTGATGTATCGTTCGTGTTTCCTGGCTATCGATTATCCTTGATGCGTATACGGTTGCGGATCGAGTAAATCATGTTTATCGGGAAAAAAACTGTAATAGTTTTGCTTAATACGGTTTTGTAGCGTGTGTTAGCATTGGATGTGCTGGACCAAGGAATGTTGGAGGATTTCTTTTTTCTTGGAAAATCAGTTTCTACGTATTAGCGAATGTTCAGCTTCACGATTTTGGTATAAGTAGTTTGGTTTCTTTGTCAGATTATTTGTTTTAAGTTTCCAGCTATTTGTGATAAACAAATTTTTATTTTTCATTTGTTATTTATTATGTTTGTTCTTGCGAAGTATCGTTCCTTCGAAATTTAACCGTTTGAGGGCTGAAAAATTTTCTTGTATATATGGTAAAAGTGTGATATAAAATGCGTAGTTTTTTTTTGTGAAAAATAATGAAAACGATAGTAATTTACTCTAATTATTATATAAAAAGTNTGTGAAAAATAATGAAAACGATAGTAATTCACTCTAATTGTTATATAAAAAGTAGTTTTTACCAGCAAAAATATTTTTTATTCTCACTTATCACAAGAGTGTTTTGTTGCACAAATTCCACGAAGTCCTTTTTTATATATAACGCAAAATTTCTGACGCAACAAAAGGGAAGCGCGATAGCGTTTCTTCGCATTTCTGGCACAATACATTTCTTCGCACTTAAACGGTTAATTTCTAACAAATTGTTTCCGAACGAAGGAACTTACTGCAGGAGTTCTAGAGCTGATGATTTTTATGAATTTGGAATAATGAAGTTAGTTAATAGTTTTATTTGAGAAAAGTATGTTTTATATACACCGACCAGGTGATCGGGAAGTTTTAAGATTTATCATTTTTCTTTCGATTACCTCCAGGTTCTTGAAAAATTAAAAATCCGCACGGTGTTATAGAATATTAGTTTCGCGTTTTAGGATAAAGTATTCAAATTGGTTTTAATATCGATCGCAATAAAATCGGCTGCCTGTCCGCGGCATCCCCGGCATTCGAAGCTCATTAAAGCCGTAGTCGCACAATGACATTTAAATAAAACGATTTTCCTTTCACTGGGAAAACACGATTGCCTTGGAAAGGAAAGTCCATTGAATAAAGGGTTAATTCGCTCGTTAGCATCGCGTCCTTTTTCTCGCCACGCAGACTCTTTAATTGCTTGCGGCTCTTCGGCTCCTTTTCCAGGAAATCGTGACATTCTCTGCGAAGCGTTTATTTTATCCTTCTTCGTTTTTAATCCACTATTTTTTGCATCTTTCCATAGTAACTGCGTTCCATGGCCTTTTAATGCCGGCTAACTACTCGCCGCAATTTGCGTGCGTCACTAGCTTCCATCGTTGATTAGCTTCTTCCGCATTAACCTTAAGGCTTCAGGAGTCGTGGCCGTGAGCACCGTTTGAATTTTGCTCCTTTTCCTTTTGTTTAGAAAAATTGCGGAAGCACAAAGGTCTCGATGCGAACTCTCCGCAGTTTCAGAATAATCTTAATCGATGGAATAATTATTTTTGTTATTAGTCCTGATACATTGTGCTGGATCAATGCATACGAAATTGCCATTTCGAGCAAAGCAATTTGAATGAAAAAAATATTCTTTGTCTTTAACAGAGAATTAAAAATCTTAACTACTTTAGTCAATTCATAATTCCCAAAAGGAATTAAAAGAAAAACAAATCTGTTCCAAATAAGAACCAACTTTAAAAAAGTATCTACATATTAACCAATTTTTATCATTTTTTGTTGATTCCTTTAATTTTATTCGCTCTTCTAAACGCTTAATAAAATATCTGTTGTATTTACGAAACATTCAATTCTTGGATGTACCAACAATTAATTTATGCAATCAATTCTGCCATAACGAAATATCTTGCAGGCAGATAAAACATTGGACTCGCTTCGCCGCTCGGTTTCAGTCCAATTAAATCAGTTTTATAAACACGCGTTAAGTCTTCGGTAACAGTGTTCTACACGTTCATGCAACATTGTGGATTTTCGCATAGGCTGCTGGTGATTAAAGATGCGCGTAATCCGCGAACAGAACTCGTGAATCATGTAAATGAACCTCGCGGCATCGCCTTCTGTAACCGATTCTAATTAACATAGTTGGAACTGGATTACGTTGGTGATGAGTTATAGGCAAAACTAGAGGAATATTAATATTGATACCCAGATGATTAAAGCGTGTCCTGTTTTTCTTTTCCAACATTCGATGAACGCAGTTCTGCAAATTGCTTTTAATCATTCCGTTTCATGTTATAATTTTTTAAACAATATCTTGTAATGATAGCCGGTTTTTGAAATGAAGTAATTATTTTAATTTCCCGCATAATCGTGTTATTCATCACAAACAAAGCAAGATGCCTTTAGAAATTGGTGATAAGAATTATCGTAAGACGAGTTTCGAAGATATTGATGTCGACATTTAAAGTTTGCTGAAGTCACGGTGAAAGTATCAATCATTTTCCTTGGAAGTGTCGGCAATGATATATTTTATGAACATTCACAGATGTACAGTGATACTATGGAAATTTTGCTACGATAATAGATATTTTATATAATTATTAGTAACACTGAAATTAAAAATATTGCAACAGTAAATTTGCATTGTTCTGTACACACTCTAAATTTTGAAGTTTCCAACGTTTTAAATTCAATACATTGCTACATTAAAATTTCTAATCGGAAACTGTAGCGCACAAAAGAATTGAAAATTATCATTTTTGATACACTTGAATTCTAAACAGAAAAATTTACTGCATCAAAATTAAACACTTTAATATATGCTACGCTTAAATTTCAAATCTAAAATTTTACAACCCTTAAATATCATACCTACAATTACGATAATTATTATAATACTTGAAAAGCCTACGATCTACAAAATCAAAATCAAAGATTGTGTAAAAGATTTTAATCGCCATTAATAATTATCCTATTTCAATATTTTTTTTCTAAGTTTACTTCCACAAAAAAAAAAAAATTCCAATAAAACTCATAGTTTACAAATCAACCTCAAAGTTGAGAAAAGAACAACACGTCGTTATTTATGGAGTTCCTTGCACAAACATCGTGTTCTTGCAGAACGAATAATACACAAAGTACACAAAATGGCCTAGGTCTTTTAATACCCAATAAAATAAAGATTCTCCGCGTAACAATTAAGAAGATCCGTGGACGAGCACACTCTTTATCGCCAGCGACTCGGATATGAGGAAAGTTCTGCGGCTAGGTCGAGCATACGGGAAACTTTTAAGCTTCCGCTTGGTATCCGTCGTCCATTTAGGGGTGAGATTCCTGGATTATAACTTTCGGACCGCTATGTTATTAATTCCGCCGCTTAATTAATATCAGCCCGATAAAATCGGCGTGAAACTAATCAGTGGACTTTCTGACGGAAGCCTGGTTTAAGTTTGTCAATAATTATCGGTAAAGCTCACAGAAAATTGAAATAAACTTTAACCAGTGGAGCTTGATAATATTGAAAATGTTTATTATCACTTGGAAATAGGTTGATAAAATGTTGATGCAGAAGACTGTTGGATAGTTAATGGATAATTTAATTTTTGTTCGGTAATTTTTTGAAGATTTTTATCGCGTAAGTTCAGAAGTATTTTGTATATTAATTTTCATAATAAAGATAGAAATTTTAATTGCACCTTGTGCAGACCATAACATAAACAGATCTTTAAATTTCTAATTAAAATGGCTTCACTGCTCAGCTCAAGAAGAGCAATACATTGTAAGAAGCAAGAAGCAGAAAATATTTTAGCAAATTAACCACCCAAGCGTGCCTTTAATACCAAGTACTATTTAGAACCACCTAAACAAGTCCCAAAATTGCCTGTCAATTTCAAGTTTTCTTTTCAGTCACAAATAATTACAAAACTGAAACATATCTTCTCTGCTCGACTTTTAAATTAATCTACTTATTTAAAAGCTAATCTAACTTATTTCAAATTGATCCACTTCACTGCTACCTCCTACACAGCAAGTCTGACAAATCAACAACTACCGTCGGCATAAAAACTCCTCGAACATTAATCGTTTCTTTTTGAAACGACATATCTAAACCTCGAGATCCATTATAAAATACCTAACCCGCCCTTCGACAGAATGCAACCATCCTTCACAATACCTACGTACACGCCACGACTCCTCTCTCTATCCAGAAAAACGTCCTGTCAAGACTCCAAGTGTGCTCGAAGCAACCCAGAATCGTTGCACGTACTCGTCACGAGCAGCCACGAAGACGAAGACGAAGGAATTAGCGGTCAAACGGTTGATTTACTCGCACGACACGTTCTATGTGGCAGAAACAGGCGACGTGGACAGGCGACAGCCCGTTGATCCCAAAAGGTTAGACGCGAGCTCGAGCTGGATTAGATCGTTTAATGGCAGGTGAAATCGCCCGCGCCACGGCGTCGTTAATATTAATTGGTCGCGTTCTCCACGATTTGCATTCCGCTCCGCGATCAGGAAATCGTTGTCGGGACACGCAGAAATAATCGTCACGTACCGTCGACGTATTGCTTCTCAGGTATGTCTGCTGCGGGCCGCGGGCCGCGGCAACAGGTACGCGTGCCGGAAGTCGAGGAACTCCGTTCTGAATCCCGATTATTCCACGCCTGTTTTATTTCGTGCGTGTACCGATCGACAGATTGTTGCGGTTTGATTGGTCTCTGATTGGTAGGCTGTTGTTTAATGCAACTGGAAGTGTGTTGAAAGAGTTGGTTGATGAATGTGATACAATGAAGTAGACAAGGATTCATGGTTTGAAGTTTTTGTTAATTGGTAGGTTGAACGATTCTGTTCGTTTGTAGGATCTTTAAGTGTACATCTTAATCTGCGTCTTTCGTGATGTATCTATTTAGAGAATCTGAAGTACAATTACTGGAAATTAATAGGTTATAGAAAAAATTGCGAAGAAGACGAACCGAAAGTAACATTGGTATGCCGACGCACGGTTTTAATCGACGCTAATAATCAAACCTCCTAGAAACAATGAATAATGCATTGAACATGTGACATTGTTATGTTAGGATGAATCGGTACATTGTAGGATAATTCTGAGACGAGATGACTCGATTTCTTATAGGCTACGAAGCGTTCCATTTTCCAACTATTTTTAGCGATATACCGCATATTAAAGATTCACGTACATTTACATTAGCAAATATATTTTTTAAATATAAATCTACATTATTTCGCTACCTACTATATTAACATCTTAGAGAAAGGGTAAACTTCCCTTATGAATATTACAAATCTCAATATTATCTTTATATATTTAATTTAGCGAACGTATGTATTCAATTTAGCTGTCAACTAAATTTCCAATGTACCGATGCTTTTAAAAACAGTGGACCATCACGTCCCAACTTACGTTAGTATATAAAAAAGAAAAAAAAAGAAAAAAAAAAGAAATTACTAGCGACTCGACCCAATACAACACGATCAACCGCCTAAAATTCGCATCAAACCGAAACCTGTAAATCCGAGAACAAGCAGCGAGGATCACCACGAGCCAGGTACATCGGAATAGGCAATATGCGCGCGATTATTCGCATCCGCAGTATTGGAGCCACGATAGAGGTACTCGGACGGTTCTAAGGACGAATGCATTATTGCTCGGCGGATGATGCGGCCTCGGTGCGAGAGGTGTGTTACCTTTAATGATAAAGCCGTTGTTGTACGTGCCGGTTGCTAGCGGCTGCATATGTTAAACAACGATGCATTACCATATCCGTCGGGGCTTGGCGGCGTTCTGTTCGCGATACGAAGCCAGCGAGCCGCGTCTCGAGGGCACGGGAACGAGTAATTGAGAATCCGACCGATTCGAACGGCACAATTCCGCGAACGATCGCATGTAGGCTAACGCTGCAACGCTCTCCTATATGGAACGGGAAATGGAACGATGGTTGTGGTATGTGTTTCGCGAACGACGATCTTGAAACGCGGAATGGTGAAGGAGCTACTTGTTTGGGAGTGGTATTGACGAGTGGTAGAGAATACGTTGGGTGTCTGAAGAGGGAAGAGCGTTGCCTGTAGGTTGGATCAGTGGTTGATAGATTGTAATGTCTGCAGGGAAATTTTAGATAGTACGAACGATGGTTGGGAGGGGGTGGAGTTGGCGCGTAAGTGGGTACGTTGTAACTGCGAGGAGTACCCGGTGTAATGGAATTATTGCTGTAGGATGTTGTTCTAGGTTTTGTGATGTTGAGAGTTTGATAAGGGATCGTTGATTTTAAACGTATTTGAGTGGTTAACGCGTTAAGCGCCACGCCGGTCGCCGTGGACCGACGCTGAAATTTTCGTTTAGGCGTCGCTGGTTTCCGAAGACTGACGGACTCAATTTCAAATAATAATAGCTTGTAATTGATCGATCGGTTCTGTTAAGTCGCATTAAACGAAGATACGACTTTCCTTTGCAAACTTTTACAATTTTCTTCTTAAATTCTTAACTAATTTGCGACCAAATGTTTTCGAATTAGAAAGTCGACAAAAATCGGCGTGGCGGTTAACGTGTTAAACGTACGTGGCCAAGTTGAACGTTCAAGGGTTGGTAATTAATTTGTTTCGGAGCTCTGATCTTCTTTTGATAATAGTGTGCGCCGAAGGGACGAAAATTGGAGGGAGAAAATGTTATTATAAATGTTTAACTTACAATTAGCTTTCAATGGATTCAAAACTTCAAATTAGCTTTACAAGTAGCTTTCAATGGATCTACAGTGTCGCAAGATTCGTTAAGTGTTTCTGGAACACGAAGTATGCAAGGAGTTGCGTCGTCAAAGAGTTCTCCCAGGCAACGACTTCTTGTTTCTATACATTACGCATCTCATTCACGATGCACCGTCGTAATAGATATAATACACGCATTAACAAGCAGGCCAGCCCGCATATGGGAAAGATTTCCGTGCGGTTCTGTTGCACTGAATAAGCTCGTTTGTTCGATAAACAGCGCGAGTAGCTTGAAAACGTTCGATCAGCGCCTGGTCGGCCTATTAATTAAAAGCGGTCGGGTCTCACTTCGTTAAGAGCATCTGATGCGTCATAAAGGCGCGCACACGCGAGGAAAAAAGAAAAATTGTGGCCGAGGCATGAGAAGGACACGATACAAATAACTACGGAAACCGCTGCTCGGATCGTCTTGTTAACGCCTTGACTTGTGGCTCGTTTACGCCGACCGTTAGACCATGATTTTGATGCGATGGCCAGAGATAAGGTTCGAGTGCTTTGGTCGAAAGTTTCAAGATATTAATTTGCGAATTTACATCCACAGTTTGATTTAAAAAATTCAAATTAAGAGATCTTGATTCGTAACTTCAGATTTAAAAAATCAAACGTAAACGTTCGGGTTGTTAAAGTGTAAATTATAAGGGGATTGATAAATTAAAATCCATATTTCAGAATTATAATTCTCAGAATTTAAAGAATTTAACATAGGTGTGTAGTTCGAATTTGGAAACTTGAATTATTAAGATTCAAAGAATTTTTATTGCTCTCGACTATTCGAACATCTAAATTCTGAATAACAGTTTCATAACTTTATTAATTTTTACAAACGCGAAGTACTCTGTTAAAAAGTATTCTCTTTTAATATAGAAGTCTATATTCTAAGAGAATATAAAAGTATTCTCCCTATAATTTCCATCGACTAAAATAAAATTATTCATCTTTCACTAAAATAAAAAAAACCACATCTAAACTTAAATCTAATAGACCCAAGCCCAATATTTCCTCCGATCCAATTTTATTTCAAAGACTATATTTCCTCGGTACCTTCAACCACTCCTTCAACCACATACTGAACTCGTAAGCTCACTTCGCACCGTATCCAAAATATCAAAGGATCGACTTTCGAATGCCACCCTCGTCCGACCATCAATCCTTGAGAGTTTCAACCTCAAATCACCTCCCTTGTTTCTACTTCTCCACTTTGCAAATGACCTTAAAATCCCAGCAAAACAAGATTCAGACGGGACGCGTCGAATTACAGTCGCCGAAACTCGCCCTGTCACACGCGATTCGCGTGTGTTCGCAGTAAACACGTGATAGACGTCAAGAAGGAATTACGAGTGACTCGCGTTTCCGGCCCAATCGAAAGTTCAAAGCGAAGCGTCCGGGGAATCCGCGTAGCGATCATCGTATCATCATTCCTCGGGTGCGTACGCGTGCTCGCAATAGTGCACATGAATTCGTGGAACGCGAGCGGAACAGAGAGGGTCATTTGCTTTGACGCTGTCTACTTTCGTTGATGGTGGTAAAAAAAAAAAAAAAAAAAAAAAAATGGGATTAAAAAGGGGTGGCTGTTATTTTTGCGGATATTAATTGATATAAATAATTTCAACTTTGATAATGAAAGGGGAATGGAAATGTTGGCTCTGATATCGTAATTTATAAGAGTAGTATCTTTCTTTGAATTATTAATTTTTAGAATTAACGCTATTACTGCCTACGGTCAAAATGTATTTTGCTTCCTCTCACTGGTACCTAGTGTTCTTACTTTTTTTTATAGCATTCGTATTTATTGATAGCAACCGTGACTTTTATTAAATTTAACACTAGAAGTACGGTACCAGTCAAAATGACTCGTAACTTCTCATAGAAATTTTATAAATTTACAGTGGCGCATTTTTACGGATTTTCTATAATTTTTTGCAAAAAATATGCTCAAAGGGATTATTACTCTTGTTATAAGAATTTTTTCAAATACTCATCTTGATTTCTTTGCTACAAATAGATCTGTTTTAATCGTCGGTGGTTCCAGTGTTAATTTACCCTAGCCTTCGACATGCAGTTATAAGAAAATAAAAAAAAAAAAGAAAGAAAAGGTAAAATATATATCGTGAACCTGACTTAACGTTCGGTTTGCTAAGCACGAGATATCACGTGAGCCATACGCAACGCGTTAAGATCACTGAAGTGCCAGTAGACGTGGAGTGTTTGAAGAAGGTTCTTCTAGAAATAGAGTTCAGCTGTTCAAATTGAGCGAAGAAATGACTATTTCATGGTCCAGATGCTTGGTTAAAGACCGTCTTTCTTGATCGAACAACCTGCGCGTTCAGCCGGAGCCCTCGGTGTAAGTCGTTCTCCCGTTGAGACGTGATTAATGCGTTGGTATTGATGTATCTTCGGATCTGTGATGAAACACGGTACCGGCAAAACGTTCGGCTCATTTTTCAAAAGAGCGTGATTTGCAACTGGCAGCTACAATTTCAGCTTGTCACCCGTTGAGTTCTTAAGCACGTTTGACATGTCTCTTGTAAGAAGGTTCGTGATTGGTACCACGTCAGAAGAAATTTTAAGCGACGTCTTAAGTCTTTCAATGCTTCGGCATAGAGTGTTTCAGTGCAAGAATGCAATTATAACATGGCGAACAGAAGTATCTCTTATAAATATTCATGAAGACATTAACATTCTCCGAACACTTCTCTTTTCGTCACTTTTGTATCTTAATAATTTCCCTTAAGCATTTTTTCCAACTTAAATGATCGATACGCCTCAAATTATTCTATTTGCTTACAGCTTAACAAACTGCACGTTCGAAAGAACTCAAACGTTGTGTACCACTTCCGAGATCATAAATAACTTCACCAATTTTGCTTACACGAGCGATCAAAAACAAAGAATAAATACAACAATACGACAAACAATATACTAAGAGTATATTAATAAATTAAAAAATAAATTAATATACGCTAAAAATTACAAATACAAAATTTCACACATTTCAACAATCTCCAATTTAACCCTCTATGGGATCGTGTGACTTAAAAGTTACAAATTAATGTAGCTATATTTTAAATAATTTGTTTTATCCAATTTTCTCACTGTTCTATTAAATTTGCGTACTGTATTATCGTAGGGACATCGCGATCTATCTGTAGCGATTATTAGTTTAAGAATTTTCAAATCAAAGTGAAAAACTGTAAGCAATCGTAATTTTTTCGCCGATAAGCAGACAAAATTATAGAGGGTTAAGTCCTCCTTTGTGTTTCTCAAAAATCATCAAAATATTCCCATCGTACACCGATAAAAATTCAGAAAAATATCATTAACCTAATCCTCGACATCTACATCCCGACTTCCCTCCTTCCTATTTTGCCCGTCTTAAAAACCGCATCCGAATACCCAACCATATCGCTGTATCGCAGCCACAAGCGACATACAGGTAGCAAAGAGAGCATCGGGAGGCCACCAAGCGTGTTGCAGGTGCAACAACGTGGTCGAGGTCGACTATTGAAAACCTCCACGGTTTCTGGTTCCGATAAAATCATCGATACGGTCACCGATGGTGGCTCACCTCCCGCAGACTCGACCGTCCGGATAGTGCGAGAAGATAACGCGCGTGCACGTCCGTGGATTCGCGTGTGAATCGCGAATGTGGAATCGCGAGGGCGTAGCAAACACCCTCGATTTCTTCCGTCGAACGCGTTGGCCGCGTGTTCCAGGAAGATAGAAGGGAGAAAAAGTCGCTAGGCGTTCCGCGGTCGGAGGAAGTTCGACGAAACGACCGGCTGCGTGTACGAGCAGGGAAAAAGGAAAAGAATTCTCTCAACATTGCATCCTCGATGTTCGAGCTGCTCGAAGGAGGAAGTTAACGCAACTGTACGGGTTCAAGGAGGTGTTGGAACGAGGGATTCCGTGATTGGAGTTTCTATGAAGTTGTAGAATTCGAGGGTCGTTTCGCGGGATCGAAAGGTTTTGGTATTTGGTTCGAGAAACGAGCGAGATCGTGGAAAATTAAGAATCGTATTTTCTGTTTTATTACATTATGTGTTGGTAATATGCAGATCTACGAATTTTAGGAGTTATCGGTTCGATCGAAGTTGAAATAAGATTTTCTTGATCGATCGCAGGAATTGTTTTGTAAAATTGGTGAAAGTTTAAGGAACGTTTCGAAAAGGTTAATTAAATTCAGGGTGAATTAATTGAAATCGAGATACAGCTAATTTTATACGTTTAAACTGCACACCGCAAAGAAATAATGTAAAGTGTGTCGGAGGTAACACTAAACCGTATAATATCTTCGACTTCAACGGGATAACACTTTGCAACTATTTATCTACATTATTTCGACGCCCACGACATAAGAGCTTACTTCGAAACTTCTGCTAACTGTACTACCGTGATATATTCCCTTCAGGATCTGCATACAGTGCTGAATAAAACTATCATCTTATCGCATAATATTTACTTCATAGTTATTTTAAGTAACGATTTATTCAAAGTCTTCGACAAAAAAATATTTGTCCAAGAAACGAAGATTTGTTGTCCTAAAGTTACAATTTTGTCCAATGCTATATCCATCCATCTACCTCTTATATAAAATACAATCAGTAAATTACCAGAATATTGAAACACCAATAAAATATAAGTACGACCAAATCGTTCCACTAATTCCTCTGCTTCGTCTTCCCATTATTCCCTCCAAACCAGCCCACAAACTACACGCGCTCATCCATTCTCGCGAGCGAAAAAACAATTCACAGCTGTCCCTCGCAAGAAGTCCAGCTAGACCAACTAGACTTTCCGAGGGTACAGGGGAAGCAAGGAAGAAATCGTAAAAGTTCCTTCCTCCCGCTCCTCCCCAGGGGTCTAAACGTCTGTACGCGCGCGTGTACCGAGGGAGATACAGCAGGACGATGAGGAAGAAAAATTTCCTGGGTGTTCCTGGCTCGGCCTAGCCCGAAGAGGCGCCGTGGCGAAGGATGGCTGCCCGTTCAACGAAGATAGAAGGTGAAAAAAGTCGTAGGTGTTTCTTCCTCGCAACCACGCTGCTCGAAGCAACGGCCCCGTAGGCCGAAGAAGGACGCTGACGAGGAACGAGCTATAGAGGAGGAGAGAGAGAGGGAGCCGTAATCACGAGCAGGTACAAGGTACACGGCACCACGTAGCGAGGATTAATGATTCGCGTCCGCGACGTCGTTACGAAGCGAGAAAGCATTTTCCATTTTTTCTTGCGCCGCCCTCGGCGAGCTCCCCTCGCCTCCAAGCGATTACGCTCCGAGAGGAAGATCGGATGGCTGTTCGACTCGTTCAAACGGATCGCTCCCGGGATGCTGGATACTCGTGGTGACACGTCGAAGACACGCACGACGCGGCCTCGCGTGTTCTCGCGTGCCGCCGCGCGTTTATCCGCAACACGATCGGTAGATCCACTGATCCAGATGGTTAATTTATCAATTCCGAGCTGATGTTTTGAAAGAAAGAGAGCTTTCGAACGTAAATACAGAGGTGGGAATTATTCGAACGAAAATTAAGAATACGATGCAATCATTCGAGAATGATAAATGTTTTTTTTTATAATTTTGTAAAAATTAACATTAACCAAAATGTCGAATCGCACAGAATAGTACGATCGCGAAATATTTTCGTAGAATTGCCATAATTCGATCCACATCCTCGGGTAACCGTGTCCACGACGTCATAATAACGCGACTCGCAGACCAAAAACGCGACGACCGCGTAATTTCGCGGCGATATTTACTCGACCGAAATTTCACGCGGCGCGGCCACGTGGTCGGGTATCCAAAAGTGTCGACAAACTGTAATATTCTGTATCACGTTGCACGCAGTCGTGCAATTACGACCGCAGCAAGCTGGTTACAACTGATTACCTCTATGCGAGCCGTGTTACGCCGTCCGTGCTCGATAAAATGGCTCGAATCGTTCGAAAATTAGTGGATCTCTCTGGCTGACCGATTCCGTAAATAGTAGCTTTTGCCCGAACAGGTGCCACGATATTCATTAATATTCATCGACCACGAACACACGAGGCTTGAAAAAAATAAAAATAAAAAGGGTTCCACGGTTCCACGACTTCTGTGACTGTATGTATATTCGTTGCATTATCATTAGCTGCCATTGGTTTCGCGATAAATGCATGAAGGATCAGGAGCCGATCGTCAATACCGGTTCGATTACGCAGTTCACCGATTCGTTTCCTTTCCGGTCCCTTCTTTTTATTTTTCTTCATCCGTTGACTGCGCGTATAAGGCGTGCTAGAAACGAGATAACCAGCGTTCGATTAGTATTCTAATCTAACGGTTCGAATTTAGGCTCGCCACCTGTTCCCAGGCTCACAGCCGCAACAGGATGTTCTAGCGAACGGGTTTTCAAACAGCTTCTTTCCACGGCGAGAGGTTTTGTGAAACTCGACACGTGTTTCATGAATTTTTACTCGTTTTTACGTTTGATGCCGTCGAAGGCTCAAGTACCTTTCAATTAACGTTATCAAGCTGTAAGTCAACGAATACCCGATGAACCAACTTTTTAGATCGAATAGGATGTAAAATGATGTTTTCAATTTCTAACATCGACCAGCAAGATTGAAAACCCCTGGTCTAGAACAGTGAACCAGATTTTTCTCCCCCTCCCGCTTGACTTTCGACATGAATCGAACAGGATCCCTTTAGGGTTGCCTATATCCTTTCTCTAGGGTCTTCTCCTACACCGCAAGCTGGTACGAGGAATGTAATTAGCCAGCCTGCTTTTATAGAGCACGGATTCACGATACTATTTCTCACGGGTCTTCGAGCTTGCTTCATCCGAAGACAGCGTCGAACGAACGAAGAAATTCTCTCTCTCTTCGCGAGATCTTTCGCGATCTTCGCGAAAGAACGACCTATTACGAGCAGGAAATGAAACGTCGGGGTATTTATCATCGCGAGCACAGCGTTCTACGCTTTTTACCTCCTCTTTCTGTCTTCTTCTTCCTCTTTTTTTTTTCTCTTTTTTTCTTTTTGTAAACTTTCCTTCGCGACAGACACGCGGAAAGAGAGCGGGAAATAAAGTTGGGATTATCCGGAGAAGGTTCGAATAAAATTTATCGATGACACGCGAGAGGAATTTTACTCCGAGACACGGAAATCGAGATCTTGCGCGGAATTCGAACAACGTTGGAGTTTGTGCTGGAATAATGATGCTTGGAAAAGGGGTATTATTGTTTTATATATAGTTGTTATAGTATGTTAGTTTCTTCGAACTGGTATTTCAGATTCTGGACTGGTCGAGTTTATTATTTTCTGCGTTTATAATGTCAGATTGGTCAATTACTTCGTGCGGTTTTCAGCGATAATTGTCTTCCCGCGTTTTGCAATGCAATTAAATTCATCTTAGATCTTAAGAACAAAAAATGACAGCAGTTCAAATAAAAGATACATTATTAAGTAAAAATATTTCTTTGTATAAAAAAAATTCGCTTTTCACTTACACGTTAAAACCCATAGGAACTTTTTGACCAACCTAACAGAAACATTAATATCTGTTGATCGCAATTCCCAATCTCTAGAATATCACGTGTCTTTAATACGTATTTAATCCTGAAATTAATGCTCCTGAATTCCAACTTCTTAAAACACTACCATCAACTAATCATATTACGTCAAGTATCAAGTATTAACATTAATACTACAAATAATCAACGAGTATATCAATGAAGAATCCGTCCTAATCGTGTCGCACAATTTTTCCAACTTCCTCAAACCTACTCAATTCGCAACTTCCCTGGCTAGAAAATTTTTACGCAACAAAGAAAAAAAGGCAGCGAAACAAAAATAATACGCGACAATAAATAATAAACGAAACTACGAGTAACCGTGTGTACTGCTGAAACTCCGATCTAACCGCATCTCGTTCGTCCGCGAAACCGGAAGATCCAGCCGGTGTCAAGATTTTTCTGCCGCGATACTTTATATACGCAAGTCATGCCGGGGTCGCTGTATCTTCGCAATTATTTCCAATATAATCGTGAAGGAGGGTCGTTTAATGGTCCCCTCTGGTAGAATTATCAGGCTACTTTGGTCCACGTTCAACGAAGCGAAAAACAAGGATCCACAGGGAGGAGGAAGCGCGTAACAGGTGCCAGATCAGAGGAAAGATTCTTATTGCCAGCCGATCGATATTAATCAATGATCCAACGAGATGCAGCTGGTCCATGACCATAAATGTCAGTCGTTCGAGTTGTAAAATCGCGGATTTATACCTTTCGGCTGTCCTCGCCAAGGACTCGTCTTCCTTCTCTCGTTCTATGCTACCGAATCTTGTCTCTGTATGCTGACTCTCTTCGTTGAGTCACGCTTTCTGCCTGTCTTATTCCATTCGTTCATTTGCTACCCGCTTTTTCTCGCCCGAGTCGCGCAGGAAAGGATCGATGTCGAATATTTTATGCTTATAACGAGAAGCAGGTATGCATGCAAGACGTGTCTTCGTAGGCGAGTGACAGAGGTGGATCGTAGACCGTTTCGAGCGATCCAAGCTAAAATAGACTCCTGAAATCGGCGAAGTTCTAGGAACGTTCCAGAGATTCTGTGCCATTTCGTTCGACGTGGCTGCCTTCCTATTCGTCGGTGGATCGTTTAACCCACTGTAACTCGAATTTTGTTTGCTCGTTGGAGAACAAATTACAATTGATTACAATTTCTCGTTGTGATTTGAAAATTTTTAAACCGATGATTGGTATAGGTGGACTGTATGGTGCGGTACATTGAGACGGTTATCAAATTTAGCGATACGGTGATAATTAAGTGATACTACTTTTTTTTTTTTAATATAGAGAGTTTAGGAGGTACTGGGATTTATTTTTGGAATTTGTTGCAGGGGGTGTTTCAATTAATTTTGTATGAAATTTATCGCAGCAGGTTTTAATTAATTCCATCGGTTGAAATGGTTCCATTATTGATCTATTTGGAATATTTAAGAGAAACTTTTTTTTTATTTTTATTCCAGATATTCGAGAGCTGTTTGTACTGCGTGGATTTTTTTTTTAAATTCTATGATTTTTAACGAACTGTATTTATTTACAGTATTTCGTTCTCAAAGGTTGTGCAGTTGTTTTTTAGCTGCGCTTATATGTTTGCACTAAGTTTAGATAGCGCAATAATTTTTTTATTTTCTTATTTTATGTTCTACGTTGATTTTAAAGCAATTCAATTTTCAACCGTTCTAATAAGCTATATAGGAGATATAAACGATACACGTTCAATTTCCTTCGTGATACATTTTTTAACACAAAAAGAATGATTAAATCTTCCAATACAACCGACCGACAAATTGTAAAATATAGTTTGAAAAATTTTCCTCCGACAGTGTCAATATTTTCCCACAAAAGCCGCCGCTCAAAATACCATCCCACAAAAATAACTTTAACGTTTCGAGTTTCGTCGTTCAAACATGCCTCGGGAAGAGACGAAAAGTTCAATATTAGCTCATTAACGCGTCGACAAAGCGTCCCATAAACGCGCAAACATCGTTCGGCAAATATTTTTGTCAAAAGTCAACGATTAAACCGTGGTCGCTCGCAAACAGGTCTGGAATTCGCTTCTAAGAGAAACCAGGGGGGAAAGGGGAGAAATGTAAAAAGAGAAAGGAAGGCGTAAAAAAAAAAAAAAAAAAAAAAAAAAAAAAAA
>SMSQ01026048.1:580877-617234 GCA_019453375.1 Ctenoplectra terminalis
CACTCTTAAATATCGATAAAAAGCAAATTTTTATTCACTATAATTATGTATAAAATTGGCATAACGAGTCGCTGAATTTCAGGCGTCATTTTCATTTTTCTTATAACCTTCCGTCAAACTTTTACTTTCATTGCAAAAAGATTTAGGTATTTGACCAAAGCGCCACTTGTATAGTAAATTAGAGGCTATGACAAGAACCTCAGAATTTTTTCAGATTCTTTCGAAGCTTAAAACAAGAAATCAGACCAGAGAATGAAAGATTCGTTATCTATCAGTGTGTTAGCTTTATAATGTTTTTATTATAATATTAATTTGAATATATATAAAGTACGAGAATGGTGGTTGTAATTTTCAGGACTCGCGTATTTTGATAATCATAGTAATTTCAATATTGTAAAAAAGCATGCACGTATAACTGGTATCAATTATAACAGCTAGCTCTAATTTATATCAACCTGCTTCGACCAGTTTTATCAAAATTACTAAAACTTATGCAAATTACTTTTCAGATAGTTTTAATTTAATCTAACGTGTTCCAATTTTCATAAATTCAAACTCATTTCAATTTACTGCTATAACCACTGTGGATTGTGTCTCCCTGTTCACGATCGTTTCGATTTATAGTCAATTCATATTAATCAAGTTTACCTTTTTCTAGCCTTGTCGCGACTGCCTCGGATATTTATTTTCCGGTTTTTCTTAGTGTACTATAATTAACTTTATTTTGCCATTGCTGGGCAAGTTCCCGTTCAGCAATTCCTGTTACCCATAGTATAACCGTTCTTCAATTATAATGGCAATAAATCGAGCCTTAATCTTCAAACTGAATTATAAATCGAACCACAGCCATGAACGATTAACAAATATTTTGCACCGCGTTTGAATAATAAAACAATTTCAGAACGGAACTATTAACACGTATCCTACTCAAGTATCGATCCATAAATCGTAAAGATCGTTTTATTATCACGTTCACAAATTATTAAGCACTCCTTAACCTTTAATTGGTTAGGTGAAGCCTGACATATCATAACTGTTTCCTATTTAAACACTGCATTTTTAGATTTGCTGACGAAAAAGAATTCACATCTTCAACAAAATCTTATTTGCAAGGAACCTTAGCTTCCGAAAAATTTTAAATAATTTTTTAAAGAAATTATTTAAAAAGATTCCTCAAGTGCCGTTCAAAATATGTAAAAAAGAAAAAAAACTAAGTATACGAGTCCATTGGAAATTTTGACTAAATAAAGTTTAACGCTAGAGCTACCGAAGATTAAAACATATTTGCTTGTAACGAAGAAATAAACAAAAGCGATGCGTATATGAAAAAATACATAACGCAAGGGAGACAAATCTCTGTAAATATATTTAACAGAAAATCACGAAAAATCACCAAAAAATCTCGAAAAATCCCGAAAAATGCACCTCGGTTTTATTAAATTTCAATAAGAAATTACGAATCGGTCATTTCTACCATTCTGGTAGTTCTATTATTCTTTTTTATATTTTAACTGTATCATTTCCTAACCATACAGCCCATAATGTTCAAAGAAAAGAGCGACTACATCTACGTGAATTAACATACTACGAAACCAAACCAATTCTTCATCGACTATTCGCTGAATAAATATCACTTTTAGCATCGATCAAATTAAAAAATTTCTCACGGAATAGAAGATTTTTCGCAGAGTCGTTCATAAACGGCAACATTGCCCAAATCGCGGTATAGCTCGCCAACTTAGCCGCGATAACGAGACAAAATCGCGAGAGCAGGAAATGGTCGGCGATTGTTCAAGCACACAGCTTCGAGCGTACACGGAGAAAGGTGTTTGCGGACAGCCTTGGTGGGCCTCGAAGAACGGGGGCCCCGCATTGTTGGTAGGTGTACCGCCTGTCGCTGGCCTCTGATTCATTGCCGCGCCTTGCAATTCATCATTCTACTTCTCGTGTCCCAGCGTCGTTCTGCCCTCTCTTCCTCTGTCCTTCCTCCTTGCTTCTCTTTCCCCTTGCTCCCTCTTCTCTCCGCGCGATCCGTTGCTAGCACCAATGATAATCACGGAGAACTTTTTCGTGAAACATTTTTTTGTTTTTTTTTTTTTGTTCATTGCTCGAACGTCGATTAACTTTGACGAACGTGACGATATTTAAATGAGGTTTAATTACTGGTTCCCAATTTGGTTTATTTTTTATTCTGATCAGTGTTTCGTCCGAAGTGTCTACGATCTAGTTTCTACTTAATTGTATGTGTATTATTTATAGAATTTTTTAATCTCTTAATTCTGAGATTTTTTTTTTTTTTTTTTTTNTTTCGTTTCGAGTTTAGGAACCGATCTTGAGATTGGAATCCTCGAGAATTTCACTCTTTTATTCTTTTCTTTTTAAAGTTGCACGTATCGTGTAAGGTGCTCGAAACTACCATACAGATATTTATGAATCAATTTCATAGATACGATGCTTCCACAAAAGATAATAATATTCTAGCAGAAGGTTCGATCGTTTATGGTAACTTAACACCAATCTAACCCAAGAATTTGTTCCCGAGCCTCCCATTAAAACGCAACGTCACAAGTCTCGATTCACGATACTACGGCGATCAAACGCATCGAATCGAAAGGGAAAATTTCTTCATTAACTCTTCCTATGTACAAGCCACACCGGAGGGCTCCTCATTAACGACGATCGACCCGGCGATGGAGCAAACACCCAGTAAGAATTCCGTGGATAAACGCACGCGATGTTCGGTAAAGAGAGATTCTTTATCACGATACGAGGAAGACTAATAACGAGAACCAGAGGAGGATCGTAAAATCGAGTAACGCCGTGATCGTACGGGATCCTCCCAGGTTGACTGGTCTAACTCCTCTTGACAAAAAGATAAAGAAAAAAAAGAAAAAAAAAGAAAAATAACCGCGGAATTAACGAGGAGGCCGTAATATGTCGGTAACAGCGTGCAATTAGAATGTGATTAAATGGTGGCGAGATAACACCGAGCTAAGATAACCTTAACGGTATTACGGGGACGATGGAGAGTGGCTTTCGTTGAATTTCTTGGATTCGTGATCGAGATAACAGCCTCGTGGACGTCCAATCCTTTTCGTGGATCCAACGATAACGATCCACCATAAAGTATCCTCCGGGTTGCTTCTTACACGTATCTTTGGAATCGCTATAAAAGCGATTCGTTACGATTGCTGAACTACCGTCTGCTAAACGCTGTAATTACTATCGTTTAATGGCCCATCGAGGTAAATATACGTCTCACGGCGCGGGGAAAGGTCATACATATCTCATAGCGCGATTAGCTGTGAATAAATCTGTGCATCGGGTAGAGAAAAAAATCTCGAGATCGGCGTCAGGATAGATTGGAATGCGTCTTTCGAATATACGTGCGAACCATTAGGGAGTTACGCCGCCATAGATCGTATCTGGCCGCCATTTAGGATCGGGTTACGTTCGAAGACAATTTTGCGGAGAACGATAAGGTGATCTCAGAGTTAAGGTAGAGTTTATTGCTCGGGTGAAATGCAGTCGTTGCTTCCCGATTGACAGGTTTTCTGTGTAACCAGGTGCCGTGTCACTGAATTTAATATAATTTGTTGGGCTTCTTCTTAATACGGTGCTTGATTAATCGCGTGTCTTACCTCGATACTCATCTTTGTTGTTTGAAGGATTAATCTGACGATTAGGGCTACGATGGTTTAACTAAGTGTTATAAAGTATCAAGTATTGTTATAATTAACACATTGACGGCCGCTGTCACGTTCGTGTGACTTTGTACAGCTATTTTCTCGAAATGGTTCCTTGCCGTCATTTCGATGTTTGTATACTAATATATACCGATGCTGTTTTTAAAGAAACATTAGAAATAGTGTAACAGTGATCTTAACTCTTTTCTTATTAATAATTATGCTAGGAACGATTGTGCAAATATTGCCGCCGCTAATCTAAAGGCGATGCGAAAAATGTGCGGCCGTCAAAGTGTTAAGTTTGTTTAGTAAATGTTGACGTTTTATTGATTCATCCGATCGTGGTATAATTGTATCAATACAGTTTATAATTATAATTATTATCTACGAATATTAACAAACGCTGTATGAAAATGTACGTTAACGAGAAATAAGATACAACGAAGCTTATGGTGTTTGACTTTTTAAAGGATTATCTCAATGGTTCCAGTATTTCCATTTTCTTTGGCTCTTAGACCGATTACAGTAGCAGTCACGTCTCTTACGGTCGCGTTATTTTTCCGCAGACACAAAAAGTTCCAAAAGCTTTCTCGAAAGTCGCGCTTCAGACCGGAGCAGAATCAAGGATTAAGCGGCGGAAACTTCGCGAGGACGGATTAAAACTGCTAAAATTAATTCGCGTAATTGCGAAGGAAGCTGATGCTGCTTGGCTGGACCTTCTGGTCTTTCGGAATCGAAGGGATTTCCTCTTGGCTGGCAGCAAGAGGATCGTCTGAGAGGAAACGCTTCTTACCGTGGAATCAGGTTTAAAATGTACTTGCGAGTTTCAAACTATTTTCTGAGATTAATGGTACGACTTAAGACTTTGTTTGTGGTTTCAGATAAATTGTTTCAATAAATTACTCACGTATCGCATGTTGTGTAATTTGTTTCACACGCTTTCGTAATATTTTAATACTGGAAATTTCAATTTTATGTCTGTAGAACTTCCATATTATCGTATCTAAGATACGAATATGAATTTCATAAGTTATTTGGTATAATTTTGTTCTGAAGTGTCCGACGTTCCCATCGTGACTCTTGAATATAATTTTGTTGTTTGTAACAATGAAGAATATTTTGTTGAATTTTTACGGACATTCGTATGTTCGAATGTATTTCTGTATATAATATTTTATTCATTTTTTTTCAAAGCACATTTTTCAAACGCGGAAGTACAAACTTTATCACGTATTCTTAATCCACTGCTAACCTTTTTGCAATTCGTTACTAAAATTGTAACTGCACGAAAACCGGTACTCATTTTCGTCCTGTTTGTAATTCACATTTTGTATCGCATAATTCCAAATTACTTCAACAATATATAAAAGAAATTTCTGGGAACAATTCACAAATGTAACCGAGAGAACTCATTGTACCAAATTAAGATAACTCTAATTTATTTTTACCAACCACCACAGACAGCGTGCCATAAATTATTTTACCTTTTATTGCCAGAATATACAATTCCAGGAATAATAAATATGAAAATAATATTTTACACGGGGTCTTCGCGTCTCGTTCGTCCTCACCGTGGTCACATTGAATTCTTTATTGCATTAAACCGAGCGAACGCGCTTCTGCTTTCCAGTTTTTGTCCTCCTCAACTGACGACGCTCGAGGAGTCTAGGGCTTGGGTAAACTCCTAACCCGTCCGTCTCTTTGCATTAATTAATTAACGTTCTCTTAATTGAATCACTCCGCGAAACAACGCCGCATTAACTCCATCGTCCCTCGCGGATGCTCTCAAGTGAGCCGACGACATTTCATTTGCTTTTCACTCATGCTTCCTTACCAGCTGTTTCCATTCCGAGAGAGCCGTCGAGTGGATTTTCATTAGAAACGAGTATCGTGCCTTCGTGTACACCGAGATTAGATTCGAGACGGTGGTTTAAAATTTTACCATCAACAATGCGCAGAAACTGGAGAAGTTGTAAAGGATCAAAAAGAAAGAAGAGCAAAAAAATTTGAATCTGTATCCGATTGTCGCACGTTATCATTTATATTGATCATTATCGTAGAAACGCGGTTGAAAATAATTTATATTCCATAGACCTGATAAACGTGCTTCCAACGATCAAATTGAAAAAGAAAAAAAAAAACGGATATCGAATTTATCGTCGGAAAAATTTTTATAAAATCCCCTCGACACCTCGCGAACGCCACTTCCATCTCGAATAAACAAAATCACATTACGCGGAAGCGAGCGACGCCTCTTTCCAAGAGGCAACGACAACAACCGCTAGAAAAACCGCCGCCGTCTCGACGATCCTTCCTCGACTCCGACAAGTCGCTACAACCGTTCGCGACAGCATTTTGCAATTTGTATCTATCGTTCTTCACCCTCGAAGAATCTGCGAAAGAAAGAAAGCAGCGGGCAGAACGAAAGCAAAACGGTAAGCTGAACAAGGAACGAGTCCCTGCTCAGCGGAGAGGGCGATGGAACGGCAGAAGCGCGCGAAACATGAATTATTCCCGGCGGCGGCTGTCCAGAAACCGCGGGGATCCTGTTTCCCACGATTCATAACGCGTTATCAATAATTAATCGCGTTAGAGGAACACAAAAGCGCGGCGAAGGACAAGGCCAGGACGGAGAAACAGCTCGGTGTCTCTCGTTCCGTTTCTCGTTCTGTTTCTCGNCTTCACCCTCGAAGAATCTGCGAAAGAAAGAAAGCAGCGGGCAGAACGAAAGCAAAACGGTAAGCTGAACAAGGAACGAGTCCCTGCTCAGCGGAGAGGGCGATGGAACGGCAGAAGCGCGCGAAACATGAATTATTCCCGGCGGCGGCTGTCCAGAAACCGCGGGGATCCTGTTTCCCACGATTCATAACGCGTTATCAATAATTAATCGCGTTAGAGGAACACAAAAGCGCGGCGAAGGACAAGGCCAGGACGGAGAAACAGCTCGGTGTCTCTCGTTCCGTTTCTCGTTCTGTTTCTCGTTCTGTTTCTCGTTCTGTTTCTCGTTCTGTTTCTCGGTGTGTTTCTCGTTGTGTTTCACGCACAAAGACGATTCGATGTTCCACGGCTACGGGAATCGTCAGGGTGTGGGAGCCACGGCGACCTTATTCCTGGAAAATCGGCTTCCCCGTAGAGTCACTCCCATAAATCTCTGCCGATGACAGATCAGTATGCGATCCTCGTTATCGATGCGCGTCGATTTTGCCGATGCACGCGTTTCAGCCTATTGGATTTTCGATCCTTTCGAGAGATTCTGTCGTCGGTTAAGAGAGACCGATGACGAACGTGGAATAATGTACAGTGAAGATGTCCAGTGATTGATTTTGATGGTTCGCCGGTGAGGATTTGTGGAGTGAAAGGCATTGTAGATTCGCTGGCTGCAGGATAGTGGTTAGCGTGGGCGTTTAATAAATGGTTTCACTGATGCGGTATTGGATGGATATTTGTGGCACTGTAAACACGCTAGGAAAACTTTGCTGCGGTTTAAGAGGATGTTGTTGAGCGTAGAACGATGTTGGAGGTATTTATTAAATGATTTTATTGGTACGATATTGGGGAGAGATTTATGGAACTTAGGAGCTGGGGTTGCCAATTTTTTACCGACGGAAGAATTGATGTTTGATGCGAGATAATGATAAGATAAAGTATTCAGCGAGTGTATTTCACTCGTATGATATTGTTTCGCGGAGACTTTGTTTCGATTTCGTTGAAAATAAATTAACGGCAATTTTGTTTTGTTGCAGGTAGGAGTTCTAAGAGTGTTGATCAAAATGTTGAGTTATGCAGTCGATATTGACGTTTAGAAATTTTTCACTTGGTAAGTTTAGATTATACGATAGTAACAAAAATGATTACATGTAGTTTTGTTCTTTCGATACCTTAAAAATATAATTTTTTTAATTTGGATTTTCAATGTCAATCGTCTCGTTAACGAAACTCCCCCAAACAAATTTATTCTACGATTTTGAATTATCTTTGCTCGAGAAATCTGTAGTATCGCTACACCTTCTGTGTAAACTCAGATATAACGTGGAAATAAATTGATTTAAGTTTTTTCATTATTTATCAAAGTTTCGCTGTAAGTGCTTCACACTTTTACCACGCGTACAGCCGCAAAATACTCTCGCTAAACGAGAAGTATCATGAGCGCTCGCTTATCGCGGGACCAAATTGTTAACTGGTGCTAGCTCGGCGCGAGAATCGGCCGTCTATTGGCCGATGCGTTTTTCGCGCATAAATTATCGGTTGCCGCGCGCCTCGGATAACAAATTTTCAGCGCGTACGAATTTTTCCAAGCGCGTTTATCTCACCGCCAACGATCCTGTGATATATTTATGTACCCTGGCCGATGTGTATTTATACGCGGTTCCAGGGGAGCTGTGTAGAGATTCCCAGGAAAGCAGCTTCAGAAATCCTGATCCGTTAAACAAAACGCTATTCGCAACATTGAAGTGCACTATAACTAGAATTTTGTTTGCTTATCGGAGAAAGATTGCAACCGATTACAGTTTCTCGCTTTATTTTCAAAATTTTGAAGCAAATAATCGTTTCAAAACATACATACACAAATGTGTAACTTTCGAGTAACACGATGTTATAGATTGTTCGTAACAATTTAATCTAGAAAAATTCTAATCGCAGTAAAAAATTGTGCTCATCATTTTTTACAGTCGAATCAAACTAGCTTCGATAAATAATTCTTAGAAGTACTTCCCAAGGCTTCGATTTCTCACAATTTGACACAACCGATCCAAAATTAAGTTCGGCATACGTATTCACGAATTACGTAGCTGAATCAACAATCGTCAAAGATAAAAATATTCACCTTCGCGAAACGACAGATTTAAACTTAGAAAACATAAACACTTCGTGTTGAGCAGAACTATGGTAAGTTGAGCTTACACTCATACACGAATCTAGAACAAAATGAGGCAAGACCTACAATCAATGCCTATCTTTACGCTCGTCCTACGATAAATTCTGTTCCTCCATAAAACCCTCGGAAACGGGCACTTTTCTTACGAGATCTACGCTTCTAAAGCAACGTTCGCCAATTCGAGCTCGTGATATCACACCCGCGAGTCGTTACATCTTCCGCGGACCAAAATTGCAATTATGCTGATCTCCCTGCCGCCACCCAATAAATAACGCGGTCGCTCGGTCTGGCATGATGTAAATCTTGTCGATCGTTAAATCACGCACCAGCGAGATTACGCTTTCGCGAGGATCCAAACGTATCCCGCGTAATGATCTCTCATTGCTGATATTTCATCGAGTTAAGTACGGCCGGACGTTTATCGTTCGTATGGCCGAACCATTCGTGCAGTGGCCCGTTAATTTCGTTACGAAAATATTCCGGGGTCCCGTGGAAAATTGCCGGTTCGCGAATAGAGACGCCAGAGACGCCGTTTCGCTTGGCATCGCGATTATTGCTCGTGTTCGCGAGACTCGTGCACCGCGTGTTTACGAAAATGTCCCTTTCCGTGGTTGTTTGACTTCCGGCTGATCAACGGCCTCGAGCATTCGGCCCCGAAGCTCGTTATCCGCATCGGTTCCTGCACTTAGAAGCGTATATTTATGGAGAAACAGCCCACAGGCGCGAAAATATGATCGCGCCAGCAGAGTGTTGTTGAAACACCGATGTTGAATCGAGCGCTCCCGGTTTATTGATGTTCCGTGTGCCGTGCAACGCGCGTAAAATTTGCAGCGGAACGCGTAACCGCCGATGCTTACAAGATGTCGCGCGTCTGTTACGTGTCAGTGTTACTCCTGTGTTACCGTTCGTTGCTCAATTTTTTGTTCTTATTGAGAGAAGCGAGAGGGATGGGGTTGGAACGTTTAACGGGGTATTTTAAGCCCGATGCAGATGAGCGACTTTTGTTCCTGCGATCTTGTTGCAGTCGTACGCTTTTCTTTGTTTTCTCGGTTGAAAACAATTAAGACAGACATGTGCTCGCAACGAGATCGTAGGGTCAAAAATCGTCTGCATCGAGCCTTTTTCAAAGTTAATTATTTTGAGAAAATGGTAGGGAATGGTGGTAAGGGAGGTTGTATTAAAATTGTAGCTGTGATATAAAATCGTGTAGAATCATGTAAAATGTATTGATATTATACAATGCTGGATATAAGAATTTTTGTAGCATAGAAATTACTGTAATATAATAACAGTAATATGATACTTTATTTTGAAAATTTTCTTATAAATATCTGTTTCTGTCTGTCCATCATATTTCATAATAATTTCTAGGTTTTATTAATTTCACAGGAATAAGATCTAAGAATCCGGTAAGATTTATAAACTAAAAATTCAAAGTAAAATGTAAAAACCATAACCGGTAATAATTTTTTCTTTTTTCAAACTCGTTACTAAGCGGAAAGTTTAATTCTGTACCAGTAATTTATGTCAAAAATAAGGTCACTCGTCCAACGTTGCTTACGATTCTAATTAAAATAATCCAGCATCGCGTGCGTTTCGTTCTGCGATGGACATAAAAATATGCATTCAGAATTCACTTAAAACTCTACCTTGTACCATATGCACGAGCTTTCTTTATAAAACACCACCTTTCGTAGTTGACATGCTCGGGCAAAAGTATCAAGAGGCACGCATTAACTTCTCCTTGGAACACGAAACGTTTAACGATGATAGATACACGAGCATAAACGGGCTTGGCCAACTTGCAACGAGCATTACCCGCGAACGTAATTACCATGAAGTGTCGTGCATTTCAGTTGATTGCGCGGGTATAATGAATTGTATGGCATCGCAGAGACAGAATGGTAATTATATTTTCATCCATCGACCGGTGGGAATAATTAAAAAGCCATATCGGATGGCTAGAGCCACGGATCGCCGTCAAGAAGATGAAAAGGATACATTACGCTCGTTCGTAACGCGAACGGTGTCCCTGTCTATCCGCGTAATTATCAAAATTGGAGCGAGTCGATTGCGATTAAAACTACACTCGCCTCTAAACAACCGATCCATTTTACACTATCGGTACGAAGGATATGTAATTTGTTTGATACACCGATGGAACTTCATGGCCATTTATAAACGGTTAGATTAAGCTAGTTGCGGAATATTTTATGCAATGAGTCGATTAACGGAACGGTTTAACAAAGTTGAATTATTTAAGTAAGCAATATAATCATTTTAACAAAAACGATAATGGAAGCTTCTAATATTTTAGACAAATTTTATGTAACAGAATATATCAGAATATATAGACCCCTTACTATTTTTTAAATAAATCACATTTTTATATTTCTGTGGATCCTAAATAACACCTATGATATTTAAATGCTCGTTTCTTAAAAATATCCAACGCGATGTATTCTTCGGATTCCTTTCCATCCAATAATTTTCTTCGTTCCAAAAAGAACTCGCATATTGACAACAGCTTCTCTCTATTTTTCTGCAAATCGCGAAATTTATTTATCGAAACGTTACACGATTGGGTTAGAGAATGATGCAAGAACCGTGGCAGGGTTAAATCACAACTCGCATCGTGTCAAGAAGCAACCTGCGTTCGATCATTTCAAACGCGTGTCTTCCATCTCGAACGGACGCCTTCTGTTAGCTACGAGGCGTTTTAAATAACACGCTCGATATTCTCGCTGGAATACGGGACACGTCAGCTCCGAGCCGTCGTAATAGCTGCGAAACGGGATCGCGGGTACCGATTACGCCGAAATTGTCTGCAAACATTTAATATCGGCGCGGCGCGTCGCGTAAAAGCGTATCAGCCCCGTGAAAATTGACGATCCTGCGAGAGACGGTGACAGGATCGACGTTGCATCGTCCACAGATTTTGATGCACGCGTGCACTATGATGCCTCTCTATCCGTTTTTGCGAAACTGTGTACACAGCGGTATAATTAACGATGCGTGTATTTTATTCCCCTAATTGCGAATACATAGAACGCACGCAAGTGTTTACACTCGTCTGGTATTACGTTATTCGGGGTAATTACAGGGTGCACGCGATACCCGATGCATTAATGATGCGGCCAGCGGGGGTGGTCGCTGGATGAAAGCGACTGCTGTTGCTTGTTTGATCGAGGATGAACCAAGGAATCGTTATTTTAGCTGAATACACTTGATTTAGCGTTTGGATACTGATTTTAAGAGAATAGTCTTTTGGTTCGGAATGAAATTGAGGTTTTTCGTATTTGGATGGGGAAACAGAAAGGGGTTGAAGGTTTAAATAGTTGGGAAGTTTGGGAAAAGGTGAACGGATTCAGGGAAAAGTAAATAGGTTTAACGGATAGCTGTTTAATTATTTTGGGTAATAGTTTATGTTTGTAATGTTTAATTACAGGTTTTATTTTATCAACGTCTGGATTACTAGTTGAGGGATGTTTAAAATATGTATCAGTGCAAAATCATCTAAATCGATCAATCGGTATACTATTTAAATTATTTTTAATTAAGAGTCTTTTTATACTCGATTAAAAGCAAAGATTTTATACGAAACTGTACAAATTGTACAATATTCGATACAAGTCATAAATCTTCACAATCGCTATTTCTATACTGCACACAAAACAATAGATAAAACTCGTACTTTTCATCTCTGTTTCTTCAAACAAATATTCTAAACACCTTCAGCTACTAAACCCAAACGAACTACAAAGTATCGAATCCCTCCATCCTCAAAATCCATCCTCTCAAACCCACCATGAAAAAACGTGCACTATCAGGCTCTGCTGAAGCCATCAAGAAACAGCAAAAACGCGCGCAACCAAGAGCCAAATTGATCCTCCCGGTGTTCTCCCTGACAAAACGTCGAAATTACAAGACACACGCTTGTCGCACAAAAATCAGTGCGTGTACACGCGGCGTACAATTGCCCTCTCGCGTTCCTGCCCCTACATGCGTGCGAGCTCAAACTTGAACGCACACGCGTGTCCAGTCAGCAAGCAGGCCGGGCGTAATCGCCGATGATTGCCCTTTATTACAGCAACGGTCAAAGTACGGCCAGGAATCCGGTCCACTCGGCCCGTTCGCGGCGAACGACGGATTCGTCGGTCCATAAGGATGCGTCCGTAGGTCTCGCTCGATATCGGACCGTGCGTGTGCCCGCTCGAATGCACGCGTTTCGGCAAAATCGGCCAACGACACGCGAACCACTCGTTACAGAGGGTTGCGATCACGATGACAATCGTTTCGAGGAAAAGGCGTTGGTTTTGCAATGATGCTACTTTTGTAATTGGAGCTTTGATCAATTGGTCTTTTAACGAAGCATATGAAATAGTGTCTGTTGTGATTGATCGGGGCGGAGGTCGTGGTAAAAATTAATTTGGATAAAGGGTGGAGGAGTGGAGTAGGGTGTAGTGAATATATAGAGGTGGTTGGAAAGATTGGAGGTGATAAAAATTAATTTGGATGAAGGTTGGAGGAGTAGAATAGGGTGTAGTGAATATATAAAAATGATTGGAAGGATTGGAAGTGATGAAAATTAATTTGGATGAGAGTTTATATGGAGGTAGTGGGTATTTTGGAGCGACTAGACGAATTGATGGTGGTTAAAATTTATTTGGATAAAGATTGAAGGGGTGGATGGGCACAGTGAGTGTTTGGAAGCGATTTGAAAAATTTGTGGTGCTTAAAATTAATTTAGATTAAGGTTAGAAGTCTAGGATGGGGGTAATTGGTCATTTTTGTTTAATTATGATCGGAAGAATTGGTGGTGATAAAAATTAATTTAAATAAGGATTAGAGGTATGAAATAGGGGTGGTTTATGTTTAGAGACCGTTGGAAGAATCGGTGCTGGTAAAATATGATTCGGATAAAGGTTGGAGTATCGGAATGTAGATAGCGGGTGTCTGAAGGTGGTTAAAATTTTGGAGTACACGGTTCGAGGTTGTAAAAAAAAATTCCTTGAATACATTTTGTGTGATTTTATTTTAACAAAAAAGGTAGTAGGTTAGGTCACGTAATAACGAACCACCGAAACACGAGCGAAAAAAGTGCACGATTTTTGTGCATTTTTCTTGGACGACCCATCGCGTGGAATCCTCAGTTGCCAAAGGATTGATCATCGTCGATCTTCTCCACTATAATTTCTCGAAGCATCGATTGATTCGCGTCAATACCGATTTCAATCACCGTCAAATTTGTAACAAGAATTTTTTAATCATCTGGGAACACGCGACGAAGCTGTTCCACGGACCGGCCTACCCTCGTTACAGTATTCCAAGAGGAACGTTAAAAAAATCTATGTAAGATCGTTTTTTCTTGCGCTGATCAAATATTTCTCACGCATTCCTGCGTCTGCGAGTGTGTTTATGTAAATCGAAGTTTTTAATCAAGGGCTATCTCGGAAATCTTTAATGCTTGATGAAACATACGGTATCGTGTAATTGATACCGAAATCTGCAAGAATTACATACAGGTTTCGAGGATATTAGCTCATTAAATTTAATCAGCATTGAATTTAGCAGAGTGATTACCGGGATCTTGTTATTTATTACCCTCGAGGTGTACGTGAATAACTGGAATTGAGATTGCTGTTTTAAAATGATACCTGCTTAATTGCTGGTGTAATTAGAGTCTTTGAAATTTCATTGCACGCTGCTGGACAAAACTTTTGTTTCCAGGAAAGCGGAGTTACGTGATAGTTACTACAGAGTTTTTCCACGAAACGTGTTAAAACATTTATTTCAAACGAAACAATACTGGAATTTCTGTTCCGTATAATATAATCGATGGCTTCAGAAAATGAAGGTGTTACGTTACAAATATAAGGTTTGTAGTTAACCGAGCTTAAAAATTCTTCTTCTTGCAGTTCTTTTATTTCAATCATGTCAATACGTTACTAATGTTTTATTTTTTACTATTTTTAACATCAAATATCATCTTAATTTTCGCGAAAATTTTGCATCTTCAAACAGTACCGTGTCTAAAAATTCTTAGAAAATTAAAATAGACCTAAAACTAAAATGGTCGACGCGTTAGGTGAATTATTTGTTACCATCAAACTATCCTTTTATCTACTACCGTACACCTAAGGAAAGATGCAAGCTGAATAGCCTTTCAATAACCCAACAACTCGAAAAGTTCCGTAGCAATAGTAAATTAAGCAGAATACGACACGTTCGAACGAATCGTTCGAACTCCGAAAGAACGGACAGTTGCAGAGGATGGCCAAAATTATGGGAGCGATATCACGGTCGTTGCACGAAAACGGCCTGGAAACTTGCCAGTCGGCCCATCTGCGTGTACGTTGCACTTGTTGCGACGAAAACGTCGAGAACAGCGCAATTCGTTCCATTCACGTTTAATTTTTGCCGAAAAATCGAAGTTCCGTGTCACGAAGCACCTGGTATGTTGAGTACCATTTTATCATCCAGAGAAAACTTTAATTCTTTTAATTCTTTTTCGGTGGAAAAGTTAGATCGTTACAGACCAATGTTAAAAGCCAATTTGTTAATAAAAGTTACAAACCATGAATGATACGTGGGAGTCGTATTCTTTGTACATGTAGTCTGAAGGTCTGTTTTAAATTATTATAATTTTATTTAAGGTGTTGTAGGTGAAGATCAACGCTGCTACAGCCTTAACCCTTTTACTGCTGTGTCTTAAAAACAAAAAGTGTTATTCGTATACAGATCAATACATTTTTGATTAACATAACACAAATATGGATATTAAAATGCAGGTACATTGTACAGTGAATTATGATATAACACACGTAAATGAAAATAAAAGTAATTCAGTGCTACAGAAAATCTCCATGCATAATTTTAACAAACGATCACTTCATTTCTGAGGGCGTATATATACGTCTTTCGTAGCGAAGGGGTTAAGTAACTTTCCGATCAATAATATCATTCTTTTCTCAACAAATCTTCCGCTTTGTTATTCATATACGCAATTTCTTGTTCCCATTTTATACCGAAGGCTCTTTCTTCCCAAAATTTGAAAATTTGTTTCAAAAATTTACAGCATGATTTGGTATAAAAAAAAAACGTTGAAGATCGTAACAGAGTTCCCTGATCAATCCCATTAACACTAGAACTACCGAAGCGGTCAAAATGACCCATTCGTAAATTTTTACAGAATCTTTATAAATTAACTACGCTGCCTTTGGGCAGATTTTCTGCGATTTTCCGCGATTTTCCGCGATTTTCCGCGATTGTCTATTAAAAATATGGATAAACTTTTATCTGAATTGCATTACATGTTATTTTATATACTTTCCACTTTGATTTCTTCGATAGAAATAAGTATACTTTAATCGTCGCTAGTTCTAGTATTAATAATTTCTATCGATCCAGCTAACTCAAAGAAGGTAACAAAATAAAATAATCGCAACAGAAATTCGCAACGAAACCAAGTTAAAAGTTACGCGTGACGATTTACGGAACAGTCCTAATAACTTAATACAAGACCCAATCTTCGCTTCGATCGAATAATTACCAAACTTCCTCGCTTCTCCACTACTCGAGGTACCAACCTCATTTCTCAAACCACAACATTCTGTCCGCAATTTCTCCAAATATCTCATCCCAACCACACCAGTCGACACGTATCAAACAACCATGCAACACACACGCGTGCGCGCGCGTACACACATATAAAAAAAACCAATCAGTTCTTCGCGAAATCCCGGCCACGACCGGCATTGATCTGAAATGCAGGCTATTGAAACGGAATTGGGCCCAAAAATGGTAGCGGTATCGTCATCGGTATCGCGATCCAGGCCGAGTAATCGCGATCGCTTTATCGTTGGGTTGATATTAACAAGCAGGAATCTGGTCAGCAGCTTTGGCAATGAAAGATGGGAACTGGGGTTTCTTGAGGCTGCAGAGGCAAGAAAGGAAGAAGGACAGAGCGGCAAGAAGGAAAAGAGTCGAGGAACGTATCGCTGAAAGCGAGCGAGAGAACCAGAGACGAGGAGAAGAGGCATGCCTGGCCCGCCTCGCGCTTGCTACTCTCCGCAGCCAGGTTCAACGACACGCCTCGCCTTCTTTGTAGTAAACAACCTGGCGTAGACTCGCTCGTTGCCTTCTAGCGCGAGTATAGTGGTTCTCAGTCGATCTTCTCTCCGCCTTGCTTAATTAGCAACCACGCTGGCCACGAGTGACGTCCTCGCTTCTGCTCGTTCTCGGTTGCTCTCGAGGAGAGTCGAGGCTTCTTCAAATGGGATCTTTCGAGCTGTGTTTTTTTAAGATGGTTACGAACTGTGTCGAATCTTGCTGTTTTTCGAGCAGTTTTGAAACTGGTGAATGTTCTGTTTTTTTTATGTTCGTATGTTCGGTTGGTTAGAGTATTGGTATTTTTAGATTTAATCAAATAGTTCGTGGTTGGACCACGTGTAATTTGTACCGGTAATGTTGAGGGTTTTTGTAGACTTGAATGGCTACAGTGGTGGTCCAGTTTGGTCGATTATTTTCTAATTTATTCTGAGGTGTGTGTTTTAATTTCTTTTTCTGTAAAAGAAAGATTCGTGACGATGTGTGAGGTGAAACCGATGAAAAATATGGAAGAATTGTTGAAGAATCTTGCGATCTCGCGTTTGAACGATGCGTGGACATTTTATTTATGAGAAAAAAGAATGTTGTATCTAGTACTTGGTAAAAAATTGTAATTTCTAATCTCTTTAATAAACTATCTTAATAATTGTAATACGCATTTATATGATTTTAATCGTTTATATTTTACAATGAAGAAATATCAGAAATATGTTTCAAAAAATTAGGTCTCCGTAAAAATCACCAACCATGTTTTATAAATAATGATCTCAACTATTTCAGATAATTAATGATAACATACACTGAAAACTTCATATAATAACTTCGTATAAAAAATCCTACGCGACCACCAAGTTATTAACTCCACGTTTCAAACTCAACGCCGCAGTTTATCCAAAAAATTTCGTGTTCCCCAACAATTACAGGCAATAGACTAGGATCGGAACAATAGAGACAATATCCCTTGCAACGAAGCTCATAATTAAAAAGGTGAGAGAAGCGTCATCAGGGCTCGGCTCGCCATCGATCATTTCGCAGCCGGCTAACAGGACAACTATTTTCTATGGCGTGTTTACCATAATGAGGCCAGGCGATCGTGCAACGACCCGGGGCTCCGAGGGCAGCCAGGCCTTCCTTTCTTACGGCCAAATTACAAGGGAGAAGGGATTAAGAAGGCCCGTGCCCGTGGTTTTACCAGTTACATTCACGAGGCGTGTAGTTTAAATCGGTCCTCGCCCCGTGGGAATTGCGGTGTACGCGACACTTTTTCTCTTCCTCCTAACTTCTTCCACCTTCTCTCCTCCCCTTTCCCTTTACTTTTCTCAGCATTGTGACTCGGTCGCCGACGCAATCCCAGCGATTCTCAAGTTCATCCGTGTGATACCCCTTGGACCGAACATCATCGTGGTTAACATTAGAAATACCATACTGGTCGAAATTTTATAAATTTACCGAGGTGTCTTTTAAGGGATTTTCCGTGATTTTCTCATTATGTATTTCTGTATCCTGCCTTACATTATGTATTTTTTCGTATATCTTTCGTTTCAATTTCTTCCGTTCAAATGAGCGTATTTTAATTGTGGGTAATTTTGATGTTAATGCAAAGATACACTAGAAAATTTGATTTATAATTTTCTACCCCTTAGTCGTCGCGATTTCTTATCTTTGCTACGATTGTCGAGAATTTTCCGATCCACTCGGTTTCTCGATTGTTAAAGAAAAATTCTCCAAGTTTGAGAAAAAAGGACTTTTAACAATAAAACTAAAACGAGAAATTATATACCTTAATAATAACTTTTTTTAAACGGTCGTCTTATTTTTTTTTTTTTTCGCGATAATTACAGTTGGTACAATTAATTATTTGTTGTTTATATTTACTTGGGTTTACTACTCTTCCATTTTGTAATCCTAATTTGTATTCACGGTCGTTACGTTAGGTTTGTGATCTACATCACGAGTGTTACTCGATGTTGGAAGGCTAGGGTTAATTAATTAAGGAGGTGTGTTTATTTCTCCGTGATCTAAGGGACATCGTAGATTGGATAATCGATCAGGAGAATCTACGCCCATGAGAGGCTGAAGCCTCGATAGTTAGCGAACTCTGGAAACCACCCCTTTCGCGTTCGCAGTTATTGTTCCATTTCTGTATAGTCTTGATAGAATTTTTTAATACTCGAGTGTCTCAGATTTTTAATACGTGCTTTAACAAATCTTTTCTTTATACTAATTCTTATTTTTAATAACCTTTCATTGAATTTAACCCGAACCTAACCCGAACCTACCCCTTATTCGTGTAACAAGTGAAACAAACAAATTTCATATCCAGTGAAATTAATTTATTAAAAGTTCGTAATATCTCTGACAAATACATCTACGCTGCACCGAAACAAATAACAAATTGCAAAATTACAGAAAATTAAGCGCCCTAAGGATACTTCATCCTTCCACGCAAGACCCAATCGATAAACCCTAACATTCCGCAATAAACTACCATAAAACTAAACTCTTCCATTAAAAATTTTCACATGGCAATCGACATATATTTCTCGAAGTAACTAAAAACAATAATCCTTTGAAATTTACGATTTCAGCTAAATTATTATCCATGAACAATAGCCCAATTAATGTAAAATCTTCTCTACGTAATCAGATATCCTTTCCACTCCACAATTCCCTCTTTTCCGACAATAATACAGTTAACAGTTCTTCTGTCCCTAAAAAAGGATCACGAAGGATGAAGTACGTAACTAAATTCAATTTACGTTCCCCGAACAAGGCGAAGGCTCTTAAATTTCGCTAAAGGGATATTGAAAAGAGTTTGGCAATATTTAAGAGCAAGGTTGAAAGGTACCCAAATGGGATGTAAGATTTAATGCATAGTTGAAGCTGTGCTATATAGTCGCGAATGTTATCGGTGCTGTTGCAAAGCACGCCGGGGAACATCTGTAACATCTGTTACTCAAGTGTCGAGTTAATGTGGTCTTATGTTACAAGAGCAAGGAACATTGTGTTCAAGCAACATTGAGAACGGTAAAAGCGCGTAGTTCGGGGTAGACAGTGATGGTACGTGTGATACTTCATGTTCACGATGAATCGCAAATACTATTCTTGCAACATGTGCACAGAGTGATGCTGAAACGACGCGGGACACGTTATGGGGCTGAAATGGGACGAAAAAGTCCGGTAGACGTGACTTTTACGGTTTCGTCGTTGAATTAGCTATTGTGTAGCTCGAACTCTGGCAGATGGAACTGTGGTTAGTTTTGTGAAACAATGTGTGTGTGTGTGTGTGGAATATTTTTAAACATTAGTTGAACGACTGTTTTTGATATTTTCTGCGACATATTTTTTATATTGTTTTTTATCTGTGAGCTTGAGTATTCAATTCTTTGCACCTTCTTGGACATAAAAATGGAAGGAAACTGTATGTATATCTTTAAATGCAAGAATTTCTATTTATTTGTTACTCTTATAGCGTTTCTATCTTTATATTTATTCTCACACTTCTTTTCCTTTTTTTTCCGTACAGGAATATTGTTTCTTCGACCACTTTAGATATTAATATTGCTTCTTAAAAATATAAATTCATTTTTATATATATTTCGCTTAATTTAAAAGCGGTTATACACTGTTGTAAAATAAGTTTCTTGATCGTCCATCTAGCTTCAAGTTTTATTCCATAAACTCAGCGTATCGTTCGGTTTAAAGACATCAAATCGTCTGGAGCGTACAAAACACGAAAAACGCGGTACGAGATCGTTGATACGGCCCTATAAATCCCCGATGTCGTCTGTGGCATCTGTTCCTCAAGTATCCAGCTTCGGTTACTCCGTAATGCAAGGGTGAACGCAACGTATAATTACTAATAATTACACAACAGCTAGTTTCTCGAGCTCTACCGTCAAAGAATATGCTTTGGAACAGCTCGAATGTCCGTGGTAGCAACATTGACGCGCGAGCCACGACAGAGTTATGATTTTTGCTTCGTTCAGCTTTGCAGATCGTTGTCTGACCGTTGGTTATACGTAGCTGTAGGCTCTTGGTTCGAACGTGCAAAATCGAAGCGATCGTTCGGCCTGTTTATCATCGAAATTAAACGACGTCCTCTTTATTAAGCCGATATAGAAGTTGATAAGGCGATCACGGATAGGAGGGGCTGGTTAGAACCTGCATAGGTGGAAGGGAAGCTATACATCACACTGAAGGCATCGGGAACCGTAATGACTAAATTGCGAACTTCCAGTGCGCCTGCACTTTCGTGCTTTGATTCGGTCTGGCATTTTTGCGCGGAAGTGACGCCGTGCAGCCCGGGCTACGCGCCATTTTGTTCACGTCTGCCGGCATTCTATGACGGTTTCCGTCATCTATCCGCAGGTTATTACAGATCGCATCATAAATCATGGCAGATAGTTCTGATATTACAAAAATGCAGGTATTGAAATAAAAAGTTGTTAAAAGGACGGTTAAGATATTGGTAAATGTTTTTTTTTTTTTTGGCACTGGTGAGTTATTCTATGGCAATGCTGGATTAACCAGTAAGCAAAATAAGCGTGTGTTTATAAGAGCAAATGAAGGAGGAGAAGAATCACAGAAATTTTTTCAATTCAAAAATTTTTTATATAGCAATTTTTTATATAACACCTGTATAAGGGACCTAGAAATATTTTAAGTGCTTAGAACCTCTAAAGGTGTTAATCGGACACCGTTCTATAGGCAAAAGGGTAGTTGACTAGATTTCCAAATTTTATTTAAAATTGTTCTTTGTTCTTTTTATTTATTTTTTTATTTTTTTTTTGTCGATTCAGTGTTGAATCCAAGAGGCAGTGTCCTCCAGGTTCCCCTAAAAAATTGTGGTCGCTATCCTTAATTTTGATTTATTTAATGGTACTTCCAACACATTCTCTGCTAATAAAATTACCGTTCTTCACACGAACTTTCCCATTCTTCTAAACATGAATAGTAGTACAAAAACTCAGGGCGGATTCGAAAGCAGTGCGGCGCGCGATTCCTCCAGTCGATTGCGCTAACTTAATTAGAATTTATGAAGAGAACGCACCGCGGCCGTATAAACACAGCGATATTATTTATGCAGAGGCGCGACGTACCGCGGGACACAATTAATATAAATGATGGATTATTGCTCTCCTCTGTCGACAATGCCGGATGCGTGTCGCCTGGGAGACTCGCTCGCTCACAAACGTCTGTTTAACTCTTGTGTATGTACAATCTGCCTAAAAATTGCAAGCACCCTCGAGCAGACGTTCTCGTTTAAATATGCATGGCTGGAACCTGCCTAATTTTCGAGAGAAACATTATTCTATCCTATCAGCAGTTTTTGCAGGTATCAATTGTAACAGGGAAATCAGAAACAGTCATAAATCAGTCTTTATTAAATTTTCCGAAACCAAGAAAAATTATTTTTCCTAAAAATAATCATCAAAACTTGTTTAAACTATATAACTCTCCATTGAAAGCTTCTCTCGAATAATTAAAAAGAATATTTTTTTAATAATATAGAAAGAATAAATTGTAAAAGTAATATAAATTTTATTCACTTGAAATATCAACCCTTTGCACTCGAAGTTTTTTTTCATTCATATTACCAGCAACTCGCGCTTGTCTGCTGTTATCGAGAACGTTATTATCCGCGAGCCGCGATCGTTATTTGTCAGCAAAAGTGATTTGTCTTTGTCCTTATGGTATGAACTACATATTATTTGCATTGTCTCCATAGCGGAGCCCTCGAGTTTGAAGACAAAAATTTAAATGGTTCCGCTCCGGAACCCTCGAGTGCAAAAGGTTAATATAAAATTGAGAATATTAGTGTTTATTAAATTACGGTATATAAGAAATAATATGACTTTAAATGTCATTGATTGATCATTTCAAGTATCTGATAAGCATATTTGGCGTGGAAAGAGTTAATGGTTGATGAGATGCGATACGTAAGGGTGGAAGAGAGAATTTACGTTTCTCTGTTGTAATCAGCCGAAGGATGTAACAGAATTCACATTTTTTAAATTTTAACGAGTTGAATTGTTGAATGTACAAAGAATCGTTAATCAGATTTCTTACACGAAGATTGTATATTACTCTGGTAACAAGACTACGTAAAAATGATTTAAACCACTGATACGGTCCCCTTACGGATTGATATAGATAAAAAAGAGAAAGGTGTCCACGTGTTTCTTCTTCGACAATCTATTTTTTACCGATTTAGAGAATGAAAAATGAGCGCAACTCACGAAATGTTGCAGGTGGTGTCGTGAGAACTGTATCGGAGGATGCTTCGGAAACTTTTGCTTGTTCTTCACGCGTGTTTACTTATTCATCAATGCGCGGAAAAAAATTTATATCCCCTTTTGAATTATAAAACTCCAGCTGTGATACTATATATTATGTTAATAACAATTTATAGCCAATTTCATGTTTTCAGGTACAATTAAAAGAGAAATAAAACTGTACCGTGGTACCTAATTTATGGTGTTAAGTTCCTCCCCTTTTTATTAATATTCAAGTAGGAAAATTATCTCCCATCTTATATTGCGTAACTAGATTCGTAGTTCGTGCGTTAGTAACAGACATTACCTTATAATGAGCGCAACATTTCCTCGATAAAAACTTAGTAAATAAAGTAACTTTTTTAACCCTCTGTGAATCCAACTTTAATTGCTTACCGCTAAAAAAATTACAATTAACCGCGATTTCTCATTTTGATTTGAAAACTTTTAGACCAATAATTCCTATAAACAGACTGTACAGTTTCCGTACAGTGGTATCGTGATAAAATTGATCGGTACAGCGAAAAGCAACTGAAATGAAATAAAACGAGTACAAAACTTTTCTTCTGAAAAAAATTTAAACCTCCGAATTCTAACAAAACTAGTTTCAAAATCTCAATCCAAACGCTCGACACTTAACTCGCATCAATTAATTTACACATTCCTCCTCTGGCATTATACAAATTCCACATAATCCTCTTAAAACTATTAATCGAATGTTCATATAGAACAGATTGTAAAATTTCTTGGAGATATAAAAAAAAAGTAGAAGACTCCAAAAAAAAAACCTTGAAAAATTTGATTTTTCTTTCACATCCACTATTATTTTAACTCGTCTACAATTTTCAACCGCGAAAGAACTTGGCCACTATTTCTGCAACGTTTACAGATAATAAAGCACCCCAGCATCCAAAGGTCAATCGACACCGATCGACGTTTCCACCTCGATCAAAGGAAGCAGACATCCCAGAGCTTCACGTGCATCGAGGAGGATCGTATTAATGAACCGCGATGCACGATCATAAACCTCGAAGTTGCTGAAGGTGCGAGGTTCGCGTGACGCTGTGCTCGTATCGCCTCCGTTCGTATATCGAAATAAAGAGTGAACAGCGGCGCGATCGGCACGGTATCGTCGGTTCGCGAAAAGGGGATCGCGTACTCGCGGTAACCTGCACTTTGCTTTCGTGCAGCAGCGAGAGAAAGTCGGCGAGAGGGAAAAAGCGACTGTTCGAGGCGTGAGAGATCCTCGCACGGACACCGTGGCTTATTATCTTTCCGCGCTTGCAGCTGGCCGCGAAGACCTTTTATCGGCGATCGTTCTTAATCGGGGTAAAACCGCCTCCGTTTTTATCTCAACGTAACGACGAGCGCCAAAGAGGGTTCTAATACTGTTCGAAGCGTATGTTTGAGATTTCTGAGAGGGTGAAATTAATGGGGGTTGATTTGATGGATTGATTAAGATGCTCGTTGCATTGTATGGGTTAAGGTGAATAAATAACCCTTTTAGTGTCAGTCAAGTTATGATGCTTTGTACGTAAAATTATGAGCTGGTTTGTTTCGGAGATACATATACGATAAAGAAGAAATATCGCGAAATACGCACGACTCGATTGGTTTTTGTAATCGAGTTTGAAAACGTAGAGAGGAAAATGTGTGTAATCGAAGGGGGTAGAATTCATCTCGAGTAATGAATTTATTAAAGATATTCTTTCGGTTGATATGTATTTTTCTTTTGGTGTTTATTCGAAGAGTTTTGAGGAGAATTGTTTTCTTCGTATTTTAAATATTGATAAAATATTAAAAATTTTTAATATTTAAAATTTAATGCTGGAACGAATGTTATTTAAATCTAGTACAATACAATTACTGTGTATTAATCATTTTGCTCCTAATTAACCCATAACACAACGTTTACACCTTCGTACAAAAATTCATTGCATACAAAAATCCAAGTTCGACGTAATCGTCCCCAACTTCAATAAAAGCGACCCTTTTCAACGCTCGTACACCTATACCCAAATCACATTACCACACAAGCGTCCAACTAATTTCACTTACATCATAAATATCATCGACCCGAATCACGTCGCCATCGATAATATCCCTTTCTCCAATCCGCCCCCGCAATTAATCCCGTCGTCACAGATCCAGTCGCGGCGCTCGCAAACCCGCTCCACGAGGCTCGTAAGAGCAGCCAGAGGGTAGAGAGGGGGTTGGCAATATCTGGCCGGTATAAAATTCATCGTCGCGGAGGCACGGCGATTGTGCAGCGGTTGCGCGCTGGCTACCTACGTCACGCCATCATTTCCAGCGCGTACTTTTAATACTACAATGCGATATTGAAAGGTCGCGCGAGCGCGAAAACAAAGCGGGTCGCTTTAAAAAAAATCGTCTCCCGTATACGTCGGTTGCCCGGCTCCTTTCATTCGCCACATGTCGAGGCGGGACAGGGACCGATAGGAAGAGAGAGAGAGAGAGAGAGAAACGGAGAGAAACAGAGGAGAAGAGAGACAGACGAAGAGGGAGGACGGTGTTTCACAGCCGGCGCCCTCGTCGTCCGTCTCGTTTCACGAGATACAGAACAATGGGGCAGGGCCATTTCGACAATCTCGTCACGCGGTCGTCGCGAGATAGAATCGCGGGGAAAAAATTTTTTTAGCAGCAACCCTCGACCGGACGAGCGGGTGGTACCGCGTGGGGGCGACGTTCGCGTTGTCCACAATGGAGAAAAAAAAATATCTACGAACGTTCGAAACGACGCGGACCTCGAGTCAGGGCTTCGTTCTTCGTCGGTCGCGCGCCACGAGGAGGAAGCCACCCCTTTTGTGCGGCGAGAAAGAGGGTGTGCCGCGTATACACGCGCGCCCTTGATAGCTGGAGAGATTGAAAATAATAACGGTCGAAAAAAGCACGTCGCTCGAGGAAGGTGGGGAGCAAAAGGAAAAAAAAAAAAAGAAAAAAGAAAAATGGAAGGAAAAAACGTGCGCGGCTGTACTTTTTAATCCGCACGCGGGGGGGAACGCTCGCGGTCGTGATATGCAGATTTCACGAGCTACCTTTTCCCCGTCTCGCCTGTGGCCCCTATACGCCTTTTTTCTTTTTTTTTCTTTTTTTTTTTGTTAGCTATTCTTCCCCGTTGCCCCCGTTCGCTCGTTTCACCCTACCCCGCGTCGCGCGATCGCTTTAGTCCCGACACTAAATCAATCGACCGTTATCCGGGACAGTCAAATGGTAATATCGGTGAATAATCTCGGATCGTGCCTCGGTGATTCGTACGCGAGCGGTCTGTTCGTCAATGGATGGAACAGTGATTTTTATCAGAGGATGTTGTCGATTGATTCGTTTTCGAGGAAGAGCTTGAGGTGGGAGATGAGCAGGTATTTGTGTGCTGGGTGGCGCGACTGTTGGAATCTGGGTTATTTGATTGTAAAGGGTTTGTGGAATAGTTGTGGAAGATTTTAGTGAGATTGAAAACGTTTGCTATGTGGATTGCGGTTTCATAGACTCGTGTAATTAAATCGCAGGGGTGAGATATAAGTGATGCGTGTCGTTGGTTATTTATGAATCCTGAAAATTAATTTTAAAACCCAAATACTTTTAAAATAAGAAAGCTGTTTCTATCTTTTAAGCTATTTTTTAAGTGACATCCACGTACTAGAGTAAATCAAAGTATATGCAAATAAAACCGTAGGGTTGTGATGTAAATAATACGTATACGATGATTCTTTGTGAATTTCGAAAATTGATTTTAAAACTCAACCTGTTGTAAAGCAAGGGAGTCTTTATATTTTTTAAACCACGTTTCGAGTTATCAACGAGTCTCGAAAATTAATTTTTAAATTCAACGTATTGCAAAGCAAGGGAGCTTTTATATTTTTTAAATCCCGTTTCGAGTGACATCCACATAATTGAGTGAATCGAAGTACACAGAGTTTCAGAAAAAATTGGACGCGATACTGACGTTATTCGTATCAGAAATCGATTTTTTTACCAGATTTGTACATTAGAGATAATATATCCCGTCATGTTGTGGCGATCGAGGAAATTCATCGGTGTTACCGTTAAATATTTTCGGCTCGAACGAAAGCATCGAGGAACGTTTTCGCCCGAGGTAAGCCCAGGAACCGGTATTTCTTGCAAGCAACGAGAATACTCCATCGTTCGGATTTAATAACAAGTCGCGGATCGTCGGTGTTAAAATATCATTCGCGCTCCGGCAACTTCGTTCCTTTCTGTTTTCATTAGCTTCTTCGATTACCGGCTTGTCTCCATAAATTCGTGCGACCAACGTAACAGGTTGTTCCTTAATACGTGGACAGTACTTTGGACGAACGTGAACTTATTTTTTGAACTGCTGCATTTTTTTATTTTTTATTTTTTTCCTGTTTCATTAGCTCTTTACCTCTACAAGTTGTTGTGCTGAATTTTATGTTTGTGTGAATATTTCCAGTCATGAATTATTCAATACATGTGTAACGCAAAGTTACAATGTCGCGTAGACAAATACTTTTTTATGTTAGATAAATATTTCCGTGCTTGTAGTAATTTATTTAACTCGGAATGAGAAAACTGACACATTAATATTTCGCGTCTATGAGTGATGGCAGGATGAAACGGAATTTTTAATAATAGAATATATTAACACTGGATTTACGGACCTTGATTGGATCATTTTGATGGGTACATTAAAATGCAGATATTTTGTAATATAATTAGTTCACTTTACTTTAAATCAATCATTTTTTATTAGTAGAGATTTATTTACTATATTTCTCGTATATAAATTTTATTTCGAGCTTCCAATTTCCGCTCGTACACATGTTAAACTTAAACCCGAAATTAGAACTACGTCAAATTGACGGGTTCCGTAAATCTAGTGTTAAAAATGTTGAGCATTGAAAATAAAATAAAAAGCATTGCCGTATGTTTAACCCTTTGCACTCGAAAGACACATTTTCGCGATACTTGTCCCGAGGAACAGAGAATGGATGTTGACGAGTGCTTTCTAAAATATTGCACGAACCAAAGTTACCAAGCTTAAGATTCAATATTAACACGTTCGCGGACGTGAATGCTATAGCATTCATTTTCATGATGATGCGGAATGCCATGAATGCTATACCATTCAAATCTTAAAGCCAATTATTTTGAATTTAATTTTATATAACCTTACGATCTGTGTTGTCGTGGATGCTATAGCATTCATTGTATTAGGTTGTCCCAAAAATTTCTTTCGTTTTATTAATAAGTAATGGATACACAGTATTTTATGTTTTACGATATATTATTATTTTATACAGGATTAATTTTGCGCTATTTTTTCCCTCCATCTCTCGCTTAACAAATAAGGCTGAATGTTTATTTAAACATTGCTAGACGAAACCATTGCGTGAAGATAACGGAAGGAACTTTCGGGACAACCCAATATATAACGATTAAAATATGATAATCTGACTACCCTTATAAAATGTGTTTAATTAAATTTCAGATATCACAACCAATTTAAAAATAAAATCACTGTCAATTTCTGCACCTTGTTAAGTCTTGTATAATGTAAAGATACACGAAAAGTTGAAATAAAATATACGCGATTCGAGTCGCTGGATTTATCCAAGTGGTGAGCGAGAGTCACCTCTCGAGTGCAAAGGGTTAAACGTTAAAAATGCGCCATTGTAAATTTATAGGATTTCTATGAGAAAAGTTTGAGTGTTAACCCTCGGTCGTATTTGTTATCAAATCAATGATGCATTATACTATCTTGCGTTGTATCGAAGAGAATCATATCCAGCGCGTTGTAGTACGAAGTATTGTATCTTGAGAGAAAACAGTCTTCGATATCAATGAAACAATCTGCGTCAATAAACCGGCGAGTTTTTAATTTAAATTTCAGTCAAGCTCGCGAACGCGTAAAGTGTTTCGGAAAAGCATATTACGTTTCGTTCCATTAATAAATATGATATATCGTCGGCGCGCCTTCAGGCATCAACGATGAATCGCTCATCCGTATTTATCGCGGAGACGCGTAACGCCTTGAATTCCAATAAGCCTCAGCCCCGTGGAAACAATATAACACGGTATTATCACAGACGACGTACAGAATAGACATCCAGTGCTCTTTTTTTGTCCAGGGTCTCGGGAGCACGCGTGCTCCATTTTGGTGTCACTCTCAATGTTACCTATTCGGCATAGAATAAGATTTCAGCGTTAACCCTTTGCACTGGCGAACTTTTTTAAGTTTCGAAGGACTACTGTGAAAACTTAGTGTTCTTTTGGAAAGAGAAACGGAAAGTTACAAATGTTTACGATTTTTTATTCGCTTAGTTAATTTACTTTATTTTGAAACGAAAGAAGTGTTTGGGTTGACGAAGATACAGAATTTAATTCAAAGCTTAATCTCTGAAGAAAATTATGCATGTCGTCATAGCGGCGCCAGTCGAGTGCAAAGGATTAATAGTGGTTAGAATTAAAATTAAACGTAGCTAGGAAGTTACGTAAATTAAAATAGGGGTGTGTATAGGGTGGGAGGTTTAAGTAAAAATATTTAGATATCTTTATTATTTATGGCTGGATGAAAAAATTTTCAGACGAAGTTACATTATTTTAAAGGGACCATCTAACGATAAAAGAAAAGCTTTTCACGAGCTTAGTTTTTTTATGGAATTCTAAAGTTATCAATGTTTTTAATGTGGAATACACTCTTATAGAATCGGCATTTCAGAATATTGGACACCTATTCAATTGAAACTATCCAATTGTTACATGTTGTACGATAAAATCCGAAAAAATCTATAGACTCTGAATTATTACTATGTTTTATTTTAAAATAATTGTGGATCAAAGAAATGAATTATTTAATATTTGTAAAACAAAGAAGCAATACGTTTAATTTTTTCCTGTTTCATCTTAGTATTTTTAGCATATTACATATTACCAACAATTTAATTTACAAAAGTAATAAAAAGGCATACTATGTATCCATCTTCGATAAAATAAATTGAATGTTCCTAATCTCACAGAGAATGCAGACGTGGTGTTAAAAGCTCAACCCTCTGTTTCGGAACGAATTATCTGTAACAAATGAAAATCACAAACTTAAAACCTAATTGTATCCCAACCAGATCTAAATCGCGTCATAAACTCTCAATATTTGCTTCACGAAATGAAAATATCGAATAATCGCTAACAATTGAATCGACGACAATAGAAAACACCAAAATTACTTAATTCATTCTCGCACTGTTCAACAGATTGTTAATTAAAAGCGTAACAACGTAGATATTATACGGCGAATAATGAACGTCGAAAGTATGCCGGTAGAGTAAGGTTATAAAAGGTTCCGAACCTCGATCCGAAAAGTGCGCCTTATCCCCACGCTACGACGTCCCAGAGAGGAATGACGCCACGCGACCGAAGCTCGGCTGGCAGAGTGGGGAGGGATCGCTCGGGCCTGGGAGTTGCGCGCGCAGATTCGGGAAGCTTTTCGCCGCAAATTTTTCCTCAACGCAGTCGAAATTTGAATGGACACCTACAAAATATTTTCAGTGTTCAAATTTTAGCAAAATGGAATATATTTTTTATTTATACCGGTCGAAAGTTACANTCACCCTACCCCGCGTCGCGCGATCGCTTTAGTCCCGACACTAAATCAATCGACCGTTATCCGGGACAGTCAAATGGTAATATCGGTGAATAATCTCGGATCGTGCCTCGGTGATTCGTACGCGAGCGGTCTGTTCGTCAATGGATGGAACAGTGATTTTTATCAGAGGATGTTGTCGATTGATTCGTTTTCGAGGAAGAGCTTGAGGTGGGAGATGAGCAGGTATTTGTGTGCTGGGTGGCGCGACTGTTGGAATCTGGGTTATTTGATTGTAAAGGGTTTGTGGAATAGTTGTGGAAGATTTTAGTGAGATTGAAAACGTTTGCTATGTGGATTGCGGTTTCATAGACTCGTGTAATTAAATCGCAGGGGTGAGATATAAGTGATGCGTGTCGTTGGTTATTTATGAATCCTGAAAATTAATTTTAAAACCCAAATACTTTTAAAATAAGAAAGCTGTTTCTATCTTTTAAGCTATTTTTTAAGTGACATCCACGTACTAGAGTAAATCAAAGTATATGCAAATAAAACCGTAGGGTTGTGATGTAAATAATACGTATACGATGATTCTTTGTGAATTTCGAAAATTGATTTTAAAACTCAACCTGTTGTAAAGCAAGGGAGTCTTTATATTTTTTAAACCACGTTTCGAGTTATCAACGAGTCTCGAAAATTAATTTTTAAATTCAACGTATTGCAAAGCAAGGGAGCTTTTATATTTTTTAAATCCCGTTTCGAGTGACATCCACATAATTGAGTGAATCGAAGTACACAGAGTTTCAGAAAAAATTGGACGCGATACTGACGTTATTCGTATCAGAAATCGATTTTTTTACCAGATTTGTACATTAGAGATAATATATCCCGTCATGTTGTGGCGATCGAGGAAATTCATCGGTGTTACCGTTAAATATTTTCGGCTCGAACGAAAGCATCGAGGAACGTTTTCGCCCGAGGTAAGCCCAGGAACCGGTATTTCTTGCAAGCAACGAGAATACTCCATCGTTCGGATTTAATAACAAGTCGCGGATCGTCGGTGTTAAAATATCATTCGCGCTCCGGCAACTTCGTTCCTTTCTGTTTTCATTAGCTTCTTCGATTACCGGCTTGTCTCCATAAATTCGTGCGACCAACGTAACAGGTTGTTCCTTAATACGTGGACAGTACTTTGGACGAACGTGAACTTATTTTTTGAACTGCTGCATTTTTTTATTTTTTTTTTTTTTTCCTGTTTCATTAGCTCTTTACCTCTACAAGTTGTTGTGCTGAATTTTATGTTTGTGTGAATATTTCCAGTCATGAATTATTCAATACATGTGTAACGCAAAGTTACAATGTCGCGTAGACAAATACTTTTTTATGTTAGATAAATATTTCCGTGCTTGTAGTAATTTATTTAACTCGGAATGAGAAAACTGACACATTAATATTTCGCGTCTATGAGTGATGGCAGGATGAAACGGAATTTTTAATAATAGAATATATTAACACTGGATTTACGGACCTTGATTGGATCATTTTGATGGGTACATTAAAATGCAGATATTTTGTAATATAATTAGTTCACTTTACTTTAAATCAATCATTTTTTATTAGTAGAGATTTATTTACTATATTTCTCGTATATAAATTTTATTTCGAGCTTCCAATTTCCGCTCGTACACATGTTAAACTTAAACCCCAAATTAGAACTACGTCAAATTGACGGGTTCCGTAAATCTAGTGTTAAAAATGTTGAGCATTGAAAATAAAATAAAAAGCATTGCCGTATGTTTAACCCTTTGCACTCGAAAGACACATTTTCGCGATACTTGTCCCGAGGAACAGAGAATGGATGTTGACGAGTGCTTTCTAAAATATTGCACGAACCAAAGTTACCAAGCTTAAGATTCAATATTAACACGTTCGCGGACGTGAATGCTATAGCATTCATTTTCATGATGATGCGGAATGCCATGAATGCTATACCATTCAAATCTTAAAGCCAATTATTTTGAATTTAATTTTATATAACCTTACGATCTGTGTTGTCGTGGATGCTATAGCATTCATTGTATTAGGTTGTCCCAAAAATTTCTTTCGTTTTATTAATAAGTAATGGATACACAGTATTTTATGTTTTACGATATATTATTATTTTATACAGGATTAATTTTGCGCTATTTTTTCCCTCCATCTCTCGCTTAACAAATAAGGCTGAATGTTTATTTAAACATTGCTAGACGAAACCATTGCGTGAAGATAACGGAAGGAACTTTCGGGACAACCCAATATATAACGATTAAAATATGATAATCTGACTACCCTTATAAAATGTGTTTAATTAAATTTCAGATATCACAACCAATTTAAAAATAAAATCACTGTCAATTTCTGCACCTTGTTAAGTCTTGTATAATGTAAAGATACACGAAAAGTTGAAATAAAATATACGCGATTCGAGTCGCTGGATTTATCCAAGTGGTGAGCGAGAGTCACCTCTCGAGTGCAAAGGGTTAAACGTTAAAAATGCGCCATTGTAAATTTATAGGATTTCTATGAGAAAAGTTTGAGTGTTAACCCTCGGTCGTATTTGTTATCAAATCAATGATGCATTATACTATCTTGCGTTGTATCGAAGAGAATCATATCCAGCGCGTTGTAGTACGAAGTATTGTATCTTGAGAGAAAACAGTCTTCGATATCAATGAAACAATCTGCGTCAATAAACCGGCGAGTTTTTAATTTAAATTTCAGTCAAGCTCGCGAACGCGTAAAGTGTTTCGGAAAAGCATATTACGTTTCGTTCCATTAATAAATATGATATATCGTCGGCGCGCCTTCAGGCATCAACGATGAATCGCTCATCCGTATTTATCGCGGAGACGCGTAACGCCTTGAATTCCAATAAGCCTCAGCCCCGTGGAAACAATATAACACGGTATTATCACAGACGACGTACAGAATAGACATCCAGTGCTCTTTTTTTGTCCAGGGTCTCGGGAGCACGCGTGCTCCATTTTGGTGTCACTCTCAATGTTACCTATTCGGCATAGAATAAGATTGCAGCGTTAACCCTTTGCACTGGCGAACTTTTTTAAGTTTCGAAGGACTACTGTGAAAACTTAGTGTTCTTTTGGAAAGAGAAACGGAAAGTTACAAATGTTTACGATTTTTTATTCGCTTAGTTAATTTACTTTATTTTGAAACGAAAGAAGTGTTTGGGTTGACGAAGATACAGAATTTAATTCAAAGCTTAATCTCTGAAGAAAATTATGCATGTCGTCATAGCGGCGCCAGTCGAGTGCAAAGGATTAATAGTGGTTAGAATTAAAATTAAACGTAGCTAGGAAGTTACGTAAATTAAAATAGGGGTGTGTATAGGGTGGGAGGTTTAAGTAAAAATATTTAGATATCTTTATTATTTATGGCTGGATGAAAAAATTTTCAGACGAAGTTACATTATTTTAAAGGGACCATCTAACGATAAAAGAAAAGCTTTTCACGAGCTTAGTTTTTTTATGGAATTCTAAAGTTATCAATGTTTTTAATGTGGAATACACTCTTATAGAATCGGCATTTCAGAATATTGGACACCTATTCAATTGAAACTATCCAATTGTTACATGTTGTACGATAAAATCCGAAAAAATCTATAGACTCTGAATTATTACTATGTTTTATTTTAAAATAATTGTGGATCAAAGAAATGAATTATTTAATATTTGTAAAACAAAGAAGCAATACGTTTAATTTTTTCCTGTTTCATCTTAGTATTTTTAGCATATTACATATTACCAACAATTTAATTTACAAAAGTAATAAAAAGGCATACTATGTATCCATCTTCGATAAAATAAATTGAATGTTCCTAATCTCACAGAGAATGCAGACGTGGTGTTAAAAGCTCAACCCTCTGTTTCGGAACGAATTATCTGTAACAAATGAAAATCACAAACTTAAAACCTAATTGTATCCCAACCAGATCTAAATCGCGTCATAAACTCTCAATATTTGCTTCACGAAATGAAAATATCGAATAATCGCTAACAATTGAATCGACGACAATAGAAAACACCAAAATTACTTAATTCATTCTCGCACTGTTCAACAGATTGTTAATTAAAAGCGTAACAACGTAGATATTATACGGCGAATAATGAACGTCGAAAGTATGCCGGTAGAGTAAGGTTATAAAAGGTTCCGAACCTCGATCCGAAAAGTGCGCCTTATCCCCACGCTACGACGTCCCAGAGAGGAATGACGCCACGCGACCGAAGCTCGGCTGGCAGAGTGGGGAGGGATCGCTCGGGCCTGGGAGTTGCGCGCGCAGATTCGGGAAGCTTTTCGCCGCAAATTTTTCCTCAACGCAGTCGAAATTTGAATGGACACCTACAAAATATTTTCAGTGTTCAAATTTTAGCAAAATGGAATATATTTTTTATTTATACCGGTCGAAAGTTACAAGAATTGCTTTCGCTTGGAAATTAAAACTAAAAAATTGTGTTATTATGTATTTTACTGTTGGTACGATTTAGTAGTAAATCTTATTTCAAATATTTGTATGATTATTAACAATAAATTATTCTAGCACGACAAATATATTTTCGAAGACTGTTTTTTATCTGAAAACTAAAACATAATAATTAATTGTAGAAAATGTATTCGGTAAAATGTATAGTAAGTTTAGATGAAATATCATTCGTAAAAATTGTAAATAATTGCTAGGTTTCTTTAAAGAGAAATGCTAAGTAAAAGTACAAGTGATCTCCATACATAGGGTGGACCAGATAGTTCTTCTACTTTCTCCTTTTTTTTTCTTAGATGCTATTTATATTGTGAAGTTTAAAAATAAATGTTATGTACAGAAAGAAAACTTTATTGAAAAATGTATTAACCATTTTTCATAAGAACTATCTGCCTTATTTTAGATGGTTTCAATATTCTGTTCCCGAAGAATTTTTCATTCTTTGTCAGTCCAAATTTCTCTGCAAACGAGTAGAAAACTAAAAAAAGTAGTCACCTTAAGTAAATACCTTCTATCGAGTTGTCTAAGAAACGTGATCCACAACCCCTTTCTTGTCAAATAAAATAAATACACACGATTGAACCTTACACTATTTTTCTAAATGACACATCGGAACACCGATTTTGATTCTTTACATTCGTGAAATTATTGCCATACTTGCACACATATCGTCATACAAACGCCACGTTGAACAAAAACGAGAAGTCTTCCTGACTAACCCAACACAACAAGCTAGTACCTCTCAAAAATTCAAAACCACTTCCTTTACCAACTAGATTATCTACCACAATACCACACGATGCCGTAAACCAAACCATCTCTCAAAATACAAGCACTAAACCCTTCAACCAACTTAACCCGAGGTCTCTCTCACGGTGGCAAGAGAATCAACTTACACGGAATGTTATGGAGTTAACACACGCCGAGTTTCATGAAATTTTGTGAAAAATAGATTTAGAAAAAATATCAAACGCGTATTTTTTTTCATATCGACTCTCGTTCACTTTGACGAGATGATTTCAGTCCTCATAGTAAGGGGTGGAAAATCTATTTAACGGTGAATCTCGAAAACTATTTGAGATAGAAACTAGGTTCTAATGTACGGATTGTCTATTTTTTAATGTCGAATCCAGCTGTGCGAGAAGTTCTTAAAAAAATTAACCCATTTGCATCAGTGGCGTATATATATGCTCGATTTTCCTGGTCACTGTCACCGTAGCCGTATGCGTACTCCCAACTTTTGTCACTATCATTACTCGTTAGCTAAAAAATAGAAATGGAGGGTATTATTAAAGATGAAG
>SMSQ01026048.1:618018-631221 GCA_019453375.1 Ctenoplectra terminalis
TCACCGTAGCCGTATGCGTACTCCCAACTTTTGTCACTATCATTACTCGTTAGCTAAAAAATAGAAATGGAGGGTATTATTAAAGATGAAGGTAGTAATTCTGATTATAGCGAAGAAGAAATTAGACCACTGAAACCAAGACCAATTATCGAATATAATAAAAAAAAAAAATTTAGCGATAAAGACCTTCTTTTCATATTTCCTTATGACGCAAATGGATTAATTTGTTCAAAAACTTTTACACCTTACTTCGAGAACCTGTATCATCTCTTCAAAGTAAATTATGACCGATATAAAAAGATACGCTCGTCTAACATTCTTTCTAGATCTATATCGCATCAAAACTTCGTCATACTCGGCGTCTATCAACTCCGCAACATTCCTTGTTAGTAGCTGAACACGCGTGTAGACCCAGCCTAAGTAAAGCACAAGTTCTAACGAGGGGAACCGAGGTCGGTAGAGGCAGAGGCCCTCCGCGCTGTCGCTTCCATCGCATCAGCAGACGTTGGTCCTCGTGAAAGCTGTCATTGTGCTGGCTCATCTCTCTGGATATGCGGGTCCTACGCGCGAACCAGCTCGTCTGCATGCGAATGCACATACTCGGGCCAGCTCCTTGGAACGGCAGCGTGGTTTTTTGCTCCAGAAATACGGTCCCTGCAGTCAGTCACGGCCACACCGTGTATATCCACGTTCACAGCTGTCCCGTCCGTCCTTTTCATCTCGCTCAAACAATAACAACCATTGTCTGTTTGCTTATATAACCCCCGGACCATGGCTTGAATTAAATTCCCTCTTTCCACCTCTTTCTCTCTCTTTCTCTCTCTCTCTCTCTCTCTCTCTCTCTCTCTCTCTTCGTGCGGTCTGGCCGACGCGGCGCGTTATTGCCACGCGGAGGATCGGAGAAATTTAAGGCTTGGATAATCGACTCGAGTATATTGTCAGGAATGTCAGGGAAATTACCACCAAATGAGAATTAACCCTTCGTTGAATTCTACTGTAAATATGCAGCGTATTGTTTATTTTTAATTCCTTGTACTGTAATTGATACTTGGTTAGATGTAAGTAATTTACCATTAATAGTACATATCCTGTCTTTCGCAATGTTTCCTTATTTTTTAAAAAGAGAAAACTTGATCGTTGCTAACTTCTTGTTATCACTCGTGGGTGTCCGTGTATTTTCTTTAAAAGTTAAAAAAATTATGCAACGGAAGGTTGATAGGAATGATATATATGTAGCTGGTTAAGCGTTTGGTACCATTACGCGCGTCGAGAAACGCAGAAATGAATTTAGAAAAAAAAAGAATCTATCAAATATATGTACGATGATTCCACAAAGAATGCCAAATGCCTGCGTTGCAGTCGTAAAATAACAGATTCTCTTGATCCACGACGCAGCACGGGAAGGATCTAATTTACGATACCCTCAAGTGTCTATAGCTTTCCCTTCCGAAGACCCATGGTGCTGAAAACCGAACGACCGTTTCCGATCGTTCGACGCTTCGCGTTTCCCTCCGATACGCGGTATAAAAATGCAACGTCAAACGAATGTTTACTATAAAATAATTCTTAAAATAATACACGAGCGAATAGTAAAATTTATTCATCGAATACGACAAAATGAGAGACACTGATGGAACGAGCAACGACCCATTGGCGAACGCAGCGACGAAAACATCGGGTTTCCAGCGAGTGGATTAACCGGATGGCGCTGGTCGGTTCGAAATATTGCCAAGCCACCCTTCCCCTGCTCTTCGACCCCCTACGACTTATTTTTTTTATCACGCCATGGATCGTTTGTCTTAATAAAATGCGTCTCGCTGCATGTATCGCTGGTAAAACAGACCCTACTATCGTTAGGCCGAAACCGTTTCATCTTTTTTTCGCCAAGTGTCTCAGGAAAGAACCGGGATGAGGGATTTCGTTTATTCTGCTCGTATCGTAATTGATGGCCTACATATGAAACGTCTCAAACCGTTTGATCTTCGTTTTCCATTTATTCTGGGGGAAAAATTGACGATTTTTTAAATTCTGCCAGGAATATGTTGCATGTATAGCTTCGTTAGAATATACGGAAGAAAAGTAACTGTAAATTGTGAAATATTGTTTTTGCGTTACGTTCGATTCCGAGTAATGGAACTGCTTACAACGTTTTTAAAATCGTTGTAAGAATTATCAAAAATTATATCCGAACGCCTCAAGTGTTCCTTAACTCGGCATTCTTCGACGTGTAACGTTTATTTTCTTGCGTGTCGCGGAGTTCTTGATTACGAGAGATCGCAACGAGCTTTCTTGCGTTCATGCTCGCGATCGCGATCGCTTAATGGCAGTTTATGGACGTAATGTGCATACGAGAAGATTCATGGGCGGTCGGTTTCGAGCGAATTCGAGCGGCGATGCACGTGGCTCGAACCGGGCCTGACGTAATTTGTCCCGCGCGCAAAAATTCGAGTTACGAGGTGGAGGAAGAGGGCCCCTACATAACGAGAGCCCTCTAATGAATGCTGCTGCACCGTTTTTGTCCCGGATGCGGCTCCTCGTGCATGCTCTCTGGCCGCTTTTATGGGTCCCCCGGGCGCACGCGAATTCTTGAAAAATTATATTCGAAACGCACTACGATCCAGGCCAACGGTACAATTCGGTGGTCGTAAAATGATCATATTATCGGTATTATTTATTCGGAATGTTTCTGTATTTGTTAATACTTTGATCCTTATATTAAACGTGTTTTAGTGACTTTTTCTTAAATAAGATTTAAGATGAACTAATCGTGTTCTTTCTTTTTTCTATTTCACGTTTTGCTGTCTTTTTTACAAAATATTGGGAACATTATTGATAGATTCTTCGCTTGATCATTGATCAATTATTTTATTCAATTTAATTCCAGCAACTGAATAATTAAAATTTTGCTTCAGTTACCGTATTACGACACTTATAGATTCTCCGTATAATTAACGAGAATGCAATAGAGTACAGAGTGTCCCAAAATAATGTATATTTAACGGGTCATAGCTTTCTGATTTTTCTTTCTGTTCAGAATGTAATTAATTGAAAATAACGAATGAATCAAGATTAACTTTTGCAAAAAGAAAATTTATTTTAAAATGCTATTGGAAGCATACGTTTTATATAGATTCTTTTGCAGTTTAAATATTAATTATGTGTGGATAAAAAGTGAAGTTATGATCATTCAAACTGTGTATAAATTTTTATGGGACCCCCTGTATTTAATCTGCTTCCCAGAGGAACAGCCATCATTCCAAAAGCTCTAATAACCTTCAGCTCACAAGCGTCTAACTCTTACATCGACTTTAAAGGAACAGAAAGAAGATAAAAATTGTCCGCATCCAGTTTCTCGACAAATCGTCAACTTCTTCCGATTAGCCACTAACAAGCGAATTCTAATTTAAATTAAAAAAAATCACATCGCAAAATATACCCGACAACTCTCCGCAGGGCGTCCGATTGGCAATCTCTACGGCCGTCCTGGATCGTTCGTTGCGTCCCTGTTGTTTACAGTCCTTCCGATAAATAGCGCGGTCGGGCAATATTAATTAATTAACAAGTGTAATGATCGTCGTGGCATTCGACAAAAATATCTTCGACGTCCGGCAAACTGGCCTGTGTACGCGTGGAAGATTGGATCGACGTTTTAATGACTGGAATACATCGGGCGAGGAGGATCGCGCGTTCCGGCTCGCCAAACAATTTGATTTGCATAAAACATTCCTATCGACCCTAGCACCGTGCTCCCGTTATCCCGTGGACCATGCTCTCCGTGCTCGTAAAAACGTCGGAAATTCGCCTGGACGACGCTGGACCGTGTAATTCCGAATCCGTGTCACGGCGAAACACGAGCGATTCGATCAAGCCTACGTCTGCCTGGAGCTGTCCCTTGAATCTTTGATGCCACAGAGAATCGATTCGCGATCGTTCAATTGAATTCCAGCGAGGTTGATAGGATGGGATTTTGGTTGGTGGGATGGGATAGGTGAAAGGAAGATGAGTTAGGTTCCTTTCTTTTTTTTTTTTTTTTTTTTTTTTTTGTGTTGAGAGAAGTGTCGAGGGAATTTAATTAAGGGTTTAGTAGCTTGGAATTTGTAAGAATTGCGGTGGGACAATTTGTTTGATAATAGACATCTTTAATAGTGATGTCGTACAGATTTGGATGATCTGACTACGATTTTGAAGAGTACAAAAAATTCTAGAACGAGGTGTGAAATGTATTATAATTCTAAAGAAATAGAGCGATCGTTAGGAAGATAGAAAAGTATCGTACGATACGAATAAAAAAGTTTTTAATCACTCACGATTACTTATCTTTTGTGAAAAGAGGAAAATGTATTAGATGCTTATGGAATCAATTTGTATTAAAAAATAAGATGAGAGCTAAATCCTATGATTTTCATCATCGTTGTTATCGAGATATATATTTGATACTGTTTCTGTTACTGTTAATATCTTACCACCGGAGGAGAAATAAAATAAAACAAGTAAGTACTAGTTCAAAACTGGTGACATAAAATACATTGATACAATATTTGCAGTATTTTTAACATCTACGTCTCACGTCCGTTTGCATACTCTAGTCGCTATAAATTATTGTATCACTGCTGCCTACATCCTTTGATTCTACAGAAACCAATTTCAGAATACGTTGCAAATGTATGAAACTAAAAAAGGATCGCGAAATGATTCGATAAATCGTTCATACCGCGCCTAAATTCCACGATTGAATATAAATGTAGACCGTCATGGCTCCGGTTACTAACTCTGGACTCTCCGAATTCATCCATTCGCGAGGAGTCGTAGAAGCAAGAAGAATCTCGCGAACGAAAGGCTCATAAACGGGTTACCGGCTTGGTTCGGTCGATGTCGGACGACAGACGACAGACGACAGGACCCCAGGCGGCAGCAACAGCAGCAATTCTCCTTGCTGAAGGGTCCTCGTCCACGGATCTCGGAGCTGAGCCACCCTTGAGCACGACTCGCTCCTCTCTTCGTAGACCCCTTGTCTCATGGCGTCTACGTTTCACGTAGGCAGCCAGGCCCCTTTAAGCATATAAATTATTAGAGCCGTTTCAAGGGCCACTTGGAATCCGCCATTGTTGCCAGCCAGTATATACTTATATGCCCGTAGGAGAAACGTCCGTGTCCCACACCTAAGACGGAGAGAACTAATTCCAGGAACCCACTTGAAAACGTACTCGACGACCCTGCACCTTCGCGAATGGGCCTCCGACCATGTTGTAATCGCGACATTTCATTCGTTCCTAATTGTCCAGATCTTTCGACCACGTTGCATTCCGTTTCTAATCTTACTGTATTGTTCTGCAAATTACCTTCCGTACGCTATTTTAATTTTTCTCTATTGTTTTCTAGATTGTCTTCTGTAGCCTCGTTGAATCAGAGCTGTTCACAATTTTGNGGCGCGTTATTGCCACGCGGAGGATCGGAGAAATTTAAGGCTTGGATAATCGACTCGAGTATATTGTCAGGAATGTCAGGGAAATTACCACCAAATGAGAATTAACCCTTCGTTGAATTCTACTGCAAATATGCAGCGTATTGTTTATTTTTAATTCCTTGTACTGTAATTGATACTTGGTTAGATGTAAGTAATTTACCATTAATAGTACATATCCTGTCTTTCGCAATGTTTCCTTATTTTTTAAAAAGAGAAAACTTGATCGTTGCTAACTTCTTGTTATCACTCGTGGGTGTCCGTGTATTTTCTTTAAAAGTTAAAAAAATTATGCAACGGAAGGTTGATAGGAATGATATATATGTAGCTGGTTAAGCGTTTGGTACCATTACGCGCGTCGAGAAACGCAGAAATGAATTTAGAAAAAAAAAGAATCTATCAAATATATGTACGATGATTCCACAAAGAATGCCAAATACCTGCGTTGCAGTCGTAAAATAACAGATTCTCTTGATCCACGACGCAGCACGGGAAGGATCTAATTTACGATACCCTCAAGTGTCTATAGCTTTCCCTTCCGAAGACCCATGGTGCTGAAAACCGAACGACCGTTTCCGATCGTTCGACGCTTCGCGTTTCCCTCCGATACGCGGTATAAAAATGCAACGTCAAACGAATGTTTACTATAAAATAATTCTTAAAATAATACACGAGCGAATAGTAAAATTTATTCATCGAATACGACAAAATGAGAGACACTGATGGAACGAGCAACGACCCATTGGCGAACGCAGCGACGAAAACATCGGGTTTCCAGCGAGTGGATTAACCGGATGGCGCTGGTCGGTTCGAAATATTGCCAAGCCACCCTTCCCCTGCTCTTCGACCCCCTACGACTTATTTTTTTTATCACGCCATGGATCGTTTGTCTTAATAAAATGCGTCTCGCTGCATGTATCGCTGGTAAAACAGACCCTACTATCGTTAGGCCGAAACCGTTTCATCTTTTTTTCGCCAAGTGTCTCAGGAAAGAACCGGGATGAGGGATTTCGTTTATTCTGCTCGTATCGTAATTGATGGCCTACATATGAAACGTCTCAAACCGTTTGATCTTCGTTTTCCATTTATTCTGGGGGAAAAATTGACGATTTTTTAAATTCTGCCAGGAATATGTTGCATGTATAGCTTCGTTAGAATATACGGAAGAAAAGTAACTGTAAATTGTGAAATATTGTTTTTGCGTTACGTTCGATTCCGAGTAATGGAACTGCTTACAACGTTTTTAAAATCGTTGTAAGAATTATCAAAAATTATATCCGAACGCCTCAAGTGTTCCTTAACTCGGCATTCTTCGACGTGTAACGTTTATTTTCTTGCGTGTCGCGGAGTTCTTGATTACGAGAGATCGCAACGAGCTTTCTTGCGTTCATGCTCGCGATCGCGATCGCTTAATGGCAGTTTATGGACGTAATGTGCATACGAGAAGATTCATGGGCGGTCGGTTTCGAGCGAATTCGAGCGGCGATGCACGTGGCTCGAACCGGGCCTGACGTAATTTGTCCCGCGCGCAAAAATTCGAGTTACGAGGTGGAGGAAGAGGGCCCCTACATAACGAGAGCCCTCTAATGAATGCTGCTGCACCGTTTTTGTCCCGGATGCGGCTCCTCGTGCATGCTCTCTGGCCGCTTTTATGGGTCCCCCGGGCGCACGCGAATTCTTGAAAAATTATATTCGAAACGCACTACGATCCAGGCCAACGGTACAATTCGGTGGTCGTAAAATGATCATATTATCGGTATTATTTATTCGGAATGTTTCTGTATTTGTTAATACTTTGATCCTTATATTAAACGTGTTTTAGTGACTTTTTCTTAAATAAGATTTAAGATGAACTAATCGTGTTCTTTCTTTTTTCTATTTCACGTTTTGCTGTCTTTTTTACAAAATATTGGGAACATTATTGATAGATTCTTCGCTTGATCATTGATCAATTATTTTATTCAATTTAATTCCAGCAACTGAATAATTAAAATTTTGCTTCAGTTACCGTATTACGACACTTATAGATTCTCCGTATAATTAACGAGAATGCAATAGAGTACAGAGTGTCCCAAAATAATGTATATTTAACGGGTCATAGCTTTCTGATTTTTCTTTCTGTTCAGAATGTAATTAATTGAAAATAACGAATGAATCAAGATTAACTTTTGCAAAAAGAAAATTTATTTTAAAATGCTATTGGAAGCATACGTTTTATATAGATTCTTTTGCAGTTTAAATATTAATTATGTGTGGATAAAAAGTGAAGTTATGATCATTCAAACTGTGTATAAATTTTTATGGGACCCCCTGTATTTAATCTGCTTCCCAGAGGAACAGCCATCATTCCAAAAGCTCTAATAACCTTCAGCTCACAAGCGTCTAACTCTTACATCGACTTTAAAGGAACAGAAAGAAGATAAAAATTGTCCGCATCCAGTTTCTCGACAAATCGTCAACTTCTTCCGATTAGCCACTAACAAGCGAATTCTAATTTAAATTAAAAAAAATCACATCGCAAAATATACCCGACAACTCTCCGCAGGGCGTCCGATTGGCAATCTCTACGGCCGTCCTGGATCGTTCGTTGCGTCCCTGTTGTTTACAGTCCTTCCGATAAATAGCGCGGTCGGGCAATATTAATTAATTAACAAGTGTAATGATCGTCGTGGCATTCGACAAAAATATCTTCGACGTCCGGCAAACTGGCCTGTGTACGCGTGGAAGATTGGATCGACGTTTTAATGACTGGAATACATCGGGCGAGGAGGATCGCGCGTTCCGGCTCGCCAAACAATTTGATTTGCATAAAACATTCCTATCGACCCTAGCACCGTGCTCCCGTTATCCCGTGGACCATGCTCTCCGTGCTCGTAAAAACGTCGGAAATTCGCCTGGACGACGCTGGACCGTGTAATTCCGAATCCGTGTCACGGCGAAACACGAGCGATTCGATCAAGCCTACGTCTGCCTGGAGCTGTCCCTTGAATCTTTGATGCCACAGAGAATCGATTCGCGATCGTTCAATTGAATTCCAGCGAGGTTGATAGGATGGGATTTTGGTTGGTGGGATGGGATAGGTGAAAGGAAGATGAGTTAGGTTCCTTTCTTTTTTTTTTTTTTTTTTTTTTTTTTGTGTTGAGAGAAGTGTCGAGGGAATTTAATTAAGGGTTTAGTAGCTTGGAATTTGTAAGAATTGCGGTGGGACAATTTGTTTGATAATAGACATCTTTAATAGTGATGTCGTACAGATTTGGATGATCTGACTACGATTTTGAAGAGTACAAAAAATTCTAGAACGAGGTGTGAAATGTATTATAATTCTAAAGAAATAGAGCGATCGTTAGGAAGATAGAAAAGTATCGTACGATACGAATAAAAAAGTTTTTAATCACTCACGATTACTTATCTTTTGTGAAAAGAGGAAAATGTATTAGATGCTTATGGAATCAATTTGTATTAAAAAATAAGATGAGAGCTAAATCCTATGATTTTCATCATCGTTGTTATCGAGATATATATTTGATACTGTTTCTGTTACTGTTAATATCTTACCACCGGAGGAGAAATAAAATAAAACAAGTAAGTACTAGTTCAAAACTGGTGACATAAAATACATTGATACAATATTTGCAGTATTTTTAACATCTACGTCTCACGTCCGTTTGCATACTCTAGTCGCTATAAATTATTGTATCACTGCTGCCTACATCCTTTGATTCTACAGAAACCAATTTCAGAATACGTTGCAAATGTATGAAACTAAAAAAGGATCGCGAAATGATTCGATAAATCGTTCATACCGCGCCTAAATTCCACGATTGAATATAAATGTAGACCGTCATGGCTCCGGTTACTAACTCTGGACTCTCCGAATTCATCCATTCGCGAGGAGTCGTAGAAGCAAGAAGAATCTCGCGAACGAAAGGCTCATAAACGGGTTACCGGCTTGGTTCGGTCGATGTCGGACGACAGACGACAGACGACAGGACCCCAGGCGGCAGCAACAGCAGCAATTCTCCTTGCTGAAGGGTCCTCGTCCACGGATCTCGGAGCTGAGCCACCCTTGAGCACGACTCGCTCCTCTCTTCGTAGACCCCTTGTCTCATGGCGTCTACGTTTCACGTAGGCAGCCAGGCCCCTTTAAGCATATAAATTATTAGAGCCGTTTCAAGGGCCACTTGGAATCCGCCATTGTTGCCAGCCAGTATATACTTATATGCCCGTAGGAGAAACGTCCGTGTCCCACACCTAAGACGGAGAGAACTAATTCCAGGAACCCACTTGAAAACGTACTCGACGACCCTGCACCTTCGCGAATGGGCCTCCGACCATGTTGTAATCGCGACATTTCATTCGTTCCTAATTGTCCAGATCTTTCGACCACGTTGCATTCCGTTTCTAATCTTACTGTATTGTTCTGCAAATTACCTTCCGTACGCTATTTTAATTTTTCTCTATTGTTTTCTAGATTGTCTTCTGTAGCCTCGTTGAATCAGAGCTGTTCACAATTTTGTTTTGAACAAAGAAAATTGAATCACAAATTTTATTAACTAATATTTATGGTTGTTAATTAATTTTAATAGTTAGTAAAATTTTTAATCAAATTTCCTTCGGGCCTTTCAACTTTACTGAAATTTTTAGTGGCTCTAATTCAATGACCAGGGGGTGTTGTGTATTATTTTTAAGTTGTTTTATCGTTTTCTATATTGTCATTTGTGTGTTATTTTAAAATTATTTTATTGCTGCTTGAGTTGCCTTCGGCATGATGATAACTGATTTATTTTATTGTTCTGTAAGCCACTTTTTGTGCCGTATTTGTAATCTACACGAAACACTTTATGGAACATAAAAGCACACGTCTAGAGTTCTCCTATGAATAGCATTGTATTTAATCATAAAATCTTTCTTTTATTAATGAGCATTAATTCATCCGTTGTAATATAATTATTGCAAAAATACAATACGGTGTAGTAAAATAATTTTTTTCCTGTATTGAAATAATAATTGGATTTTAAATGATTAACGTCTTCAATAAATTTCTTTGCCTGTAAAAATTACTGTATTCAAAATTGCTATATAGGATGCAATTCTACCTGAAAGGAAATTGCGTTTGCAATTTCGTGTGCATCGTTGCGTTTAAAAAATTAAATAAAGTCATAGAAAAATAGACGTTGTCGTGTTATTCAACATTTTCCTCAACATCTCTTTCCTGTCTCGCTAAATTCTAGATTCAACCAGTCCCAATTGCTTGGCGCACCCTCTATATCGTAAATATGATAAGTCAATAAATATTCCGTGGCAGAACACATATTTCCCATGCTTTCCAAGCATGTTTCTCAAGAGATTCGTCTGAATTCACTTAAGTTGCCAAGGAATACCTCCGATGCATACCAGAAACTTATAATGTGCCGAGAAGTTCGTTCGAGAAGCCACTTTAAAACACTCTGCTCGTTTTTTGCATCTCTGGAAGTAGTTGCAACGATATTGTCGCGACGTTCCTCGAGAACGTGATGTCAAGTATGTCCCCAATTATGCGAGCGAATATTAAGTGGAGCCTATTGTAGGAGTACGAACCTGCCAGAGGGTGCAGTGGCAAACTGGCTCTACGCGAACGAATTCATTCTTATAATTACAGTGTTCTCTGCAGCAATTCAGGAACGTCTGCAAGCCGAAAAGAGAATAGCTTTCAAATGTACCGCTTTTTACGAGAATTTTTTATCGTTCCTCCGCCGTACGTACGTTCCCTCTATTATTTTGTCNCAACATTTTTCATATGTTTAATCAAATTGAAAGACTCGAAGAAAATTGAATCACAAATTTTATTAACTAATATTTATGGTTGTTAATTAATTTTAATAGTTAGTAAAATTTTTAATCAAATTTCCTTCGGGCCTTTCAACTTTACTGAAATTTTTAGTGGCTCTAATTCAATGACCAGGNGTGTCGCGGAGTTCTTGATTACGAGAGATCGCAACGAGCTTTCTTGCGTTCATGCTCGCGATCGCGATCGCTTAATGGCAGTTTATGGACGTAATGTGCATACGAGAAGATTCATGGGCGGTCGGTTTCGAGCGAATTCGAGCGGCGATGCACGTGGCTCGAACCGGGCCTGACGTAATTTGTCCCGCGCGCAAAAATTCGAGTTACGAGGTGGAGGAAGAGGGCCCCTACATAACGAGAGCCCTCTAATGAATGCTGCTGCACCGTTTTTGTCCCGGATGCGGCTCCTCGTGCATGCTCTCTGGCCGCTTTTATGGGTCCCCCGGGCGCACGCGAATTCTTGAAAAATTATATTCGAAACGCACTACGATCCAGGCCAACGGTACAATTCGGTGGTCGTAAAATGATCATATTATCGGTATTATTTATTCGGAATGTTTCTGTATTTGTTAATACTTTGATCCTTATATTAAACGTGTTTTAGTGACTTTTTCTTAAATAAGATTTAAGATGAACTAATCGTGTTCTTTCTTTTTTCTATTTCACGTTTTGCTGTCTTTTTTACAAAATATTGGGAACATTATTGATAGATTCTTCGCTTGATCATTGATCAATTATTTTATTCAATTTAATTCCAGCAACTGAATAATTAAAATTTTGCTTCAGTTACCGTATTACGACACTTATAGATTCTCCGTATAATTAACGAGAATGCAATAGAGTACAGAGTGTCCCAAAATAATGTATATTTAACGGGTCATAGCTTTCTGATTTTTCTTTCTGTTCAGAATGTAATTAATTGAAAATAACGAATGAATCAAGATTAACTTTTGCAAAAAGAAAATTTATTTTAAAATGCTATTGGAAGCATACGTTTTATATAGATTCTTTTGCAGTTTAAATATTAATTATGTGTGGATAAAAAGTGAAGTTATGATCATTCAAACTGTGTATAAATTTTTATGGGACCCCCTGTATTTAATCTGCTTCCCAGAGGAACAGCCATCATTCCAAAAGCTCTAATAACCTTCAGCTCACAAGCGTCTAACTCTTACATCGACTTTAAAGGAACAGAAAGAAGATAAAAATTGTCCGCATCCAGTTTCTCGACAAATCGTCAACTTCTTCCGATTAGCCACTAACAAGCGAATTCTAATTTAAATTAAAAAAAATCACATCGCAAAATATACCCGACAACTCTCCGCAGGGCGTCCGATTGGCAATCTCTACGGCCGTCCTGGATCGTTCGTTGCGTCCCTGTTGTTTACAGTCCTTCCGATAAATAGCGCGGTCGGGCAATATTAATTAATTAACAAGTGTAATGATCGTCGTGGCATTCGACAAAAATATCTTCGACGTCCGGCAAACTGGCCTGTGTACGCGTGGAAGATTGGATCGACGTTTTAATGACTGGAATACATCGGGCGAGGAGGATCGCGCGTTCCGGCTCGCCAAACAATTTGATTTGCATAAAACATTCCTATCGACCCTAGCACCGTGCTCCCGTTATCCCGTGGACCATGCTCTCCGTGCTCGTAAAAACGTCGGAAATTCGCCTGGACGACGCTGGACCGTGTAATTCCGAATCCGTGTCACGGCGAAACACGAGCGATTCGATCAAGCCTACGTCTGCCTGGAGCTGTCCCTTGAATCTTTGATGCCACAGAGAATCGATTCGCGATCGTTCAATTGAATTCCAGCGAGGTTGATAGGATGGGATTTTGGTTGGTGGGATGGGATAGGTGAAAGGAAGATGAGTTAGGTTCCTTTCTTTTTTTTTTTTTTTTTTTTTTTTTTTT
>SMSQ01026048.1:631289-733750 GCA_019453375.1 Ctenoplectra terminalis
TTTTTTTTTTTTTTTTTTTTTATTGTGTGTTGAGAGAAGTGTCGAGGGAATTTAATTAAGGGTTTAGTAGCTTGGAATTTGTAAGAATTGCGGTGGGACAATTTGTTTGATAATAGACATCTTTAATAGTGATGTCGTACAGATTTGGATGATCTGACTACGATTTTGAAGAGTACAAAAAATTCTAGAACGAGGTGTGAAATGTATTATAATTCTAAAGAAATAGAGCGATCGTTAGGAAGATAGAAAAGTATCGTACGATACGAATAAAAAAGTTTTTAATCACTCACGATTACTTATCTTTTGTGAAAAGAGGAAAATGTATTAGATGCTTATGGAATCAATTTGTATTAAAAAATAAGATGAGAGCTAAATCCTATGATTTTCATCATCGTTGTTATCGAGATATATATTTGATACTGTTTCTGTTACTGTTAATATCTTACCACCGGAGGAGAAATAAAATAAAACAAGTAAGTACTAGTTCAAAACTGGTGACATAAAATACATTGATACAATATTTGCAGTATTTTTAACATCTACGTCTCACGTCCGTTTGCATACTCTAGTCGCTATAAATTATTGTATCACTGCTGCCTACATCCTTTGATTCTACAGAAACCAATTTCAGAATACGTTGCAAATGTATGAAACTAAAAAAGGATCGCGAAATGATTCGATAAATCGTTCATACCGCGCCTAAATTCCACGATTGAATATAAATGTAGACCGTCATGGCTCCGGTTACTAACTCTGGACTCTCCGAATTCATCCATTCGCGAGGAGTCGTAGAAGCAAGAAGAATCTCGCGAACGAAAGGCTCATAAACGGGTTACCGGCTTGGTTCGGTCGATGTCGGACGACAGACGACAGACGACAGGACCCCAGGCGGCAGCAACAGCAGCAATTCTCCTTGCTGAAGGGTCCTCGTCCACGGATCTCGGAGCTGAGCCACCCTTGAGCACGACTCGCTCCTCTCTTCGTAGACCCCTTGTCTCATGGCGTCTACGTTTCACGTAGGCAGCCAGGCCCCTTTAAGCATATAAATTATTAGAGCCGTTTCAAGGGCCACTTGGAATCCGCCATTGTTGCCAGCCAGTATATACTTATATGCCCGTAGGAGAAACGTCCGTGTCCCACACCTAAGACGGAGAGAACTAATTCCAGGAACCCACTTGAAAACGTACTCGACGACCCTGCACCTTCGCGAATGGGCCTCCGACCATGTTGTAATCGCGACATTTCATTCGTTCCTAATTGTCCAGATCTTTCGACCACGTTGCATTCCGTTTCTAATCTTACTGTATTGTTCTGCAAATTACCTTCCGTACGCTATTTTAATTTTTCTCTATTGTTTTCTAGATTGTCTTCTGTAGCCTCGTTGAATCAGAGCTGTTCACAATTTTGTTTTGAACAAAGAAAATTGAATCACAAATTTTATTAACTAATATTTATGGTTGTTAATTAATTTTAATAGTTAGTAAAATTTTTAATCAAATTTCCTTCGGGCCTTTCAACTTTACTGAAATTTTTAGTGGCTCTAATTCAATGACCAGGTGGTGTTGTGTATTATTTTTAAGTTGTTTTATCGTTTTCTATATTGTCATTTGTGTGTTATTTTAAAATTATTTTATTGCTGCTTGAGTTGCCTTCGGCATGATGATAACTGATTTATTTTATTGTTCTGTAAGCCACTTTTTGTGCCGTATTTGTAATCTACACGAAACACTTTATGGAACATAAAAGCACACGTCTAGAGTTCTCCTATGAATAGCATTGTATTTAATCATAAAATCTTTCTTTTATTAATGANTTTTTTTTTAAATAAACGAAACAAATAAAATAAAGCCTCTAACTTTCATTGAAATAAAGAAAATCTATTTCCAAATATTCTATACCTTAATTGAATTGAAATACAAGTTATTTCAAAATATATTGGCAATATATTAGAAATATTAAAAATATTAGAAATATTAGAAATAGTAGAACTATTAGAAATGGTAGAACTGTTAGAAATGTTACCTATAAGCAAAACAATGGCAAAGCCGTAAAATTTCATCGTAAAACAACGAAAGATCATTTCTATCCTCGGGTTCGCGTATACTCGGGCACGAGGAAAGGAGCACGAATGCGTAGGAGCCACGATGTCGACAGGATGCCCCGGGAACGACTCGGTACACGAAGGCACACGCCGCAATCATAATTAATTACAACGAAGACAGGCGTAATAATAGATTCGGTCCGCTGACAGGCCCTTCACGCAGAAAATCTTCACGGAAAGAAAGCAGCGCCGTTGGTGGTATCTCTCGACTCTTAGTGAATCAAGAGTCACCCAGAGATCGAAGGCGGCGTGGAGCAGCCACGTGTCGCGAGCTAACAGCATGAATTTCTGTCGTAAATTTTCTTGGAATTGCGAGACTCGAGATTAATTTTAATCGTACCTTCGTTGCACAAATAATTGGATTCAATGGCTGAACGTTACGCTTAAATTTAGAAAATTGTTTTTATCAAACTGGTAATTAACTTAGATATTGATTAAATCCTTTCTTCTATAAGAAAACCGAAGATTCGACAGATGAAATAAATACAGCGGTACGCAAATATTTTTGTGGCCACTGTATCTCGTCGACCACCTACGTACTCATCTTTCGAACTACCTTATTGAAACGAGGATCGTCCAAGCACAGTTTCATATTTCCTCAAGTTCGTCGCGCTGCACCGCTATCGGCCATTACACCCGCAACGCTTCCGCGATTGTTAAAAAATGAGCCTTAAGGAGCATAAAGTTCGAAGGTTTAGGGCCTACAAGCGTATCGGTTAATAGCTGCTCAGAGCCATGAATTAATTTACGAATGCCGACGCGACTTTCTTCGCGATTTTATGGCAAGTCGCTAAGTGGTTTAATTATCCTGGAACAAGGCGAACGGACCGCGGATCCTGATCACTTTCTCATGATTTACATTGATGATTATACGATGAAAAAAAATTACGAGGCAGAAGATAATTACAATAATTAACATATATTCAGTGAAGTTAGTGGTTTTTAAGTTATTAAGAAGATCTGTTTTAAATAATAGAAACCGTTGGAAGAGGCAAGTTTAGATAGAAACTAATGATCCTTTCTCACCTAAATGGCTATCGCATGAATTTGTTTGCAGCCAGTGACTCGATTCTTTAAATGTAGAGTAGCCATTACTATTACATGAATAGAAACACGAAAGAGCATTTAACACTAGGACTACTGCCGATTGAACTACACTTACTTAAAAAAATATATAATGCCAACGAAATCGATCTTTATTCATATTTTTAACAAGAAACTACGAAAAATTGTCAGAAATGGATTACAGTAAATTTATAAAATAATAAATTTCTCATTTCGACTTCGTTCAATTTCTCTGTTAATAGAGAACGAAACGAAATCAATATTTCACTGCCTACAAAACCTAACCCCTACAAAACACTCTTCTCTCACATCTACAGCTCTCGAAACTCACTCGCTATAAACATTTGTAAAACATTTCTGTTCCTCCATTATAAACAGCATCTACACCCAAACCTGCCAGTCCCCGAAACCAATTAATTACAACGTCAAACATTGCCCAGAGGCTCCAGTAATGTTTTCACTTATCAACGGATCGCCATTTCTCGCAATTTTCCCGCTCTCCATAATTACCCATCGTTTCGAGACCCGTGATCGACACGAATGATCCACGATCCGCGATCGGTGTCTAAATCGAGCCGTTTCGATTTCGTTACGCCGTTCGAAACGATCGATCGACGCCGGTCGATCGGGCTCGTCTAACCTTGGAACGGTCCGGCGGCGGTCAATTTACATTTCGTCAACGCCGGCTGTCGTTAGGCAGATGCGAGCGCAAATTGGACGGTCCCGATGTTGTCCCCCTTTTTCTGCGGATCACCTGCCTTCCTACGTGCAATTACGGCCGATTTCATCGGGCTTTGAGAAGTGTCGCGCGATCACGGAACGATCCAGCTCACGTGTTGCGCGCGGACGCACGCACCCGGATAAGGAAGCGGCGGCTCCACGATCGGCTGGCATCGACGAATTGCTCGTGATTCCCGGTACCATGGCTGGAAGAACTCGGAACCATCATCGGTGTAATTTATCAACATTATCCTAAATTAACCGCGACACACGGGATCCTGGATCGCGCGCGCTTTAATTCTTGCACGAGACGCACGCTTCGTGCATTGAAAATTTGCCGGCAACGGCTTGGGTGTCTGGTGTCGGACGAGTATTTTGTGATACAGGAGAAGTTGATTGTTCGATTACTCGAATAATGTCGCGAGATAATGAGAAATAAATATTATAAATATAGGGAAGAATTACCAAAATGGTACTTTTTAAGATATTTTGTGTTGTATTTTCCATTTGGTACTAATTTATATGGAAATTATTATTAAAAATTGAAGCTTAATGCTTGGACCTTTGACTGTTGATCATTCGGAGAGAAAGCGTTTGCAATGTATAACAATAATTGTTACCGTTAGGTTGTCAGTTGTGAATTATATAAAATTAAATAATTTCCGCAAATACCTACTTCTACTCGTATCTATTGAGATTTTCAAACATTTGAAATATCTTTTAAACAATGCATCGATGTAGTTTGTTATTTAAGTATAATTGGAGACAGTGACTAATGCGCGATATTTTCGTATAATCTTAATTTTTAAAACATTACGCGTCATTGGGTATTCAGCCTAAAGAGCAGATGTAGCTTTACGAAGGTAATATCATAGAACGGCATGGTGATTTTTAATCGATTCAAAAGCTCGAGTACACGAACGTAAAATATCCTTGTTAGCAGGGCAATCGTTTATTGAATCATTGTAATTAAAGGTCATTGAATTTCATGAGGAGGCTGTGCCGATGTTTCATCGAGGGTAGTCAGATTGACGTCGCTGGTCCATCATCTAACAGAATTGACGACGCCCGGGAAGTTTAATATTATCGTGCATCCAGCAATTTCATATTACGTACGAATAACGTGCTGGTTATATTAATGGCACCTAGTTTCGTGCGTGTTAATGTTCGCAGGAAGGAGCAGCGACACGGAGGTGCGACGATGATTAACCATTTTTTGTGATACAGACGCTGTCATTGATCGAACGGTTGTTTTATCGAAATCAATTTCTTGTTCGCATAGAATTATATTTAATATACTGAATTTCTTTCTCATATTTGCTCTTTTCAGGGATCATTTTCTTAAGTTAGTAAACACTGATCTAACTTTACGTTTAATTATATTTTATCCGTTTCAAGAAATGAATAAGTTAAATAAAGAAAATTGATATTAGTGAGAACTTTAATTTGACACCAATAATAGTCGAAAAATAAAAAAGAAAATTGTTAAACGAACTATTATATTCCTCTCGTCGAATAATTGTACATGAAATTGTTTTTTAACTTGAAAGTACAGGTCCGTAAAATATGAAAAAAAAAATTTCATGAAATACAAACGGGAAGTACCGTGCACGCTTGAAATAATTAACATCACGCTCGCTTTAATAACCATCATTGGAGGTAACTTTTCGACTTTGATTTAAGTTGAAAATAATATCTTTCTTTGTATGGTAGACTCGCGTTACCATTTTACCATTGCAACGCCCACAGGATCTCAACACAGTGTCGACGCGTTGCGACAGTAAAACATATTTTAGTGCTCGCCACAGACTCTTCATCGTAAATAATTCTGGCTGACAGTTTACGGGCACCTATAAATATCAATAATTATTGTCAGAAGGCGTGTTGCCCTGTATGCTATGCACGGTCCATTTCTGACCGATGCTTTTTGTACGGAGCAGGTCGTGAATGCCACTCGTTCGAGAAATTGAATTGTCACGCGAGCCAAGAACAAATTCTGGTAACTTGTTGCAATAGGAAGCAGATTTAATTCTTTTGTCCCTTAGAATCTGTTTAACCATTTGCTGCGAAGAACGGTTACAAATAGCGATCGTATGAAACCCTTCTACAATCTAGAAATAGTAAAAATTACTACAAGCATTATTATTAAACTTGTCCAAGGAACTTTTCACAAAGTCAACTACTTGACGTTAGGTCAATGATATTCGTACGAAACCTATCCACGATGTTTAAATAATAAAAGTTACAAGTATTAAATAACTGGTCAAAGAAATTTCCACGCATCTAACTTTTTGAATTCGAAAAAATCTATTTCTTCAACCCCGTTTATACATTTACTATCAAGAGCAATTTAAAATAGCATTCGTATGAAGCCTATCTACGATTTTTAAGTAGTATAAGTCACATTAAATTAGAATTTTCGCAAACCTAAACTTTTGACACTGAGTCATTAGCCAACCAAACTAACTTAAAATTGAAAAGAGCTATTTAAAATCGTATCCGTACCAAACCCATCTACGATTTTTAAGTAGTATAAGTTACATTAAATATAGAATCATCGTCCAATAAAATGTTCACAAACCCAACCTTTTGACACTGGTTCAATGACCAAGCTAACTAACTGAAAGTTGCAAAGATCCAACCCTTCCATTCCATCTACCCGTTTGCTACCAAGAACGTCTGAGAATCGCGTTCGTACGAAACCCATCCACAATCCTTCACGAAGTCAGTCCCGATAGTCCCGTCTGAGTAATATCCCACGTATTTTACGCGGCTCCGTCGAACGGTGCCGCGGCGTTTACGTGCGCGGCCTAACCACACCCAGGGTCCCTAAGCGCCCGTAAATATCCGCGCTCGCGGTGAAACTATCTCTCGGAAATCCGAAGGAGCCGAGCACACCGGCCGGTCGGTCCCGTGAAAGCGCTTAGGCGGGACGATCGGACCACCAACGCTCGCAAAAACTTAATCGTCGTGGCTTCGACGCGGGAACGGCCGCGATATACCCGGCGTCCCGGCGCGATAAACTTTAAGGCGAGCGTGATTTATCGCGCGTACGCCCTTATAATGCTAACATATTCCCGATGCACTAAACCGAACTCGCATGGACGAGGAACGAAGAGGTAGGAAAGGATAGAGTGAATAAGGGAAAAAAGCGGGCCGCGATTTATAGCGGGCATGATCGAGATTAGTAACAACATTTTGCCGGATGCAACAACCGTGTGCCGTCCATCCATGCGCCGCCAGTTATTACGTTTACCGCCGGCGACAAACGAGACACCGGAATTTATGGAACGCGCACCGAGTACCGGCGACGTTTTTGACGTTTCCTTTGAATCGAGCTGGCACGGAGAAAAGTGGGAGAAAGCTGGTTAGGTGTTCCGTGAGAAGCCTTGGAACTCTGTGATAAGAGTGTGAGCATGGTTTGGTAGGTTTCTGGTATGTCTCGGTGTGATTTATGGTGAGCTGGTGGATGTCGATACAGAAGTTTGGATTGGACGTGGGATTTTGTGAGGTATGAGAGAAATGTAAATAAATTGGAATACATTATGTAATTGTGACATGATAATTTTGTGGGTGAATGTTTGAATGCTTAATTTTTGATTGGAAGAACATTGGGTCGGTTGGAAAGTAATTGTGTTATTTTTAAAGGAATCAGTACATCGTAAATTGAATTGACGCCTAAATTAGAAAAGTATATTTGCTAGAATAAATGCATGTGAATTTGTAATACTAATTTTGATATTTATAATATTCAGTGATATTCTCATCCGCAAGACCATTTTACTCGGAATTGGTTCAACGTGTTATTTCTTTTTTTTTTTTTTATTTGTGCGTGTGAAGCATATACGAAGAGAAATTATTATTAATTTCCTGCTATTTGGTGTTAAGAATAATTGTATTATTTTTATGAAATTCTGTTGGTTTATGTAATTGTCTTATTGAAGATTAGTATGTCACAGTATCTATGTTTGGGATATTTAAAAAATTCTTAAAAATGGTGTTCATTGTTATTCGTTTCTATAGCATTATAAATTTGCCAGATAAGCTTCAATGTTGCTGATTAAGTTGTAAATGAGGCATATATTATTACGGCTCGCGCAGCTTTTATATTTTTGATTTACGAAGCTTCTTTCTGCGAGAGGAATCCATTTCGCGAGATGCAATGAAATACGAGCTTCATAAAAAACAGAATTGCGAAGCGGCCATGATTTATGCGATGGACACTTCACAATAGAAGGGACCATTTGCAATTACGATCTCTGAGCCGCGTATTTCCGTTAATGCATCGTAACATGGAAAAATAATCGCCCCCCACGCGAACCGCGTAAATTAATCCACAACGAGATCCAGTTTCGAATAAGATGGAAGGTGTTATCAAAGTACTTACTCTTTCGAACATAAATTTGAACGATCTTATGAAGGATTGCTTGAAAGAATCGCTATTTTTTAACAATCGCTGTAATTTTGTTATCATCGATCAATATTGTTATCGAGCAAATAATTCCAATACCAGAATATTCATCTTAGAAACCTCGAAAGGTAACAAATAAGAAGCTTCGATTTCATGAAACGAGCGATCGAAGGAAGCACTGGTCGATGCCCAGACGTCACCGGATCGACAGGGAAGCTTTCACATGCACACGACCGGGATCATCGTCCGAGTGGAAGTCAGCTTGCGCTCCAGACGCCTCCTCCTTGGCGCTGGTCGTTCACCGTGCCGCAAAAAACTGAGGCCATCCATCTCGAGTCCGGACAGCGCCCTTACGAATTCCAGGGACGTACGTGCCGTATAATTAGAACGTAAAAATTTACATTGGCCGCGAGAAATCGCGACCAGGTTATTTTTCTTTCGAGTACCTTCCAAAAAAAAAAGAGAGAGAGATAAAAAAATAAGAAATCGAAAAATAATAGTCGACCTAGAGAACGGGAGGACGTTGAACGTGAAGATGAAGAAGGAAGAGGAAGAGATGAAAGGAACGTTATTTCTGAGTGTCTCAACGGGGTTTCTTCGGGTGTACGGTTTAAAAAAAATCTCAGCCAACAGGCACGTAAGTTACGTTTCTAATTGAAACGTAAAAATTGTGTACACACTCGTGACGCCATCGTCCCGATGTCCGCTGTGACCGTGTGTAATGTGCACGCATAGTTATAAAACACCAACGACCAAACGCTCGTAAAATCGTCGAGGTCCTGGTTATGAGATGCGTCCTGCTTGGGAACTAGCTGTGGACTCTAGACGAGCCTATGATGACTGGCTAGAGACCGTGACAGATTTGTGTTCAGGGTAATTTAGTGGAATATGTTACTCAGACTTTTTCTGGTTTAACGTACGTCCATTATGACACGTGTCATGAATGTTCATTAATTTTTTTGCGCTCGAGAGGTGAAGTGTTAATCCGTGATTAGATATAGCAGGGATGGTTTCCTTGATAGTTTCTTTTTTGCGTTCATTCATTACGATATAGTTGATTTTTTAGAGTTTCTATAGCTGGTTAAAATTTTTAATGCTTGTGTGTAAATTTAGTAATAAATTATTGAAGTTCTTCCGCTTCAGCAGTTAGTTAAACGTTGACCCTCACCCCTTTTCTTAACTCCATTTCCCGTAAGAACTTATACAGATTTAATTTCAATCTATTTAGTATATATGTATATATTGCTGGAGGAAATTATAACAATTATTTATAGATCAACCTCTTCAGTATTTTCTTCGTTATTAATGTATTATATTATTAAAAAAAAAAAAAAAAATATTGCGTCTTGTACTGTACTAATCTGCAGCAAATAAATTTACAACGAGGTTACTCTTGTAAATGTGCTTGGATAAGAAAATCTATTAAGCTATCTTGCAACGCTAATCTGAATTTCTATCAGATTCCTTTGTATGACTCATATGTGTCATTAATAATAATAAGAAAAAACAAATACTTGGCGAGAAAATGCGACATAAATAAAGTAGAAGCTCCAGAAGGAAATTAATTACTCATAATTCATAGTGTCTTGCTTAGTCATTGATACAAAGAGGAGCATAATCACGAAGTATATTAATGGGTGGAGAAAACGCGTCGAGCGTGATCGCAACGAGCACCGTCTTCATGGTTTGTTGAATTTCGGAAGCGTCCGTAAAGTGTCTGCCTTTCAGCCTTAATTTAAGCTGGGAGAGCAGAAAATAGTGTACCGGAGCCAAGTCTGGAGCCCAGCGAGGATGATACAACGCTGTGACTCCTTTTTTGCTCCGGGAATTGTTGGCCAACGGCTGCATTGTGAGGCTACGTATTGTCGTGCCGCGAGATGACGAGAAAAACGCGTTCACAGTTGTTAAGCACGACGTAGAGTAAAATAAGAATGATCGTAAGATTTCTAGATTTTATCCGGAAAAAAAAACGGAAAATCGGCTTTTCAAGCGATCGTATAACAAACTGGATAATCGAACCTTACGTTCCAATTTCAATATTTATTGTAAATACTACACGCTTCAAAAACTACGACACGTTACAAACATTTCAACCACTAGAAATAAAAAATTCCAAGATATAAGATCCAACGTACAAGATCGAAATTAACGATCTAAAACGAGTAACGATAAAAGGGACCGCTATTTTCATACAGAGATTTATAATCTCTGAAACGAAAATCTTATCAGGTTTAAACCGTCGGCACTATCTACACCCACCGACGACAGAATCGAATAATCCACTGGAAGATTCGCGTATTCATGAATTTTAGTTTTAAACAGTGGAGGTCGACGGTCCTTGCGCCCGGCAAAAACTCCCCTCCGCGGGTTAAGCGGCTTCTCGTATGCTTAACTCGAAGTCAATCTCTCTCGGTGGAAGGAAGAAGAGAGAAAGGAGCTGGTGGAATCGGTTTTACGAGCGTACGATAAATTATGATCTGTCAAAACAGGACTACCAACCACTCGGCACGTCGACCGTTTCGCCTGGTACCAGTTCGTCGATGCAGGTGCAATAGACGCTTCTCGTCGGTTGCCGGTTTTTAATTTCGCCTTTCGCAACGTCGATCGTTTCCCGTTGCTGTGCCGTTTCGAAATCACCCCGATCGCGTCCAGCGATCGTACAAAAATGTGTAACGAAACATCCGTACGATACTAAAACTTAATTGCGAACAAGCTGTCTTTTTATTGACAAACCGACCGACGATATTTCACACCGGACCATTGATCTTTATTAAACTTCCTTATCCTTTCCATTTTCTTTTCGTTTTCTCGAATCATTCGAAGCATCCTGCAAGTATATTAATTATCACGTAATAACGAAGAACGGACTAACTCGAAGATTTCATTGCACGGACGTGGTTGTTCTTCGTAAACGATCGATTTAAAGAGCCATATCCGAAAGCACATCCGCTCGAGATGATTCCAGTCTCTCCCGTGTTTACGATACCAGGCAGACTGAAACACGGANAAACGCGTTCACAGTTGTTAAGCACGACGTAGAGTAAAATAAGAATGATCGTAAGATTTCTAGATTTTATCCGGAAAAAAAAACGGAAAATCGGCTTTTCAAGCGATCGTATAACAAACTGGATAATCGAACCTTACGTTCCAATTTCAATATTTATTGTAAATACTACACGCTTCAAAAACTACGACACGTTACAAACATTTCAACCACTAGAAATAAAAAATTCCAAGATATAAGATCCAACGTACAAGATCGAAATTAACGATCTAAAACGAGTAACGATAAAAGGGACCGCTATTTTCATACAGAGATTTATAATCTCTGAAACGAAAATCTTATCAGGTTTAAACCGTCGGCACTATCTACACCCACCGACGACAGAATCGAATAATCCACTGGAAGATTCGCGTATTCATGAATTTTAGTTTTAAACAGTGGAGGTCGACGGTCCTTGCGCCCGGCAAAAACTCCCCTCCGCGGGTTAAGCGGCTTCTCGTATGCTTAACTCGAAGTCAATCTCTCTCGGTGGAAGGAAGAAGAGAGAAAGGAGCTGGTGGAATCGGTTTTACGAGCGTACGATAAATTATGATCTGTCAAAACAGGACTACCAACCACTCGGCACGTCGACCGTTTCGCCTGGTACCAGTTCGTCGATGCAGGTGCAATAGACGCTTCTCGTCGGTTGCCGGTTTTTAATTTCGCCTTTCGCAACGTCGATCGTTTCCCGTTGCTGTGCCGTTTCGAAATCACCCCGATCGCGTCCAGCGATCGTACAAAAATGTGTAACGAAACATCCGTACGATACTAAAACTTAATTGCGAACAAGCTGTCTTTTTATTGACAAACCGACCGACGATATTTCACACCGGACCATTGATCTTTATTAAACTTCCTTATCCTTTCCATTTTCTTTTCGTTTTCTCGAATCACTCGAAGCATCCTGCAAGTATATTAATTATCACGTAATAACGAAGAACGGACTAACTCGAAGATTTCATTGCACGGACGTGGTTGTTCTTCGTAAACGATCGATTTAAAGAGCCATATCCGAAAGCACATCCGCTCGAGATGATTCCAGTCTCTCCCGTGTTTACGATACCAGGCAGACTGAAACACGGAAACTGTCAATAATTACGGTTCATCATGCTATTGCATCGTAATTCATAATCGGTATTCAATTAACGTTGCTGCCTGATTATAGGCCACCGATCGACGCTGGGTAAATCTGGGCTCGATTTTAGTGGCCAGGCTACGCGTTGAGAGATTTTCGACTCTCTGATTTCACTCGTAAAGAGTAAAAGCTGCTTATTTGCTGCAACCGCGGGAAGTTGGTCCAAGATATTTAACGAATCAAGCGAGTTTAATCGGTGATTTATGTCGTCGTACGATTACAATGTTTCCTTCGTCACGACGATGAAGAAGATCGACCTATTGAGTCTAGATTTATTGTTGCGCTTCGATGAATCCATCTTCCTCAATTCTTAATTTATTTTCTTATAAAAAAAATTTACTTCCTTAAGTCACCGCACACTTGTAAGTTTTTAATAAAATGTTTAGCTAAGTAAACTTTCGATAACTCTTAAAAAGACAGCAGAGTTAAAGGTTCTCTGTGACATGAACAATCAGTGGGTGTTAGATTTATTTTACAATTATATCATAAACGTTCTTTTATTTTAAACTTGTTGACTGTCCGATGACTTACGGACGAGAGTATACGTTCCACGATAGTTTAGAGTTTAAAGAAAAAAAATGATGGACCATCCTTTCGCGGTTATGGTTTGAGGCGAATCGAAACAACATCGAGTGCCATCACGTTCCAATCACCATGCACTGATTCCTGGTTTAATTCGCAGGCGACGCGTAGTAGTAGGCGTTGAACGAGTCAGCAGCGGCTACCAGTTCTACCAACAGGCTAGGAATCCTGGTCATGGTTAATCGTTAATTAGCACGACGTGTTTTATGGCGTCGCGAGCTCCGGTCGGCTTTCGCCTCGTCATTTGATTTCTGTCGAAGATTGGCCGATCGAACGACCGCCGGATGCCGATCGACAGGATATCCTGTCGGCTAAATTAGCCGGTTCCTGTGGACACCGATTATTCGTGAAAATCGAAGTTATTGGCGACGCGGTTGAGCCGTGTTCTAATTGCCGCTACGCGGTGGTTATGTGAAACGTTGATCTAATTATCCAGGAAAATATATCTTGTTTGACTGGGTCTGTGTAACCCATTTGTCTTTGTCAGTTTGTTGGCAATGTTGGAGAATTTTGAAATTCCCGAAATCAAATTTGAAATTATAAAATATTTGCTCCACGGAACGAGCTTGAAAAAGATTGTTTTATATATTTTATTTTGTAAAGTTGGAACGGAGTTAATGAAAGTTTATAGGATTCTGTTGTTTAACAATTTTTAAGACGATGAAAGAAATATCAAGAAACTCTAAACCTGATCTGAAGATCATGTAGTATTCTTTCGTAAAGTTTTTAATTCATAATATGAATCTTTCAAGATGGTTTATTTTAAGTATAGGAAATCGTGTCTTAAATATTGAAATCTGTTAATTGTAATTGTTACAACTGTACTGTATAATCTTCTTCTAAAGAAAAAGGAATAATTAATCAGAATACCTCACCATTTCCGTTATTCGTGCAATTATTTAAAATCACTTTAAACGAGTTTTACCATCTCGAACAATTTTCTAAAAATTCAACACCACTTTGAATCTTTATGAACATCATTGATACAATTTATGAAAATAGGGAGCGTGACTCACTCAACCAGACATTACTCAGCTAATTATTATACGTCCACTAAATCCACCTACTCTAATCTACTTCAATTTCAAGCAGAGCCAAAACGATCGGCATGACGCGAAATATCGACCGAGATATCGCACGCGCGTACCTGAAACACTGAACGACGAAGAGGAAGTTAAATCACGGCCGCCGACAAGTCGTTATTAACGGACTATTCTGTCAAATATTTTCTCCACGCTTGGATATTACACAGCGTGCGATTACATTTACGTAACTTACTACTTGCGTACCCGACCCTCGATAATTTCTTACGAGAAACGTGCAAACTTCGTTTCACCGGCCTCGAAATATTAGCATTGGACACCGTTCCCGTGATAACTCGCGAGGCATGATGGTGTTTCGAGCATGTGCCGCCATCGAAATTCCTATGATCGTTACCTGGCGATCCAATATTGGCTGTCGAGCCAATATTTGCTCTTTCAGTGCCGTTCTACAGATAGCTGTGTTAAATTGTAAATTAGTACACGTTCACACCTTTGTCTCGTTCGTTGGAAACTTTTTATGTTGATCGGTACAATTTGTTGCAGGTTTTAAAGCCACGATTGTGCAGGTAATATTGTACGTTCGATATAAAAACGAGCGAGAATTGATTTCATGCTTTGTGACTGTGCATGTTTCTATTTCAAGCCAACTGTTGCAAAAGTGGAGGTTATTTGAGGTAATTGTGGAACTGTATAGTCGAAGAATGGGAAGTTAGATATTATAATGAAGTTGTAATTCTAGAATTTCTTTGATCGAAGGTATTTTGTTAGCGAAAGTGATTGGGAACATGCATTTTATCCTTTGAGAATTTATTTACGTGTAACGGTGTTCGTTCGATACAATTTTTATATTTAATGGAAAATATACGACTCAACGTATCGATCGAAACAATCTACTTAACAATATTTAAATATCAGTTTGAATATCAATTTTACAGTCAAGAACACGGTATCAATATCTGAAAACAGAAAATGCATCGGTTACTTTATCGTCATTCCGCGGAGAGAAAAAAATCAAGTCCATAAACCTTTAATGTAATACTACCTATGCATCTCAATATATTTAAATATCAACTAATTATTTAAATATTAATCAAAATAACGTACTCTACATCTACCATTCGGACCAATCAATTTAATTACTAACAGAATTTAAATTACACTTTTTAAACCCTCTTGCTCTCATCTACGATTATCAACCAAGAATTCCATTTAACCTTAGCAGCCAGTGATCGTTAACATCTTGCCTACCCTGTTAACAAAGACCACAGAGCACGCTCGCAACAGTTACGCGAAACAATCACTTTACCCCATGAGCAATAATTCTGCTTCTCGTCAGCACCCGCGATCCCCCAACCGAACAATAAATTTCGTCACGGCGTAAATAATAAAAAGGTAACAGAAACCAGACGTCGTCTACGCGTATCGGCGTTGATCCGCGCGTGGACTTTATTGAGTATCGCCACGGAGCTTTTGCACGGCTATAAATTGCTGGAAAAAACGATCGTACGCCGAGAGTTATCCGCGTGAAACGCACCTAGCAAATAGCGTAGTGAACTCAACTACGGTAACCAAAAGAGAAAAAGAGAGAGAGAAAGAGAGGCGGGGGCCTCGTGGAATATCAGATAAGTCGAAATGAATTGCCCAGCGCAAAGTCACCGATTGTCAGAGATCTCATTGCCGATTGCTACGAGCTTTCAGTGTTCGAGCTCGCACATTTGATACCGTGCAGGCACGCAACGTTTTACGAGGTTGCTACACACCATGCTCGCTCCGTGGACGTTCCGTTTCTGAAATCGACGAATAATAGACGTATCTATGTTGTTGATGCAGTGTATCGCTAGATAAATCTCGGTCGTTTCACCCTTTTGCGCCCTGGCTGAACTTCCCTGTCGCAGTGACATTCGTTTGTGCAGTGTGTTAGAAAGAAAGTTTTATGCAGAAATTCAGGATAAACATATTGGTTAAAGCTGTTTTTTTTTGTCGTTGTTGGGTTTTTCATTTCCATTCTTATCGTAGAAAAAGAGATGGAGATTATAATAAGATGGTATAACCGAGAAAAGGGTGGCTCCACGCGTAGAAATAAACTTGAAACTTAGAACAAAATTTGTTCGTAAGAAGCTTAGCGTGAATTTGATTATTTCATTTGATGATCGCCAGATTTTAGTCAATTTGGACTTTTATTCGTAGAGTGACGTTAAAGGAATAATCTACGCTGAAAATAGAGTAAATCTCAGTTCAGAGGAAGAATCGTGCAAGCTTTTGGGCAATTAAAGTATAACCATGTTAAGAATTCATGACTCTGGTTCAGTTTATGTAAATTGATAAAATGGTTAATAAATGTATTATCAGTATTTATCGTGACATTGGTATCTCTTATTAATACAAGCATAAGTCCTTGAGAATTTCAACCCCTTAAGGAATTAGAAGGGTGATTGGTAGTTCATTTTCAAAGGAAGATTCATTTCTTGAAAATGATACGAGAAAAAAGTTGTCAGCCAAATCATTAATTCAGAAGGCTGTACCGTGTGATTTTAATACTTCGGTGAAATATGCTGTATAGAAATGAAATTCTTCATATAACAATGAAACGAACGCACTGAATTCTATCCTTATTGGCAGTAGGATTAACACGACTTTTAGTAAGATTTATCTTATATTACAAAGTCTGTATTTTAATCTACGAAGAGTAAGAATTATTGCATCAAGACTGTCGAGATAAAGTGGAGTGAAATTTCTAATACTTTCGTACGATTTAATTATACAATGCGGAATAACATTTTTTCTCTCTTTTTTTTTTTAAGTGAAAAGAAACGCCTTAAGAATGCACCTTTCAATTTACGAACGTAAAAAAGCAGGCACTGAAAAAAACAATTTATCTACATCTTCTNTAACACGACTTTTAGTAAGATTTATCTTATATTACAAAGTCTGTATTTTAATCTACGAAGAGTAAGAATTATTGCATCAAGACTGTCGAGATAAAGTGGAGTGAAATTTCTAATACTTTCGTACGATTTAATTATACAATGCGGAATAACATTTTTTCTCTCTTTTTTTTTTTAAGTGAAAAGAAACACCTTAAGAATGCACCTTTCAATTTACGAACGTAAAAAAGCAGGCACTGAAAAAAACAATTTATCTACATCTTCTTAAGCACAGCTTAAATAACAATCTCCCCTATCAGTATGTTAGCCAACACGCATTCCACCATCTAGTAACCGATCCAATTCGTACGTTCCTTCTGCCTCTTGCATCCGGAAGCTTCGATTATCTCTAATTGCCATCGCCACTTGTAACGACGCCGATTAACGAGTCCAAGTGTTAGCAGTCTTGCAACAGAACTCTTCGTGGTAAATGTAGCGAGTGTAGCAATTACCACGTATCGTTGCTCGTAATTACAGCCTACCAGCAATCGGTTGTGTGACTTTTTTTTTTCTAGAATATTCTCTCTCTTTGAAAGGTAAAAATTTGACTGTCACGAATCGTCGTTAATGATATTTAACTTTTTGTCCGACAGCATTTATAATTTTTTTTTTTCATCGCATTCTACGTGGAATTCACACCATTTTCCACTAAAAACATATATATATATATTTTTTACACCTTACAATTTTTACCATTTCAATTTTTTCATTCGAAGATTGCAGAAGATTGCAGTATGTATGAGAAGTACGTGCTAAAAATTGTTTCACACCGTAAAGAATTAAAATGTGAAATTGCAAGGTGTTTCAGTATAGAAAATGGCACGCAGGAAGGCAACGATGCCACCGGTAAAGGATATTTCGTTGGTGAAACGCGAACAATGAAACGATCGCTGCGGCAGCGACGCTGGCTATCAGATAAGGGACAAGAACTTTATTACTCGCCGTTATGAATCGGCCCTCCCGCGAAAAATAAACAATAGACACGCGTGTACGCTCGCAAAAGGTTATCGCCGCTGTAAGAACACAATACAAGACATCAGATAAGATCCACGGCTGCATAGGCGCTGCTGTATGATCCCTGATTATCATACATCTCGCGGAAGATTTGCCATCTTCATCGGGAATCAGCCTACGGATTCCTTTCTGCAGGAATTCTTGGAACGAGAAGCATTTTGCTTGTTGTTTGAACGCTTTTTGTAAGAAATCTCGGGCTTATCGTGAAATTCGTTACACGGTTGAAAAATTACAGTTTGGAAATTTCTTATTTTTTACTCGACGAATTGTTTTATCGTAATGAGTTACTTTGTTGAAGCAGAATATGTAACTCGTGCCTTGCATTCCAAGTTTCCGCGGATAATTATTTAATAAATATTTAATAAATATTTTGTAATTTACGCTAGTATCTCGCAGCATACGAAAATAAAAAGAACGACGTGAAATAATAGAATAAATAACGATTAACGTTGTAAAAAATATAATACGAAGGTCTAAATATTTTTACCAGCAATCGAATTTATTATTTGTATTTTTTCCACATTTTTCGTTGTAGTAAAATTCTAAAGTGCCAGAGTTAATCCAGACCCATTTAAAATTTATAATTCGTATAAATTACTTCGGTATAACTAGAATTACAAATTTCAATCTAATCAGAAATTTAGAAGAAAATTGAATTCGATTTTCCGTCGGCGAAACGTTCGATTGGCTATGAATAAATCAATCGATTTTAATTAAATCAAAATAATTTTCGAACTGTGAATACACCGTTCCATTAATTCCAAATCAAACGTCCAGCCTTTCCAGCGGAAATGAATAATGAATGCATGCAACGTTCGATGCATCTTTTGTCCATGGGAGATTATTATCGTTATGAGAATACAATACGCGGCTATCTGATAAAGTTCTCGTTACGTAGGCGAGGTCCATGATATTTGATTATTATACATCTTATCGAAGATTTACTATCTTTTACATTTGTTGTGTTCTTTTGCGTACAAATAGGAAAGACTAACCGATTCATCAGAATCCATTCACTCGATAGAATTTATTGAACACGCTAAATGTCTTTCGTTGTATGATTAATTCGAAATTACAAGCAACATAAAACAATAGCGTGAGAAAAATAAATTGTGATTAATATTTGCAAGGTACCTATTGAAAATATGCAAAGAATATTAAATTGTAATATACTCTTTCACTAGCATTATTTATTATTTATAAGATAAATCGGTATAAAAAAAAAAGAAATTAGAGTACGATATACAAACTACATATAAAGAGAAAAATGCAATAAAAGGAAAATTACACCAGTTATTGAAGCCTGCGAAAAAGCATACTTATTCTTTGGTAATTCATGAAAGTGAAAAAATAAATTTACAAAGTGACAAATATTGTTAGCTAATTTAGATAGTTTATCGATATAATTAAATTTATGGTGTGTGTTACAGAATAGTATATAGAAACTGAATAGCTCGATAATGTAATATATAAATAATTGACGCGACTCGGGAGAACTTCATTCGTGAATAAAATGTTTAACGATAGGTATTCGTCTTTTTTTATGGTTGGTAAATTAACATAAAATAAAATAATATTATAGTTGAGTCAAAAATGAGGATTGCCCATCAAATACGAGACTTAAAAACTTGTATTGGACATTTTCAATTTTTTGTAATACTCTCTACTTTGCAATGTATCGCAACAACAATCACAATCGTGAACAGAAAAAATCGGAACAAGTCATTGCAACCAAAATTGACACAAAAGATCGTTTGATCTCATTTTTATTTTGTTAAAATCACGTTCGTCCGTGAATTTTAATATCCACGTTGTTTGTCCTTTAAAAGAAACAGCTATCTTGCGAACGACAGAGTCATTATTCGGTCATTTGCAAGTTTTCCGCGGGCAAATTTCAATTAAAATTTTCGATTGAACGTTCCAAAACGAACTACGACCGATCCACGAGACACTTTCGCCCTCGGCATTATTTCGTTACGCCATTTCACGGAATTATTTTGTACTGTTGCATGAAAAATTTAATGGTAACAGGCGGAACCGCGCCGCGTCGAAACGTGTTTACGAAAGCTGTTTCATCATGCGATTATGATTTTTCGAATGAGCATTCGTTGCGATTTCTCTCGGCCTCCGGCCGATTCCAACGAAACTGTTAATCGTAATCTTTGGTGATGCAATTAATACCGCGAAATTCGTGAAAATGATAATTTTAAATAGAGGAAGAAAATACTTATGAAAATATTTGTTTCAGTACCATGAAAATCATTGTAAATATTGGGAAAAGTGAAAAAAATTCTATCTATAGATTACAGCTCGAAAACGATCGGGTTATCGATTAAGACTCTCAACTTTTAGATCTTCAAACTTTCTTAATATTAACACATCGGCGATAGGACCTTGTTTTTGCAAACTTTACCATCGGACAAAGTTACGATCGATTAAACTCCTACTTGCATATTTTCCGCGGGAATTTGCATTCTAAATATAGATCTTAATTTGCATTTTTGCTCAAAGCGATTATTTTTAAAAGTAATTTCTCGTACGTCGTTCTTTGCCATTTTTATCTTTTTAAGATATGAAGCACATAACACGAGAAATTCCGTTATCCGTCCACAATTTGTTAAGATAAATGATTTCATCACTGGATATATAAGAACGTGATCGATTAAAAAAAATTATTTTTCACTAAAATATAAAGATATTTATATGAGATATTGATTATTGAGAATATTGGTCTATCTAGTTTTCTGAATCAAACAACGATGAAAAAGATCAAGCGATAATGCTCATAAAATACATACTTATTTCTTGATCCATTGATAAAAATACTTTCCAAAGTTACTTATTCCTAAAACTTATCCAACAATTTGCTCAATCGATCCTAATAAGTTTTCATCGAGATCTCTATGTAAACGTAAGTTCCTATCCACTGATTTCCACGTTTCCTGTCTCGTTTCGATCCCGATCGTTCGGTGTTGAAAGCATTTTCGATAACCGTGAGAGATCCGCAAGCAAGGTTCCCTATCTAATTACGAGACTTCCACGAACAATCGTGTGAAGCGAATGCATTGAAAATACAACGGGTTTACGTCACGGTGACATTAAGAAGATATATACGTGCCAGTCGAGAGAGTCAACGCGATCGAATCGCATTATGCATTGAATCATTCAAATGTTTCTCCCTCTTTCTCCAGCTAATTATATTTTCTATCTTCCCGTTGCTCTTTCCGACAGAAAATGCCGCGAGAAATCGTAACGAACCATGACCCACGTCCGTGCATCGCTAGCGATCCATCACTATCCGTGATGATCGCAGAGTTATGCGAAGGACGTTGCTTTACCATTAGACAGATCATCGTACGTATATAGGTACGTATGTTTTCTGATGTTCTATCTCGTTAGGACATCGAGATTTAACCGGATTCGTGATACTGGGATACACTTTTGCAATGCAATCGTACGAAGTGCAGTAAGACTCCGTTTAACGCTGTTTTAAAAAAATTACAAATAACACTAGATAACTTGGTCAACGATAAATGAAAAATTTTAGAGGAGCCACGTTCTTCGATAACACAAAAATAAATTTTTTTTTCGTGTTTCTTTCGCGTGCACGTGTGCAATTGGTCATAAAAGTATTCGGTCATCTTGGGTATTCACGATTATGAATTTGAAAATAAGAAACTAAGTTAAAATCTATTTTTGACGCACATTTAAGAATTTCTTTTACAATAATGTGTAACAGTTTTTAAATCGAATAAAATGTATACAAAAAAGGAATTATATTTTGAAGAAACAATATTAATACCTAAAGTGTTCCAACACTTCTGTGACTAACTGTGAGAATGTATTATACGCGGTTGGCTAGTTCTTGTGAATTTTCATAATAATCGTGATAATCGGTCTTTTTTGTTTGAAATCCCGACGATATCGTGTAATCGTAAGAAAATCCAGGAACTTGAACAGCACTTTCATATTTTAAAACAGAGCTCTTCCTAGATCCTCCTCGGTAGATCCTCTTACTCATTCTCTTTAGAATACGGAGAAAAAGAAGAGAAAGCTAGGTTAGTTCACGGTCGTGGTCTTTCTCGGATCCAAGGTAAAACTCTCGATGGAAATCGTAAAAGAGAACGGCTGAAATTCACCGGTAATTGCGATACGAGTGATTCTTTACTTTCATTAACCTTTCGGGCCAGCCTCCTTCGATTTTCCGCGTGCATTTCCCCCGACCTCAGAAGCAAAACACGATGATCTCCATTCACCGTGATGCATTCCCACGATTATGTGTTAATTCATTGCTCGACAAACGAAATCGTTGAAACGCGAAAACGAATGTTTTTTCGTTCGCTTTTGTCGAATATGCATATACGTATTTTGTTGGCTGGCGAAATTAAGACGGAAATACAATGTAAACAGGACACCGCTGAAACAACACGGTTAAATGCGCAGTTCGGCCGGGAGGAAAATAAAATTCCGATGCCACTGACTTTTCCTTCTCTTTCTTGCTGCTTCTTTCTCTTTGTATTTTCTTTTTTTTTTTCCTTGTTTCGTGTCATTTATTCTTCGTTTCTCCTTGTTCTGTTATTTCGTTTCCGTTTGTTCTTTTTCCGATTGCTTCTTCAAATCCTCTCCATCTTTCTTTATTTCGTCTTAATATACTACAAACAATCGTTGAACTACGAACAATTTAACATATAATATTTTATAACACTTATGCTTTTATTCGCTTGATTTTTGTTAAGTTTTATCAATTATATGTTTGGATCATTAAAAGACACCGATGTTGTAGATTAAAAGAAACGCAATCTCAATTTCTGTACTTGAATTTTTATTCATACATTTCCGTGTTACGGAATCTATAATTTCCTCGCGATATTAAAAAAATTAAATGTTTTATTTTCAAAAATACAGCATTCGCGAATCTATTATACCATTTTATATTTCCGGAGCTTAGAAATAAAATTTTCCTTACACTCCCACGAAGCGTACATTGGATCACTCCTAAATTTCTCGAATGACCAAGTCTTCGCACGATAACCAACCAAACCGCAAAGGGTTAACGCTCGCCGTAAGAGGCGACAATTTCTGTCTTATACGTAACCAGGTAAGAGGGAAACGGAAGAGCCTTGGGTGGAATCCTCTCGCAGCGGTGTCCCATGATACCCCAGCGTTTGATTTATGCCGCGTGTTTATGCGAGCGTTCGCGCAGCTCCGAACGACAGGATAAAGGGACGTGGAAAAGGGAGACCTGCTGCCTACTCTGCCATTGTCCGATGATTTACGCCCGTCCTATTATCGTGCGAAGATTTCTGGCAACGTTGTCTCCGTTCCTCGTCGTAGAACCACGAGAACCAACCACCAGGACGAGTGGAACGAAAGAAGAAGAGGAAGAAGAAGAGGAGCGAGGGTCCGTGGTGAAATCGCCGCGAGAAAGCACGCGGCTACGGGACCGACTTGTTGAGTGATTATGACTTTAAATGGACTCTAAAGAGGTCCTAATGGCGTAATTATACTGAGCAGGCTTCATGGAAATTACGTTTAAATGCGTCCGCGGAACGCCTTCTGGTTTTCACGACGTTTTCACTCGACTTGCAGCTGGCCCATCGTCCTTTCCGTTCTTCAAGGTGTTTTTTTTACTTGTTTATCGAACGTTAATAAATTTGGTCTTTCAAGAAAAAAAATATATACGTATATTCTAGAAATTTTGTATAAATTAGAATACAGTAATTTTAATTTCTTCATTTATTTTGTATTTTACTATTTTCTTTTTCTTGTTTTTGTTTTATTTGGTTTCTTGGTCGAATTTTAGATATCTCGTACGTTGGTGCTTGGCTCGAAGTTGAATTGAAATTTAACGATTAGAATCTATGCAAAATGTTTTGGAAGATAGGGTGTAGAGTTTTAGAAATGTTTGGTGTTTGGCGAAGGGGACCAAAAACGGCGATTTCTCATTCTGACAGAGTTGATTTGTGGAGATTGAGGAGTGTTATGCAGTTTTATGTCCTGGAACTTTTTCTCCGTACTCCGTATGTTCGTTTGTGGTATTTTCTATTCATTTGTGTCGTTCTTTATGTGACAGCCAATCTGTTTTTATTATTAAGAGTTATAGTATACATTCCATGTATCGCGAGTCGGGGAAGTATATTAGGAATAATATTTTTAAATGGCACCGGACGAGGTCCCATAGGAACCGAAGAAGCAGAGCATACAATTCTGCCATCGTTCAGATTCGTTAAAATTTTTTACATCTTTCGTCAAAGGCAAAACTTATTGAAATTCAACAGAAAGATAAATAAATGAACCCGCATAAAACGAGTGTAATTAAAAAATTCCGAGCATCACATATCTCCACCCCTTTCCTCCTATCAATTCAAACAAATTCATACTATCATACTCAAAACCATTAAAACTCTCACAATCAAAAAAGAAACAAAAAATGAGCACAAACAGGAAAAACGATGAAAGGAAAAAAAAAATGTCCTCATCGATAGGACACACTCGACGCGAAACGGATTACCTCGTGCCAATGGGTGTTCCGTTGAAGAGAACACGCGAGGAACAAAGAAATTGAGCCGACAGGGGACAAGGAAAATAGCGCGATCCCTTTCATTTCAGTTTTAATGGAAAAAGGTGAAAATTAAAATCCGCGAGATGAAAATGGCCAGCGAACGGGGAACGGAAAAACGCGTGGCCGTAGCCGAGGCACGGGGATCGATAGATAAAACGGGTGGAAAAGTATGGACGAGACCGAACCACGGTTACCGAATTATTCCGAATGGGACAGACGCGAAAGTGCAACAGGGACAAAAGTGAATGGACAGAGAGAGAGAGAGAGAGAGGGAGAGAGAGAGAGAGGCTCTCGAAGGGATGCAAGAGCGAGCTGTTCGTTAATTGGTGGCGCTAATTAGTGGCGAGGCGTCGTCTCGAAAGCCCATTCTCGTACACCTGTACGTTTATACGGTGCACCAAACGAACGAAATTTTCACGTGTACGCGCGTCCTTGTGTACGTGTTCGCGTGTAACGCAGATGCACCGGAGCAGGTATTACCGCATTCGTAAACGAGCATTCGAAAACGTTGTTCCACCGCTATGAATCCGCGGGTAATTAGTCATTCGAACGTTTCTCGACTGGTCGTCTTTCACTGTGCTCGCATCGTCCCTCCTCGTCTGGCCTCAACTGGCGTCGCGATGAGACGACGAGCGAGTAATTAGCTTTGCGCGGCCCAATGGAGAAAGAAAGGAAAGAGGTATAAAGGAGGACAAAAAGGAAAGGACGGGGAGGAAGTGTGGGGGAAGAGGCAGGAAGATCTGGCCCCGCGACACCGTGCTCGCGAATGTTCGGCGACGTCCGCTTTATCGTCGGCCCATCGTCATCCATGATTAATTAGTATTAATTAATTAACAGAGGCTGCGCGCGGTCCGCTTCGGCTGGGCCGCAGTATGCAAATGTCCGCGGCACGATCTTCCCTGGATGGTTCAATTATTTAAAAACGCTGATGGAACGAAACGCTGCTAAAACAGGCCGTCAGACGATATCTGTTTTTTCTCTCTCTTTTCCTCTCGCTGCTTTGTTTTTACTAATTTTTTTCCTTTTTTTTTCTTTTCTTTCGAAGGGGTGTTGGTTTGATGGATATTCGATGATCTTGTCGATGGTTGTACTATTTTAGTGTAATTCGCGTACGTAATATTTGATTTAAGCATCGGAGTGATTGGAGAATGATTAATTGAATTCGATGTGATGGATTTGAGTGAGAGTTGGGATTAATATTTGAGAGGTTTCATTAATGGTATCCGTTCTGTTTATATTCGTGAATTCTATGTATCAAAATTTTTAATTTATTCGCAGTTAGACGTGGAACCTGTCACCCGCGATTATTCTTCGTCCGATGTTATGCTGTTTCATAGTGTTATACTGTGATTTGCTTATGTAGAATTTAGTTTCTAAGCCGATGATACGTGGTATTAAGTGATGAAGGTATGATAAATTGATTTGGATTTGATAGGTCTAAATGAGACCTGAATTTATTTGCGGAAGTAATATTTCAATTGCGATTTGATTGACAGACTTGGTGTGTTCCGAGACATCAACGTCGGTATCTGTTCTACACATGCTTTTATGTCGTATAAATATTCATTCTCACACCTTATTATTTTAGCAACACTAGCAGTAATATCCGACAAGTGAAAATGTCGTCTCAGAAAAATTAATTTTGGATTAAACTTTTAATTTACGATTGTCACCTTCATCTAAACCGAAAATTAAGTGCTGAGCTTATTAAAGAAATCAAAACCTCAGAAATAAAAATTTTCATTGCCTCGTAGCTTCAAAACCTATATTCCATAAAGATTACTTCACTTATAGGACCTAAAATATTCATCACAGTCTCCTACATTAAACAGAAGGTTTCAGACTTCTGTTTAATTATACAAATAACAATCTCTATTATTTCCAATTTAAAATTCTATATCCCACAAAAATTATTTAATAAGGAATTTAATGGTCTACGATCTATATCTAAGAATCAACGTACATTAAGCAAAGGATACCATTTTTTTCTTACCAAATTCTATCAATTCTAATCGTCTTCGTCGTCTCTCAATTTCAGATCCTCCACCTTCAAAAAATTTTATACAATACCAGGAATATCAAACGAAACGATAGACCTACACCGAACCAAAAAAATAAGAATAAGAAAAACCAGGTGCACGCAAGAGAGGACTGATAACCGCGCTAAACGTAGCTCATTCTTAAAACCATAGGCAGACAAAGCGATCTTTTCTGTTCGGCAAGATACAAGCATGCAGCCGCGTGTACAAACCAGGTATTGGCCAATTGCGCGGCTGAATCGCGCACAGAGGGACGTTTGATTTAACGGAAGTCGATTAGTAGCGACCAGATGAATCACGATCGTTGGCCAGAAACAACACGTGTTGCTTGAAAGCAAATGTATGTTAGCAACCGATCGGTCGACAGCCGTGGTTTTCTTCGCGGACGGAGAAGAAAGAAAAGAAGGTAGAAAAGTAACCGGCACAGGCTCGACAATCGGCCGCGAACCAACTGAGTCATCGTCGCTCACGAACTCGCCTCGGTTAATATATTTATCACGATATCGAGCAAAGGTCGGCGAGCCGACAAAGTATGGGCGACAAGCCGATCGCGATCGTCGAATCCGAGCAACGAGCGTTTCGCTTTCCTGCCGATCGAAGGCATTTCGATCGTGCCACGTTGGAAGACGTGTACGACTTCAGGGACATGGACAATACCTTTTGTGTACGAAGCAATGGATAGAGTACAGTTGAAGTGTAGGATAGGACGAGGCAGAAGGATCCTGTCGATGGTAAGGATAGGGTGAGCGATCGAGGTTGATTTAGTTGTGGCGGTTCTCTTGCACTTGTCACGAGAAGAATCATGCCGAAATTGATTTTCCACGATTCTTCGCGTGATCATTTTTTTTTTAAATGTTCGGATAACTATCTGCCTACGCAGTATTCAATTTATGGTATTGGAAGTTTTTTATTAACATCTCAGAAATTAATAAATAGCCGAAGATAAAACGACTCAGGGTACAATTAAATGGACTGAGAAGATTTAATTTTATATTCCAGATTATTAAAACTGTTTCTCCGTTCTCTTGCTCGAATAAGTATGATAAAGGCTAATTGCAGCGTATGAAGAAACAGTGCAGGAATATTAAAAGGAATGGTGTCTGTTTCACCTAGAACTTATTAGTAGACCCGTCAGTAAGGCTGCCTATCAGATACATATCCCAGACAGAGAGACATTCATTAGGAAAGTGATCTATTTGAATGGATCGGCGGTTAGCTATGGAACTCGCGGGGAACAGCGATTTCGTAATAACGATGGAAACCCTGTAATGGCAATAGCAGCCGCAGAATTAGCAATACTATGCAGATGGTCTAGCATCCGGATTAGTAAAATAATGGCGCACCGAACAGAAGGTATCTATCTTCAAATCTTAATTCCTATATCCACCTGATCTCATATTTTCATGGAATACTTTCAATCTATTATGAGACTATAATATAATCAGACTTTAAAAACTATATTAAAATATATAATTGTGAAAAAGAGTGCTGATTAACACTAGAACTTCCGAAGCGGTAAAAATGACTTGTCTGTAATTTTTCATAAAAATTGTATAAATTTACAACGGTTCTATTTCGAGGATTTTCCGCGATTTTCTTTAAAAAATATTAATAAATATCTGTTTCCTCTGTACTGTGTATTTTTTCATCGTATCACGAGTTTCTTTGGTACAAATTAGTGTACTTCAACCGTCAGCAGTTCCAGTGTTAAATAAAAGAAATATCTTTGTTCGCTCGGTAAAAGTTTCATTTTTTGTAACCATCATGTTTCACCAATGATACCGAACACGTTAATAATATCTCAAACATTTACATAATACCTACTCGAAACATATTCGACAAAAATACAGTATTCGAAGAACCACCTCGTTCTCACGCTCAACCGTTAATTGGACGTTGATATCTCGAGTCCAGGTGACAAGGTTCCTGGTAACTCGCCACGTGGCGTCGATTCGCCAGAAGGCAGGAATTCATCTGTTTCTTTTCTTTTTTTTTTCTCCTTTATTCTCAGCAACACGACGCGATATCGAGAGGCGCGGGTATTATTAAATATGCTGTAACGACTCGGTTGAATTATGAGCTACAAGCCGCGAATTGGAAGCGTGTGATCTATCGGCGGTAAATAAAGAGGTATTCGATTCGAAGGAGGTTGAACAACGATATCGCGATCGATGATCTGCTATATCCAGGTGCCCAGGCTAACCAGAACGGGCCGCGATTCTTTTAAATATCAGCCGCTGCTCGCAGAGCTGGTGCAAGCGCGTTTCGCGCGTTGTTACCTGCCCCTGGGCTTGTGTTTAGCTGCCTATTGTAATCATGTCTCCCTTTTGCTCTTTGGTATCGGTAACTGGACGTTTAATGAACACTTAAGATAACGATTGAAATAAAGATACCGTGGGAGCGAGAGTACGCTGCCACGTACACCAGGTCGGATACCATGGTGTACGTTCGCCATGATTACTTCTTTGCTTGGTCATGGGATCGTTCGTTTCGAAGATACAACTCTAGATTTTGAGCAGAGAATAGCACGAGTAATGATGTTAACGAGTCACGGTTGCGGCGTGATCGTTTTTTCTCGATCGCTTGGGAAGCTGAGCTTTGGGAAGTCACGCGGGGAATATGTGGCATTTCGGGGTTAACGTGTTGTGAACGAAAGGTGAAATAAGATTGGTAGAGTCTATAGTTTCTGGGTACTCTAATCGGAGGATAATTTATTTTAAATTGAGGGTAACATCGAGGTTGATCGATCTTGAGTCAGATTCATTAAAAATTAGTATTTGAGGGTGGAATAGTTTCGCGGTTCCTTTTTAACCCTTATTCTATCCGAGAGTTGTTGAATACCTGAAGTATAGAAAATTAAAAGATTTTTATAAAACAAGTTCGATATTCTAATATTTGATTTCCTTTCCAGTTTTTTTATATTCTATTTTCTTAAAACTGAATAATATTAATAAATTGATATACTAATAAATAGCCGAATATATTCATGAACTTGACACAAATGAAACCTTGTTTTAAAAAATATTAATCAAAAGAACACTAAATTTTCCCTTTGCAACCCTCAAATAATAATACTTCTAAAAAAATTCCGACTTGCTATACACCTCAATGAAACAATAATTAAAGAAACCAATCTAAACGAAGCTCCTTACTCAAAAATCTCGAAGAAATCTCTAAAAATCCCTATTATCCATCCCACAAACCTTAACAAATCTCCGCTTTCTTCCCAGCACGACCAACCATCACCATCGCCATCACCGTGGCTCTCGAATAGAATCACGCACGCGAGAAACACGCGACGCGTGCCGAACGAGGATCGCAGGATGAAGACGGCTGAAAGTGGCACGCGAGGAAAATATCGCGAGCCAGTACACGCGGAATAGAGATCTTCGATTGGAAACAGAAGTCGCTATGCGTCGGACGGATCGCGATCGATGATCTCCTTTCCGGGTGCCTCCTCGAGGCCAGAACAACACGTGTTGCTCTTAACTCCGTCCGTGGCTCGCTTTGCTCTTCGTACATGTCTCGTTCATGTGTGTTGCCAACGCATTTGCATATTATAACGATATCGATATAGCGGCACGTTAATACCGCTGTCGTGGTGCTCGCCGTATAAGCGAAGGCACACCTGCGCTCGCGTTCGCGCGGCCCTCCGGCATCCGGTGATTGTCCGCTTCCCGTCTTTCTTCGTTTCTCTGTAGAACTTGCCTCCCTTTTCCATCGTCTTGGCCCGATCCCTGCCTGTTTCCTCCGAGCTGACGATCGAGGGAGGCGAGCGCGATCGTTACGCTCCTCTGGTTTGGTCACGATCACGTTTTAGGCTGAGTTGTTCGAGGACTGTTTATTGTTAAGATTCGTTTTCTCCAACTTTTTATTCTGCATATAAGCCGCGGCAGCATGGATGTTGATGAAACGAACATCGTGATGGACGATGCAGCGATCAAAGAAAGGTACCAGTCACGCGAGTTGCACCCCTAAATCTTAGGATATGTTTGAAATACAATTTGTGTTTTGTGCAGACCATGAAATTTAAACTTTATTTACTTTTTGGTAAAACTTTTAATTATTTATTTCTCTTTATCTTGTAAGGTATTAGATTAACGATGAACATTGAAACTACTAGAGCTGTCAAACGATCGGTTGTTTGTTTTTCATAGAAATTTTATAAAGTGTTGTTACAGTGTATTTTTGAGTATTTATCACGATTTTATGTAAAACGTATGGTTATACTAGATCTGTCTCTCTTGTGTTATTATTTTTTCAATTATCTATTAATGTGATTTCCGTGGTATGAATTGAGTGCCTCTTAATCGTAGGTAGTTTTAGTATTACAAATATTTCTTGTTATTTTCAGGTAACATAAGATAATATCGTATGAGGGTCTTCGCTCATGATCAGCATTAGATTAGAGACACCAACAATAAGGAAAAGAAAATGCATAAAAAATTTTGTCACGTACCTGTCTGACTCTACCTTGTAGAATTTATGCGGGTTAAAGATGAGGGTAGCTAATGAATATTTTCCTAACGTTACGATAAGAGTTTGCGTTTACACATAAATTTGTACGTCCATTCATGTGGAATTCATAAGCGGAAGTTAGGATTATTTACAATGCACAGTAGCTTGATCGTGTGTCTGACAAGAAAATTAAAGATTCTTCTCTTTATGATCTTCCTGTTCCACTCTTCGCAACAATTCATGAAATATGGTAATTAATAATTTTGAATAACAACGAAACGTTAATTTAAATTAAGATTGAAGCATACTCAAAGGGTTACGCTCGGTGTCGCTTAAATGAATACTTTGGTCCAGAATAATTTTCATACGATATTTTTAGATTTTAAAATTTATAGGAAGCAATCAGCGAGCACGTGAGATATAATTCGACTGGTATAAGCCTATCGCGATGGATTAGATCTTGAGGATATGTAACCAGGATATGTAACATGGTGAATACCTGTTGCAGTAGATTAAATCTTCAGGATACGTAGACCGGATATGTAACTTGGCAAATACATATTAGATCCCTTCGATTCAATTTGTGCAAGGATATAATCGGAGATTCAATTACAAAGTCAATCATGAATGTCATTTAAGTAATCGCCTTAACGCGATATTCATTACCTTATATGCTGTTCGTCTGCTCGTAGTTATGAATGAAGAAATAAATAAATGTATCTTTCAGTAACCCAATGAGTAACATTGTCTTGTAATAAAGTAACCTAATCGGATAAAACAACCTTTGCTTTTTATCTTTAATCCAGTATAATGGATTCCACATAACGTGAATACATATGATAGATAAGGTTTCTTCTTTCAGGAACAAGTAGAAAAATAATATTTATTACCCGAATTATTTGTCGCTCAAAGTAGTACAGATACATTAATACAGTGATACAATCGATCAGAAAAATATTGGACCAATTTATCCATTAATGCTACCTCTTTAAAATAAAATGAATTTCCCCTGTATATTCTTCTTTATTTCAAAAGTACCATACACTATTGTGAAACAAACTCTGAAATGTTTGTCAAAAATAGATGGTTTAATTTTATTTATTTTCAAGCCTATATATATGATATTTAATACTTTAGTACTTTCATAAATGGCATTACACTTTTGTAACCAACCGTACATCTTGACGACAGTCGATCGATCATCAGAATACAGTTTTTTCCAAAGACTGTATCCTAGTGTATCCATCACTTGACCGATATTAAGACCTTGCTATATTTTTTCTACCTAGCGTACCCCTAAAACCAATAAAAAACCATCCAGTCAACGATTACATGTAAAAGTCGCATCGGTACCAGAACCCCTTAACATCGTCGGTGCTTCCTAAACATAGTTCGCAGCGGGTCGTCGTTCAGGGTAGCTCTGGAGCCCGAAAATCGGAGGGTTGGTTAACCATCCTCTTCCCTATTTGGTCGATCGCAGCAGGCGACTCGCGCTGAGCATCAAAAGCCAAAATTGCGAAGCATTAGTCAAACATCGCCACGCCGTAAACCAAAACCACGCGACCTCTCCTCGTCTGGTTCGACCAAAGAATCGTTCATCCTCTCTTTTGCTCCTCTCGATGTTCGGTTGCCAACGATTCGCCGGTCGGTCCGTTAGAAATGGGCCAAAATCTGACCACCTGGTGGCAACAAGAGTCTCTGGATGAAGCCATCAATAACTGACGATCGACCAGTGCTTGTGGCTTCTACCCTGTGTATACACGCCATGTATGCGCGTATCAAGTTTGTATGAATCGCATCTGGGCTAGCTAATACGAATTACTACTGGAACTATACTTGAGACCAGAAGAAGTGGGCTGTTAGGGTCGACACTTCTCAGAAAGTCAAATTATCCCAAATTGCAGCCAGTTTTAAGGCCAACTTTTAGGAAGCCTTTTTATAAATTTTGTAATTAAATGTATACCTGCTTTCAGTAATTTGTGTTTTATGAAAAATCGTGTCTTTTTAAAGTAGATAATACGCACCACCGAATAAAAGTTTGGAATCATTTCTTGGTTTATACCTGTGTTACACCATCTCTAATTTCCATCTTAATTTGAAATTATTACCAATTTTCTGTGCTTTGATAGATTTTTCGAATTTTTTATTTTTTAAACTCTTAAGTTCCTTGGAATTCGTAGCGATTCTAAACCTTGTATCGATAGTGTATATCTATTTTAAAATTTTGTGTGTCCTGTATGAACGCAAATATCACAGAGAAGCTATAATTTCTCAAAGAAGACGTAACGTAACCAAATAATCTAAATGTATTTAAAATACGTCAAGGAACACTGAATTAATGAATTTCTCCAAGCAACCAATGCATCACCGCGAACGCGACTCGTTTTTTCATCTCGCGGACGGACACGTGCTGGTTCGTGTGTACGCGGTCGCCGATATTAGTCGGCCAATTTGTGCTTTACATTGTTCACGAGCGTCACGAGCGTGTAATTAACGCGTGTCGAGGCGTGGGTCAGAATATCATTAGCGGCAACGGGTCTCTATGAATTAGAATAAATCCGGTCGGTGTCGAGCGGACGCGGGCTTTACGATCGCGTTTTATCGCGAAAAGAGAAAGATTTATTTGAATTCCAGCGACACGGATTCCGAGATAAGCGAGATCTATCTTCTGGTGTCAAACGTTCCGACTTCTTTTATCGGTGGATGTAAAACACGGTTTCTTCGCGTTGCCCATTGTCATGCTAATTATGCGTTCGCGTTCGACCTGGCGATAAATACTTTCAGCGGTAATAAGTAGCCAGAAAAATCGTCGTGTAAACGAGAAACGCGTAGAAAGGTGTTCGTATTTTTTTTTCCGTTTTTTCTTTTCTTTTTCTTTCTTTTTCTTTCATTCTAAAGTAGAGGGTGATAGATCTGCTCGTAAATTATATTTAATAGCACTGGAAACGTTAAATGTTACTGGATAACGATAGGGTTAAGGTGTGCGAGGACGGTATTCTTATTAATAATCGAACTCAAGGTGTTTACGCGGATGGTTAATTTATTAGATTTTTCAGAGTGATTAATGCATCATTCCGATTCGACAGAGTCATCGAGGGACTCGTACGATGATAAAGTAAATGTCACGCGAGTGTATATCACATCTTATGCATATTTAATTTTTGGTTCGTATGAAAGTTTACGTACCATTCTTGATTTGTAAGGCATAAACGATTAGGTTCGCTGGCAGAGATATATCTCTGTTTAATCCACTGTCAGAGAAACAAATTACGGTAACCAATTACCATCGCACCTCGTTCTTTCTCGTCTTCACATTTAACCCTTAACTTATGACGCGGAAAGTATGAGTAACCCTATGAAACTTTAAAAGAGACGTTCATTTCCACGTTCTTTTACAAATCAAATCTTACCGATACTTCTCGTGTTTAATTAACATACCTATCGAAACGATCTGAATTCTTTGTTTTCTAAACAAGTCTACCAATTTAATGCTCAAGTACAAAACATTCGAGATATTTCAGATTCCGCTTAACCACTTACCGTTAAAAAGAACTCCACGAAATCCTATTCTACCAATTATTAATCACCCTTCGAGCATTCATTCCACAGAAAGAAAATAAAAGTTCACTCGAATCACTTATTTTACAAGCAGATAATTACTCTCGCGAAAGAAACGTTCCTCGTCCTTTCCTGCCAGCCGTCCATCATTACCGATCGGTCCCGATTATTGAAAAACGCCGGACGCGTTCTCGCGGCCGTTTTACACGGGTCGCACCGATTATGCAACAATTTATGGACACGGATGCGTGACGCGTCCGGAGCGGAGTAAGTAATCATCCAATTAAGTTTTTTGGAAATTCAGACGTCCGGAGAATTCCGGCGGTGGCCGGCGCTGCAGCCTGTCCCGTCGACGTTGAAATCCAGGCACGTATGTACCCGCGTCGCATTACCATACTTGTCACCGGCTCGTCGCATTATATTCGGCCGGTGCGCCAAGTTTTCCCTACTTGGCGACTTCCGGTGTAGCCGACGAACTCCTGTCCCTTTCCTAACAGGGCTGTCAGTGGTGCTCTGCAAATTTAATTCGTACCGATCGTGACCCCCGATAATGTCGTTCCACTTAGGGACCAGGCTGACTGGAAACTGGCCGACGTTGATGCTGAGGAAAAAACCTTTTCGTCCATTCTACGACGATGCGTTCTCCGGATGCCGGTGCGAGGAATTATCTTGATGATAGTTCGCCGCGTTTGATGGTTGCACGGTTGCTTTGAGGAATGGCTGACCGCGTAGGAATGCGGATGGGAGCATTGTTCTCCTTTTCGGGGATACTGGACTCTCGAATATTGAGTTCCAGGTACGGATAAAATAGGAAAAAGAAGATCGGTCTGCGACCATATTGTATTCTTACGCGGTACCCGAGGAAGGCAACAAATTTTGCATCGCAAATTGATTTTTGTACGAGTAAAATTGGGGACGAGGTGGTGTCTGCGATAAATATTTAAGAATTTTGACGTACCGATTAATGTCCTCGATAATTATTTTCTTCGCAAAGCTTCTAATTGGTTGATCGCAAGAGATTCTATTAGAGAGGTACTGGTCGTTCTTAGGAAAATGTAACGATCGATCGTACGTTCTTGGTTAAACGTACCGGTGATGTGATTCCAAGAAGAGCTAATGCTGTCGAACTTTCCTGGTGTGCTTCATTTCACGCTAACGAAGCCTTTTACTCAGAACTCCTGACCTCCGGCGACGTGGTCGCCCTAACGTATCCGGTAATCCGATTAACGGCTCGTTTCCGATTTTATTTTCGCCCTTGTACGTTTTTTCCTCCGCATTCTTGCGCGGTACCAACGTGAACATCCATTCCTACCGTTCTAAATTCCATCAAAAAATTCTTTTAAATATATCTCGAACTATTCCATCGTCTCTATCAACATTTACAAATTTTATCTCTCCAAAATATGAATAACCAAGATTCGCGCAATCAACATTCTACCGTAACCCGCTATAGAATTATCCAAAATTAGCTACAATTTCCTGCATATCCAGCTATGAGAAGGTGTGCCCTCTCCGTCAAACCGTCGACGACTGTCTTGGTGTGTCCGATGATCCGCTGAACGGCTCAGCTGCAATGTTTTATCCTAATGAGAACAACAGTCGCGTCCGATACGAGGCTCCTGGGAATCGGTGGCTAGGACTGATGAAGATGGAAGCAGCGGAGGCAGGCAAGGAGAGGCGAAAGGGGTCGTTAAACTCGGTGGAGCGAGCGAAAGAGAGACAGACAGAGGGAAAGGGACAGGTTCAAGAGTGGATGGGCCGCGCACGACACCGGACAGTGGCCGATACACTAATTTAATTAGCAGGAAATGGACGCGCCGCCTGGCAGGATCTATGCGGCCACGTAGGACACGTGCGTGTGCAGCGGCATTAAATGCGTGGACACGTTCACGGGAGGTTCGAAAGGGACAGAAAGGGAGAGGCCGGAGAAGGCAGTGGCCGATCTTATTCTGTTTGCATAAGCCGCCGTTCCTACTGTCCTCCCTCTGTCTCTCATTTTCTCTCTTTGCGATAGTATCTGCGGAATCAACGATAATGAGATACGAACGAAATTGGAATAGGATGCGTTACGGCGAAAGAGCTTCACGCTATTGTCACGACACGTCACGACGGCATCGTGTCCCCTGTTTTATGTCGTGGTGTGACAATGGCTGGTTTCTGTTGGTGTTTCATGTTGATTTTTGCTTCCTTTTCGTCGAAGGTTGTGTGGAGAGAGGAGAATTAGGGTAGGTACGCTATTTTGGGAAAATAATTATGATTGATTAGGAAAGGATATATTAGTATAGAATTTGGGACCTTGGATCTTACGTGAAATTTTTATAACCTGTGATTTTTTTGTATTTATTATTTTATGGGATTTTTGGCTTTATTGTTGTGTATTTTTAGTACTTAAAAATGGTGAGATTTATTTAACATTCATTTGTTCCATGCGTTAGTCTATTGATCACTGATCATCAAAATGTTTTCTGCAGTAACAATTTTTCATAATGACACAGTATATTTGTCATAATTCATTACGTGATCGTTTCATGCGAAAGAATGTTTCTAACGTGGTATCTTTATTATACATTTATTTTTAAAGCGCATCGTTAAATTCAGCGCTCCATAATTCCTCCGAATTCTCTGATAACAAAGATAATTTAATAACACGTATCTTGACCCAGAAAGAAATTCAAACCACCGTTACGAATACGTAGAAAGAAGCATCTCCGTGGCACGAAACGATTAATTTTGACATAACTAATCGGTAGCTATCAGTTTGGTCAAAACATGGCAGTCAACCTGGCCGGTCCTCGACAAAACGATCACATCGTTATCTACGATCGACAGGAAGAAATTACTCAAGAGGATGACAGTATGGTAGACGTTGAACGGCGGGGTTACTATTATATTTATTAAGGCTACATCGAGATCGAAGATCCGAGATAAAGGGTGAAATGCTGTATCGGACAATGATAGACGAAGAAACAAAGAGAAGGCAAAGCCAGAGGCTGCTCGTATATCGTGTCTTATGATCATGAAACCTCTTCGATCACGTTTCCTTTCCCGTGCTCGATCTTTTCCCGATACGACCTATCGATCGACAGATTTTTCTTCCCTCTCGACCGTACACCTGCGTTTCTGACGTGTGTTCCAATGAAATCTGATAATTCTACACTGTTGTATCGAAAAATATACTAATAACCATTAAATAATTTTATTAATCTCAAGAGCAGTTATTTAAAAAGCATACTCGGAGGTTTGATTCCAACTAATTAAACGTTAAATTAAAACAAGAAAAAAATGAAACTATCCAATTATTATATTGGTATAAAAATAGACGCCTATGCTTTGCAACCTAACAAGTAAAATTTTTCTTTAATAAAAGAAAGGCTAGTTAAAAATATTCGCGACGTTTGAAATTCGCAACACAATGAAATTAAAATTTCTTAGAAATGTCCTCTACATTGCTGAAAATCGAATGGACACGTGCAAAATATTTTCAGTGGTTTGATTTTAGCACAATAGAATATTCCTATAAAATATTAGATCTATTCTGTACCTCGTCTCTACTTCTACCCAGAATACACTAATAATATTATCAGCGATAAATGCAAGTAAAAGATAAACACATTTTGAATTAATTATTAAAATTAATACGTTACAGTTTATCTAAATCATATTCATATTCAATGATATTTTCATAATAGTATCGGTGTATCGATATATCGACAGTCGCACTCTAGTCCACCACTTACCACCACGAACCATACATGTGTACGAATTTGTACAATATCGATTTACATAATTTTCAATTTATTATTGAAATGAACACGTTACAGTTTATCTGAATCATATTTATTCGCGTTAATAATATTTTCATAATATTATCGGTATATCGATGTATCGTTAGTCGCACTCTGGTCCATCTCTTACCACCATGGACGATACCTCTGTATGCGTGCGCATCCGCGAGTCAACGATTAATATAATTCGCTAAGTCGAAGACGAAACGATGTCTTTTAAGTTCGATCAGCCTAAATTTCTTCGATTTAGAATATAAGCAATCTAAATTTGGTCTGCCACGCTTAAATTCACACGGTGACGTCCGACGACACTTTCGAGATATCGGGATGACGCGAACCCGGATCGAGATATTAACAATCGAAGATGGCGATCATTCTATTCTCACGATCTGTGGCGTGCACGTACCAAGGGGCGTATTCTGGAAAAGATTCTCAAATTAAAGACTCGTTATTCTTATTGTACGCGTTATTTTGTTCTGTTTCTTATAAACCGTGTAACGAAGCGAAAGTTGTTTACGTTAATTCGATAGCGTATTGTCCAGTTTCGTAGCTTTCGGTAGTGTCGTACGTTCGCGATTAGCCGCGACCTACACGTCATTCCACGCCATATTACGTCGTTCGTCGATGGCCAGCAACGGTACAACGACCCAGCGAAAGGCATTTCCGAGCGGCAGGTGAATTTTTGGCGAATCGGTGAGTTTTATTTAATTCGCCTGTGATTTACAGACTGCTGATTTTTATGCAATTACGATAGACTGCACGTAATAAGCATAAATATATGAATAAGCCCAAAAAGTGCAATGGGTACTCATAACGTACAGTGAACAACGAAGTTGCACGCGTAGCTTCTATTTTCTTAATTATATTCATAAAAATATGAATTTGCATAAAAATCAGCTGGTGATTTCTTTTTTCAATTTCTTTAATTTAACACAAGCTGTGGCTTATTTTCGGCTGTTTTCTCCAAATTTTTTCCTAAGAAATATTTTCTACGAATATTCCTTAACCCCTTGCGGTCCGAGCCACTTTCGACACTTCGACATAACTAGTTCATATTCAATAATATACTTTTAAAAACTGTCAATAATTTGGCTGAATTTTCACATTTTCATTACCGGTAAGATATCTAGATAGAAAATTTTCCGTCGAATCACATTTTAATGTAAAAGAATATGTTTCGTATCCCAAAACTGAAAACAGTGGAACAAACTAAAATGTCGAGTCTGGCTCGACGTAAGACCGCAAAGGGTTAAGGAGGTTATGTATTATTGTGGGAATGGTAAGACCGAGGTGAGAATGTTTAGTCTGGAGTGATAGAGGTGTGAATAAAGAGTGTTTGGGACAGTGTGATCGAAGCGCGAGAGACGAGTGTTTGGGCCGAGCGATAGAGGTGCGAGAGACGAGTGTTTGGGTCGAGCGATAGACGCGCGAGAAAAGAGTATTTGGACCGAGTGACGGGGAATATCGTGTGACCGAAGAGTTTCTGAGAATGCCTGAGCAGAGTGAAAGAGATTGAGAATAGAAGAAGAGAGAACGAAGGGATAAATGAATGGAGAAAATGCGGAGAGAGTTAGTCGAGGGTTAGTCGGAGAAGAGTCAGAGAACAGGCAGTGAGAATTGAGTCAGAGTCGAGAGTCGAGTAAAGAGAAATAGAGAACGAGTATTGGATTATTGAGCCTAGTAATTAGTTAATAAATAGTTATTGTTCTTAAGACAGTGTCCATTATCGAGTATTTGTAGAGACACCCGTCTGCAACCTAAAATCCGTACATTATTGACAAAAATGTTGGACGTTGTTAGAATCAATTTTTATTACAATATTGAATAGAATTTGATTCGTCGTTAGATTTCAATTACTTTTTATTCATTCGTTATTCGAAAGAAATATTCATCCGTTTCTTATCTTTTTATTCGTAATAATTATTTTCGATTCGTTTCGGGCAAAAACTTGGAATCATCGCGTTATTGAAAAAAAGCACGATAAACTGTCACAGTTTCGTTTTGCTTCTCGAGAATCATTTATAAGCGCCGTAAACCATTTCCTTCCCTATTTACGTTTTGCTACGTACGTTATTATTTGCGCGTTTTTCACGAGAAACACGCCTCGAAGATACGACTGTTCCTTCTCACCCTTTGGTTAACCCTTTTATCGCGCCAGCGAACACCGCCACGCGTATTTCACTTTGGTCGCGGCTTCTTACTCTGACTATTATCCTGGCAATTTATCGACCCTAACTACCTCCCGTAATCGTTCATTCAATTACCATTGCCTATCGTCTTTATGGTTTTTCCGCGAACGCGACCAGCGTGGCTCGTCTCCCCTTAACACTAAAACTACCAAAGTGGTCGAATGACCGGTTCGTAATTTCTCATGGAAATTATATGAATTTTTAACCGTGTACTTTTAAATATTTTTTCTGATTTTTTGTGTAATATATATTAACACTAGAATTAGTAAAATGGTAAAAATAATCGATTCATAATTTTTTTATAAATTACTGTGATGCAATTTTAGGAATTTTAGAAATTTCCTGTGATTTTCTGTAATTTTCAGAAATATATATATATATTAATACCATTTTAGAACTACTAAAATCGTAAAAATAACTAATTCATAATTTTTGTATAAATTACTGTAATACAATTTTAGGAATTTTCTGTGATTTTCTGTAATATATGTATTAACGCCATTTTAAAACTACTAAAATGGTAAAAATAACCAATTCATAATTTTTGTATAAATTACTGTGATACAACTTTGGGAATCTTCTGTGATTTTCTGTGATTTTCTGTGATTTTCTGTGATTGAATGTTATTTTCTATGATTTTCTATGATTTTCTATGATTCTCTGTTAAAAATATAGATAAAGGTTTGCCTTCCTCGCATTATGTATTTGCAGCACATATCTTTCATCTTAATTTCTTTAGTACAAAAAACCATACTTTATCGCTATATTTTCAAAGCTTGATCAGTTGACCCATAATCAACAGCAATTAAATTACAATATTAAGAACAGTGTATCTATGTCACTTCTCTTCCACACGAGATGTATCTGCGCTCATAAATTTCTTTTAAATTAACTTTCAATAATTCCCACTTCTCAAGATACCATCTCACAAAAATCAATTTTTCCGTCGATCCTACCTTATTAATTCTCAGCTCAGGTTCTTCGTATCAAAACTCACTCATCGTGTAACTTTCTTCTCCGAAGCTTCTTAAAAATAACGTCAGAAGCAAGATTCGTATCTTATCATTACGCTCAAAACCATCCTCGTCCTCATCAGTTCGCCATTAAAAGTACAGCAAATATACCTAGAATTACAAGTCTCGCGCGTATAATGCTCCATAAATTCCAACAGCATACACGCGAACGGAATTATTCGAATAATTCGAACCCCACGGTGAAACAGAGAGGAGCAACCATGGCCGTGGCTAAAGTGAAATATAAATACCGGAAGTAACCGAGCAAATACCACAATGGTGGGGAGCGTGTCTATCTCTGCGTGTCGGAAACGCAGGTTGACGCAAAAAGTTAGATCGCTAAGATTCTGTCGGACACGCGGGGCCCTATTTAAGGAACGGATGCGAATATTAAAACGGGATTCATGCGGACGAGCTTAGGAACGTTTATATTCGTGTTACGGGGAGGCTTGATGCAGGTAGTCATTAGGGTACGGTTTCGCCTCGGCGTTCACGGGATCCCGTGCGCTGTGTTTTCGTGTTTTTGCACCGGCCGAACGATAAGCGTGTGCTTGTCGAAGAAAAAGTCGATTGCCGCTGCTCGTATATGGAATCTGTAATTCGTCTGCTACTCTGTGATTCGAAAGCGTGTTTCACTGGCTAAGAAGCGATTTCGAGTCGCGCGTTAACTCCTCGTGCTGTATTACGCGGCCGAGATCGATTCGGCGGTCTGCTCGTTTTGCTTCGATTGTGAGAATACGCGGACCGTAGGTTCTATGGGAATGAATCGTACATTAGGAGAGAAGTTTCTTCCTTTCTTCGACTTGTTAACTCTTCACGGTCCGGAGAAGTTGGAGTATCTATACTCTCGTCTGTAAATGATCAGAGATTTGGCAAATTTAACACATCGCGTACGGCATTCTATTCGCGGAGCGCGCTTCCAGGGCCCGCGCATTTTTGAACGCTCCAAAAAAACTTTGTACGATGCGTATATGCGCTTTCTTTATTTTTTATTTTGTTACTTTTTTAGAATTCTATTTTGTACAGTAATTAAAACACCTTTTCCTCGTAAATTAAAACTTTGAAATAACAAAATTTTGTACAACGATAAAACACTTTGCAAGGTACGATGCACGATCGACACAGACCTACCGATGCAATGACAATACTGACCGATTGTTTTCTATTCTTTGGAAATCTCGTACATTTATTTCGCTAATTATTCGCCGTAAGAATAATTGGCTTGGTTGTCTTGGTAACGTAACAAAAAAATCCATTTTTAATTTCTCGAGTTGTCGATATCCGCGTATGAGAAAACATTAGAACGAGACGTATCCCGTACGCAATGTGTTAAGATGAAGAGAAGTTGACGTTGTAGTTACGAAATGAGATTACCATTTATTTATCGTTGGCGTCGTAAGGAACCTTAAATTGTAGAGTAGACCCCGAGAATCGGATCATTTTCTTTTTACAATGAAAGGATAACCAGAATTTAGAAAGTTAACTTTCTATTATAAATTCGTAATTAACAATAGAACTACCGGTGATTAAAGTAAACTTATTTGTATCAAGGAAATAAAAATGATAGGCGTTTGAAAAAGTATCTATAACAAGGGTAACGATTCTTCGTATATGTTTTTTACAAAAAGTCATAGAAAATCCCCCAAAATATATGATTGCAATTTTTAACCTTTACTTAATACCTATTTAATTTGAACATTAACGATAACAAATTTTTTTTATTTAAAAATCTTTCGTTTGACTGAATTTTAATCCGATTCGTCTCAATCTACCCTACAATCTTTTTAAGATCTCACAAAAAGTATATTTTAATCATTCTACTCAAAACCTACAAGTGTCCAGGTGACTTATGGACGAAAATATATTATTTATACCGCAATTCTCGTCTTCAAACTATCAGACCAGTCGTCAATGGTCGTGTAAAAGACGCATGAAAAAAAAAATACACACTAAAAAATGCACATTCCGGTGTTCCAGCGATAAAATAGAATGCTGGAAATGGTTTCAACGTAGATATACGTAACGCTACTTCCGGTATTTCTCGACCCAACTCTCGGGATCCCATTCGGGAAAATAATTAAGGCGCAGCCAGATGACGAGGATGATAACGCGTCAGCTTTTTCGCGCGAACCCGTTCCTCCCATTTTCGTCGTCTTGTTTGTCGTTATCTTGATCCGTGGCGAGGGATACTTTCCTGAGAGAGAATGGATTAGGGTGCAGAGAAGGAGACGACGGAAGAGTAACAGAGAAAGATCGTGGTTCGCGAGTCGTTGAACCGCGTGTTGTGCAATCGTTCCTCGTAGAAAACGCTCGCCGGATTTATTGCCGACATTTCGGTTGATTTCGAAATTATAACACGGTTCGTGGGTATTTCTTCTCCCATTTTCGTGTTTTTAAGCCTTTTTTCGGGACCTCGGTTTTCAATCGATATTTAAAGTCTTTCTTATGCCAGTTTCGCAGTAGATAAAGCATTGGGTAATCGCAGTGGGTGAGTAATCGATGGTAAGAGTTTGGTCTGAAAGCAACATAGTTGCGAACTTTATAGCTCGCGAATTTTATACGAACTTCTCAATTGTTTCGACTTTAATTTTACTTCTATATTTTTTCTGAATTTAAATGTTACGGTTAGTAAATAGTAAGTAAGCAGTAACTAAATTTATAAAAATTAGTAAATTGTTTCACAATATCTAAATGAATATCGTGCTGTATGAGAATTGCCACTGAAAATTTCATCGAATTCAGAGTAATCAGTTTACCAAATATAAATTATTATATATCACAGAGAAATAATCTAAAATATCCAGGAAACCGCTTCGTTCTTCATTTTCCCTCGACAACTCGTCACAGTTTAAACGATCAACGTGCAAAAAGTTCGTAATCGTTGATCGGAGGAAGGGAGATTAATTAGAAAATTGTCGGTTGTCGGTAGTGTTCCCAAGGAAATCGATAGAATATAACAGTGGATTCAGGATTCTAAATAAAGGGAGGAAGGGAAAAAAAAAGTGCTGCGAAACGAAACAGGTGAAGTCCGTGGAACCAACATGCGTTTTACACGTTCCAGCGTATAGGTATACCTGCATCATAGTGTGTAACATAGAATAAAAGGGCTGCATCCGCTGTAGGACGCATCAACCGAACAATAGGTTTCCTCAGTAGACGAAATTAATGTTATTATTGGGCCAAATGTCTGGGGCCACGTCGTGGGAAGAAACGTTTCTCGGCAACCTTCTCTTCCTTCGACTCCCTGTTGCCTTTTCCTTTTGCTCTTCTCCTCTTCGCCATTTTTTCCTTTTCCAAATGACATCAGGCGACTCGCGACTTTTTTCTTTCAGTTTAATAGAAAGAAAGGTGTTTGAAACCCTATTTTGTCGGTCCCGTAATTATTGGTTTGAGAACAAAGATAAACGTAGGACCTTGGAAATGAATGTGGAAATGGGTGTTCGTTATGTCTTCAATTGTTTAACGAGCTCTATTGTTGGACATAACGACATGTATGCAGCATTGTGTGCATGTCATTTTGGGACGAGCTATTATTTTCATAGTTTTGGATAGTATAATTAGAAGAAAATGGTTATACAATTACGAATATGTAGCTGTTTGGGTGTAAAAGAGTTGAAAAATATATAACACAGCGAGGAAAATTTTGTTCGTTTCCTTTCTTTGCTTAATTTTATCTCAAAACGGTGGGAACATCACTATTTTATGCCAAAATTATTAACCGAATCGGAGATATTAAAAAATAAAGATGTCAATAGATGTGTAGATCGGACTTTCTCAAGTTAAACTTCAAAATTCCAAAAAAAATCTATCGATATTCCCTCACATGCACGTGCAACCGATCGACGATACGCGTGAAAGGTTCTGCTGCATTTCAAAGGCCCGCGTGTGCACGCGGACGGTGCAGCAGGTTCGCGGCGCGAAAAAAGGACAGTCGATAATGAGAGGCGGCTAGGTGGAAGCAGGATAGAGTGAAAAAGTGAGAGAAAACGCGGCATGCAACGCGGTAGATTGTATTCAGAGGCTCGACAGGAAGTAGGCGTTCGATGGAATTCGGCCAAGGTAGGAGAGCCGACCAAAGGTGGAAGTCGCCCATTACGATTACGTCGTTTCGTTTGTAAAAACAAACGTTTGCCGCCGCCGCCGACATCGTCGTCGTTCCACGATAATTATCATCGACCATTACGAACAAGTGAAAACGGCCTGGTGAAACGAGCGTCGAGAGCCCGGTAATGGGGCGAAAACTGTATTTTCGAACGAATTCCATTCTTCCTTTTCCTGTTACGGTTGGCGGAGGTGCTTGTTTAGCTTTAAACGCGCCGAGCTCTTCAATTATGATGCGCGTTCGGGAAATTTTATGGATTCCGAGGAAAAATTTCAAATTATAGAGCTAGGTGTTTGGAGGGATTGTTTATCGCAGAGGAAATAAGTTGCAGGTTTTTATAATCAGTTTTGTGCTATTAAAAATGCGAGAAGCAAATTTTCAAGTAATATTCCTTCAAGTGGATGCGATTAGAATTTAGTTCCTTATTATTGTTTGAATTAATCGAAATTGGAATTTGATTACTGTGGAGTTATTTCATACGTACGAAAAAGGGTTGGTTCATTTTTCAGAGCAATATGAAGTAACGCACTGCAGGTCTTTTTTCACAATTCTTTTTCTCTTCTACGTATCGCGCAAAAGAGCATAACGACAAAGCAATGATATCCACTCTATATTTTTAAATATAAAACGAAACCTGGTACATCAATACTGTGGTATCGAGAAGTAGTAAAGTACCATTGTTTAAGCTCCAGAATTAGATCTTTAAAGCTCATTTAAACGAATCCATCAAAGCGTCATTGGCTGTAATTACTGATAAACCCACATGAAATGACTGTCTATAGATGATCGTAAGATTTTCTTCACATTCTCCCCTATACTTACCACCATTGAGGATACATAAACGCACGGTTGGCATATTCCAGTTCTCTATTCCTTATTCTATCTTTTTTTCCCGTATCAAGAGCGAAGGGAAAAGACGTTCACTGACAAGGCCTCATCCGCCATTACGTTCAGTTCTTGTAATCATAGAATCATCCCAGTGTCTGGTCCATTCCATCTCGTGCGAGTATTTCATCATCGAGCGTTTCTTAATAGGCACCATACTCGTCCATTTACTCGCTTACCTCTTCGTTCTATTCTGGTTCTTCGGCGTGCGAGGCCGATAGTCTTTAAATCGGCAAGAATGATTGATCGCTCTCACGTCACGTCCATCCACTTGGCCCTTTTGCACGATTTCAATGTGTACCTTTCCTTTTTCGTGGCTCGTCATCGTGACGGCCTTCGTGTATCGATTTTGTTAATAATTAACAGCTTGTCGCGCCTACTCTGGTTGCGCGTCTTCCGCCACCCTTACGGTTCGATGACGATTTATAGGGAGGTAAACATGCTCGTCACGACGACGCGGGTAAGCTACCCTGGTGTGACGAGCGCTTTTTCCAATTGTACTCTTCGTCAGGGAAATGTTGTAATTAAAGTTGTAACGAGAGAACTTTAAGGGTAGTACTGAAACTTAAGGAGTTGCACACACCTCGGAAAATTAAAAATAGGGACATAATTAGGAATTTTCTTTGCTTATAAAATTCTATTTCCTCGATTATTATCAGCATTCGAAAATGTACATTGTTAACAGCAATTCCTAAGAATTTACTTTACAAGTTTTGGAAAATTACGGAAATATAGTGGTTTTACTATTCTTAGTTATCTCTATTAATGTTCTTAACGTACATTCCTCGAAACGTTCCATCTAAAATTAATCACGAAAGTTTATCATACGGTCCATTTATTATTGTCAATATTGGTCAACCCTGTATATACATACGTATACATTTATCGTCTCTAAAGAAAGTCAACCTAGAAAATCAAGTTTTCAAGCATCGAGTCTCTCATCCCACTCGGATCTCACTTCCAGTAGCCACATTACCACCCCTTGCTCCTCTCTTTTCACCATCGCACGCAACAACAATGTCCTGGAGGCTATCATAAATTGCAAACGATTTTCTCCTATTCCTCGACCGCCTCTTCCATCGCATATCATTCCCCCTCTCGGCCCCTCCACTCAATCTTCACCTTCTATCCGTTCTCCCCGTCTCACCTTGTTTCTCTTATCTAATTCTCTCTTTCCGCTCGGCCCATTCGTTTCACTCGTTTCAAGACGGTAGAGAAGAAGCGATCAGGGTCCACGAGAGTATCAGCCGCGACTCGTGACGCCCTTTCAAGGATACACCGTGTGTATCCATTGCGAAGACAGAGGCGAGTGTATCGCTGGAACACGGTCTCGCAGCTCGCAGGCACGGCTTCGCGGGCCTGTATCTGCGGTATCGCAATGTGACGGGTGTGTCGGCAGTATATCAGTCCGGTCCCGCCAGCCAGTCATCGTTGACAACGAGATATTAACACAATGCACGAGAAGCCGCCGCGTGTATGCGCGCGAGCGTGTTCACCCACCTCACGCCGCTCTCTTTCAGCGCTCGCCGCGAACAGCCTGGAAATTACGATAGTCGATAGCGTGATTAAACGGCAGGGACGGAAAGGCAAGGATATCTAGTGGGCGAGGATGAGTCCGGGTATCGGGATGAAACGACGGATGCGAGGTTTTGATGGTTGGGTTGGTTTTGCAGAAAGATAGGAAAATAGGTAACTTTGGTAATTGTACCAAGATAAAGATAGGAAGATAGGTAACTTTGTCAATGGTACTGAGAGAAAGATAAATAATCTTGGTAATCGTATCAAAAGAAAGATAGGTAGTTTTGGCAATGGTATAAAAAAAAAAAAAAATGATAGGTACTCTTGGTAATTATATCAAGAGGAAGGTAGGTAATTTTGGTAATTGTACCAAGAGAAAGATAGGTAATTTTGGTAATAGTACCAAAAGAAAGATAGGTAATTTTGACAATGGTATCGAAAAAAAAAGATAGATAATCTTGGTAATTGTATAAAGAGAAAGATAGGTAATTTTGATAATAGTACTAAGAGAAAGATAGATAACTTTAGTGATGGTGCTAAGAGAAAGATAGGTAACCTTGGTAATGGTACCAACAGAAATTGATTAGTATAGCATTTTGATTTGCAAATTTTTGGGGTAGGATTTTGTTTCATTGAAGATGTTATATTTAAAGTCGCTCGCATAGCGTTAGGTTTAGATTTTGTGTTTAACTATAGAGTAATATTTCAGTGTTCGATAATATTTCTCATAAAATGTTTAATATGGAATAGCACGAATTACTTTTCTATCGAGTTTTGAAGCCGAATTTTGAGTGAAAGTAATTGCTTCGAATAAATAAAATATCTAAATACGAATAAATTACCAAAGTATTATTGAACTATAGTACGTGATAGATATCACGAAATTTAATATACAAATAAATCTTGGAAATTATGATAAATCTTCTTAAGAGAACCATCATCGGGGTCTTCTGTCCGTATTTTTGAATTAGCGTAATTACTGGGATTGAGCAACCGAAACGTGAAAATGATAGATAAATCGCATCCAGACGGCTGTATATTAATAAACGCGTAATTTTATGCGCTTCAATAAAATACGTCTGGTTTGAGAAGGCGCGGTAAAAGCGGGCAAACAGAGAGATAGACGGGATAGGCCGATAAGTAAATGACTTTATTGGAGAGTAATGTTGTAAGCCAATTGCAGCAATTTGCTAAAATACTCGGTGGAGTTGCAACGTGCGACAAACTGTGATCGCGTGATGAACGATCGTGCAAATACTGGGCGACAAACTATACGCTGTGATCTATTAAAAGCATCGAAACATTATGAAATAATACTTTTTGTCGCTACTTCATTAAAGGTAGGAATTAAAAAGGCAAAAAATATAACGAATATCTTTTTCCTCGAAAATAGGACGTAAACGTAAAAGTATATTTTCTACTGGTAATTTATATAAGTTGAAACGTTAAGTAAATATAGTACATTAAATTTCGAATGTATGCAACAACCATTCTTTAGGTTAACTTTACTATCTTTAACTTAAATAATTTATAAGAATTAAAAAAATAATCCTAAGAGTATATCTTTTTGTGTATCACTTTTTGATAGCTTTTAAAAATATGTAAACAATATTAACAATTTTATAGATCGAATCTATCGCTATTATTTAACTAATAATATCGCTCTAAAGACAGATCAAAATATTTTACAATTATTATCCGCGTTAAAAATTAAATTACTAGTATGTACAAAGTATTTCAATTCTTCCAATCAACAGTCTTTCTCCAAACATATACCATTGCAAAACAAAAAGACTGCTCTGCAAAAAATTTTATTCAAACTTCACAACTCTATACGTCACAGAAAAAAAAAAAAAGAAAAAAGGATGAATCAAAGTCGAAATTCAATTTCTAAGCAAAGTTACAAGCAATTGGATACTTGTTCCCCCATTCGACGCCATTTTTCCGGTCACCCTGTACATGCAACGAGCGGAATACGCTCAATTCGAAAGTGATTGTGTTCCCTCGTACGGGCCGCTGTAAATAGCGACCTTGGTTCTCCATACTGCAAACTTCAAGGCTACTGCAATCGGGTTGCACGAGTGGGTGGCTGTAAACGACGTCGCGGAAGGGGAGATAAGGGTGCATTCACATCGTCTACCAGAGACGCACGCGTCTCGCTTATCTGCGATCTGTCGTATCAGCGTTTATCTAGAATCGGCCACACTCGACACAATATTCCCCGACGGTTTCTTTTCCCTCGGGGCGTAGAATTTATTTTTCTGCAAACTTCGTTTCTTGTTTCGACTCGACCAATAGGAGACCGCGACTATTTTCAGCGCAAAGTGTATTCGCATTGAATAGGAAATATTTCAGCCGGTAAATGGAAATATTCGTGCGTGGGCGGTGGGGAACGCGATAATAATGATAAAATTTATTCGAACGTAGAACGTTACACGTTGATAACTTTTACAACGTTGTGCCGTTATTAGGAGAATCGTATGTCGTTTTACGATCTATATTTATTAAATGATCGTGTGCACGTATTGTGCCGTATGGTCCAAGACTGCGGTTTATCTCGATGCTGGTATTATAAGTTAAGTTTGATTAAATAGATGTTTATGAAAAACGGAGAAAGGAGGAAGAGAACAAGGATTTCTGGCATAAGTCCTTCAATTTATCGTCATTTTCTTGGATATCCAATCCCATTTCATAACGGATAAACTGAGTTTGATCTTCGGAACAGTGCGACATCAAATGCTGTATCTGTTAGCATTTTAAAGATGGGTTTACGATGGCGAACATTTTTTGCTCTTTACCTTGCAAACCTTGTATCGCAACTGCAACCTTAATACAACGTTCATCGCAAACGCGTATACCACTCGTAAAATTTTTTTTCGTACGAAAGTTAGTAGGGAAATTAAGCGTGCAGGGTTAAAAACCTCTGTTCCTTATGAGATCGTCGCACAGATACGCGTTCAAAGATACTTTCGTTCGAGAATTGTTCCAACGCAATTCAGTCACACTCAAAAGAAAAGGAGAACGTATTCTTCGCGCACAGAGAATAGCTGCGGTTCAAATGTGAGCGTACGATCGGTCGCGTTCATTTTTGCGGTCTCAACTCACGTCAATCAGTGGACGATCCACGCGAAACCGCACGCAATCTCCATCCGTGTAGGGCCAGCCAGCATCTGGCCGACGCACATGGCCGTGACGTGTGTGGATAGAGCCCGCACACGGAACGAAGTACAGACTGTATGCGTATGTGGACACTTTGTGCCAAGGGAACGTGACGTTCGTTGTTTTTTTAGTACTAATGAAGATGTACGATACATTAACATGCGACAAGAAAATTTAGCACAAATTTCACAGCCAAACATTTGGTTCTCTACTCTGAATGCAAATCTTCGATACCACTGTTCGTTGACGCTAAAAGTAACCAATTCACAAGTTTATCACAGAAGTTTCCTTGCATTATGGATTTTTTTAATCTTTCATTTTAATTTTTTTTGGTACGAAAAGTTATGCTTCAATCGCCAGTGCAGCGACATGGGGACAACGGTGCGAATAATTTTTTCGAACAATTTTCGGTGATTTCAACGTCTGTCCATTTATCAAGTTGAATAACCTTCCGCCGTTTTACGCATAATCTCAGTCTTCAGCGCATACATAGATCCCCATAAAAGCACATCAAAGAAAGAAAGAAACAGCTAAAAGTACCCCCCACATTTCAATAACAACTTCACCAACGATTACCACTCTGCTCCGGGTTTCTTCGTCTCTTCTCAGAATCAATCCTCGTAATCTCCACGGTGCATGAAAGTTCTCCATCGCGTGCTCTGTAATTTCTCCGATTCCCGGTAATCTGAGTGACACCGGCGCGATAACAATTACCGATCCTATCTTTGTCGATACTCTAATCTCCTGCCAAGTATACTCATCGATCGCATCCTGCGCTCCCAGCTGCCGATTTCACGGAGGAACTCGACCTCGAATAACGCGAGTCGAGAGACGATCGTGCATCCGGTGACTCGAGGCAAAAATTCGTCGTGCAACGACACCGGAAGGGTGGCAGCGGGAAATCGGTGATACGTAGCAACCTGTACCCGAGGCGTATCGTCGAGCGGAAGTCGATGCACGCGGAAACGACAGAGGCGACGATGAAGATGACGCAGCGCAATCGCGAGCCCGGAATGGCAATTATCGTTCGCGCTTCGACCGGTCAACCGACGAGTATCGGTATTTGGCCGGTTTATAATGGGTCCGGCTGACGCGTTCGCGTCGTAAATCGTGGCCAGGGCATTGGGCAAGGCGGGAACTAATCGAATAGCCCCTCTGTGCCCTCTTTTCCTCAGCGGCCACCGTTCGATAATTCATTCCGTTTCGTTTCATTGCGGTTTCCTTCTATCAATTATTTCGAATCTGAGATCGTGTCTATAAATCCATGGAATGAGGATACGCCGCGTTATTATCCTATTCGGTCCTCTCTTGGTTGTAGAGCGGCGCTAATCTTGTTTGGCTGAGAAATTGGTTCTGAGATACGTACTCCATTTTGAGGGGTGGATTAATTGTGCGATAGTTAAATGTATGTGGATATTTTCCGTTGTCGCGTGTTTCAATTAGTGTTTCTATGCGGTTTTGTTAAGATGGTGTAATGTTGAGATTGGAGCAGTGAGTAACGTTCTTTCCATTGATTTTCATCTTGGAAAGAATTTGTAGCAAATTTTTAAATAGCAGACAATCGATTTTTATTCGCTATCCTTATCAATTTGGAATCGTGATTGTTGGACTGTAACAATATCGCGGTTGGACAGACGTTGCGGCGTCAGAGACGAGCTCGAGGTCGTTCGCGTTCGTGAGTTGGAGCGAGCAACCGCAGACTTTGCGTACTCCAATTATAATGGAATTAAGGTCGCGCGATGTGTCGTAATTATTCGTCTGAATAGCGTGCAACAGGATTTCGTTGCGGTCGTAACGAACGATCGGCTTGTGCAACTGGTATTAGTTTTCTCTCCTCTGGTAGAATTTTATTTCTGTCACTCAGGGAACGTGCTCTCGATCTTCAGCGTTGGTGAATCAAGCAGTCGCCAAACTTGAAGAATGAAACTTTTTTTTATAAACTTGCTTTTGAGTTGTCTGTTGTTTTTACGCGAGTTACAATCGAGTAAAGATAATACGAAAAAAATTACTTTGTATAATAGTAATATCAGAATATTTAATTACAAAAAAAAAGATAATGAATGTTGCTTTGTACAATACTAATATCAGAATATTTAATTACAAAAAAAAAAAATAATGAATGTTTCTTTCTGATTCCTTAATTTTTTTTTGTTTTCACACCAATCCTATTTAATTAGCAAATTAAACAAAGGTTCCTCGTATCTTCGTTTATACGATAACATTTTTGCTAACCATCACAGATCCATTAATAACTCTAAAAAAATTCTAACAACGAGCATTTTTAGTTTTCTCATTACCTTGAGTTCCATTTGCATCCCCCATTTTTCACAAACCATAAACCACGATCCATTACAAGCCGTCCCAACGTAGAATGTTATTCTTGGAGACAGAACCAGTCCATTCGGATGCAGCTCGTAGCTCTCGCCTAATTTCTTCGTGGCACCGATGATACGTCTACCGCGGTATAATAATATATTCCTCCTTTGTCTCCGTCTCCTCGGGCTCCTCTCCAGCGTCCCCATAGGACGATCCTCTTTGTCCGTGTTGGCTCTTTGTTCTTACGGGACAATATAAGTCCGAGTACAATAAATTTGCTTCGCCTCGCCTCGTCTCGCGAGTCTTTTCTGCGAGATACGTTCTCGCAAGCGTCAGGGGCACAGCTGATAAGGCGACTTTTCATTAAACGGTGGCCGGAAAAGCGCGCTGTTTCTAATAACGCTTGCAGAAACACTGATCTTCCTCTGCTTGCTCGCGATACACGCCATTAATTCGACAAGAAACTCGACGAATACCTGCTACCTACCTGCTTATGAATATTTAATCGTGTCAAGGTAATCGCATGATGGTCGCGTTACTTTTTGAAGACTTGGGTGAGTTGTTTTTGCTTGCATGCTTGTGATGGTTCTTTTTATGAATTCAGCAAAGAGAGAATAGTATGGAGTAAGAAGGTTGCTTGAAGCGAGGGTAAACGAAGTCGGGTTAGGTTTGCGATTAGAGCTTAGAATCTTTAATGGCGGAAGGGATGCTTGTATTTATAATATATGCAGGAACATTATAGAAACATGGAACGTTTATTTTGAAAGTGGTGTGAGTCGTGACCATCGAAAAAGGTATCGGTCTAATGAATTATCGGAGGAACTGTTTGTATGGTGTGAAATAAATATAATTTAATTATTAAGATAAAAGTAGTACAGTTTTTCATCTAGTTAAACACTAGATGAAATACTGGTTTAAAATATACGATTCACTAGTAGTATGTATTTTGAGAAGTGTGTGAAACATGGTACAGGAAATTGAGAATTTTTATGTAAAAGCAAAATTTTATTCGATCGTTTTTCGTTAATGGTATTTGAATATCGTTCCATTGAATATATTGCTGAAAGTTTTCTTCCGAGAGATTATTAAGTTTCTTTGATGTTTTAATTTTTTCTACGGTGAAATGTGTATGGCGACATGTTGTAAAAATTATACTTATATCGAAGGAACACCCTATACGTGCACACATATTTTCTCCTGTCTGGCCGCTGTCATCGGCGCGGCCTCCTGATAACGGTTATCACTGTTAGCGAAACGAAGATAAAAAGTTTGTTTGATACAATCGGTGAATACCACCTTTTCACGCGACTCTGATGTCGTAGGAAGTACTCTACACCGAATTGCTTGTAGAACAAATGTTCAGCATCAAAGATAGTTTGATCGTTATTGAAAAGAAGAAAGAAAAAAGTAGAACCAGTTTTAATAAACCAGAATGGTACGGTCTTGTTATCTCGTGCTGCAAAAGTGACTACACAAAAACTGTATAAGTTAAAATATAAAATATCTCTGCCCTATCTTCTCTATTCACATTGTTCGCTTCTAACAAATTCCTATTTATTTAGAATTTTGAATAATTTCTACTGAGACGAGCAATATTACTATTGAAGGAGATATGAAAAATAATTCCAAGGATGCTTCTCGCGAAGGGGTTAAATAAATAGCAATTAAATAAAATAGCTAATAATCAATTTTTGGCAATTTCACACGCATCAACCCAATACTTACTCTTCCAAATAATTTCGACTAAAATTTCAATATCACACTACCAAATTAAACGGTCTGAAAGATTAGAGTTTTGCAATTTTCCTATTTTATCTCCGACATACTTTTTTTTTCTTTTTTTTTTTAATTTTCAACCGCCATTGGATGATGGCATACGGATAACGTCATCGGATTTATTAGCAAGCAGTCACGTGCGGCGAATGCGTCTATTTATTATACGACGTTATCAGCACAGCTGCTGCGCTCTGCTATCAACACAATGCCCAAACGCGCGCCACTCGCAGACTTTTTGGGCGTGACCTCCTGAATTCCATGAATTTCATTGCGACGAACTTCGTACTTGCCGTCCGATAAACGCGTATCTACGTCACCTCGCTCGTCAAACTTTTTACTCACGCTTTCGACCGCTTGGTTAATTATCGCGATCCTCATCCTCGTTACCATTTTATGGCACTCTTTGTTGACGTCGACCGTCCAACTGTGCATGCGAATTTTCTGCAAGAAAAATGTGCAGATGCTTTCCCCTTTTTTCTTTTCTTTAATTCTTTATCGCTTGAATTTTATTTGCTCGGAACAGAAAAAAATAATTGTAGTTGATTCAAGTTTATTATTTTCTTTTGACAATTAGGAAGTAATTAAGTACTATAAATAAATTGCTTGGCGTATACCGGTACAATGGTATAATAATATTAAAATAAAATACAGTTGTTACTTTGGTGCACGTGGTAATTATTTGGCAATATTGGAATAATGTGAAAAGAGTAATTAATATTTTGTTCAATGAGTAACTTTGTATGTAATATAGTAACGTCGATGCACTTCCGTTTAAAATTGCAAACGAAGACTCCGATTCTGAAAGAAACGAGTAACTTTTGTATAAAGAAAGACCCAACCTGTTTCCTATAATTTTTTCCAAATTTATAATACCCATAAAACTTCAGTAATAATTTCCACAAATACAACCAATTTTGATTACCCTACGTTTTCTCTGTAACAAAGTGAAGCTTTAAAAAATGGCTCATTAAAATGTTTGCCGGAGCCAGTTTAGCCCCTCCCTGCCCACGAACTTAACGATCTCCAGCATCCACGAAACGTGTCCGAATAAAATGAAAAAAAAGAAAAAAACAAATTTCCCCGCAATTAGTAAAACATGGCTCAAAAAATACATATGTACATCGAAACGGCGGAGAACCGTTCACCTGCTCGCCGAGAACAGGTCTTCGAACAACGGACGCGTTCCTGAAGCACGGCGGCTTTTTATTTTCGAATCGGATCCCATCCCTCTTCTTCTTCTTCACTCCCGCTGTAAACGCATCTCCCGACTTGTTTATCCGTTTCTCGCGGCGCGTTTCTCGTCTCGTTTCGCGAAAACCGGTACGGATTTACGAATGGCCGAACGAGGCTGGCGTGCAATTGCTAACCGTCGTGCCGGAGCCCGATGATCGTCCGCCACGAATAATAATCGGAAATCGGCGGTAACCAAGCCAGACGATCGTGGTATATTCTGACACGGGGTCGTATCGTGTCGGTGGTGGGTATTACGACTGATTGTGAGCACAATGCCGGTAATATCTCGTGATTTAGTGGCGGGTGCGGCTAGATAGCCAACACCGGCATGTTCCATTACTCGCGGCTTCGAGCCCTCCTCGCTCGAACACCTCCTCTTTCTTCTATCTGTTCCTCCTCTTTCTCATCCTCTCGAAGAGGAGAGGAAACCGCGAGACACTCGTCATAAAACGAAGCTGTCTTGCGCGAGTGTCGCGTAAATATGCGATTCAACGCGTCGCGGATTCATCGAGAATCGTGCATCTTGCCCTTTGGCATTGTCCACCTTGGCGATCGGTGATTTCCAAGCTTTCCAATCGGCCAGATTCCTCGAGATGCCAGTTTTTTGTGGGATTTTTTAACGCGGGGGTTGGATGATTGATTCTCGCGTTGTGTAAGACCGTTTGTGGAAATGGTACTTTTTTTTCGTTGTTATAGGTGAAGAGATATGTTGGGAATGTAGGTTGTTTTGTTAGGTTGTTAGAGGATGTTATGTTGGACAGTTGAGAGAGGTGGAGGGGCTGGGGAATTAGATGGGGTTGTGAGTAACGCTTTTTAGAGAATAGAAGTAAAGATCGAAGATATTTCATGGGATCTTCGTGACTATTTTACTGACTGTGTAGTATCTTCAGGAGTGGTAGGAAGTCTCTTCACTGTTAAAAAAATACTCAAATAAATAAATATTTGATAGTTCTGCAGAAAATCGGGGAAAATGTTTAAAAATGCATTGTGAACAATTCATAGATTAGTGTTAATTATTACAAACTGTACGGGTGTGGTAAATATTCTTCAGGGGGTACGATTATATTTGATCTTAGATTTTAGTGGCATATAATCAATCGATTGCTCTAAAAAAGTACCAAGGTTTTATTTAACTAGTCATGGATTTTCTAAATATTTCTGTGAAAGCATAAAACTTCCATTTTACAATACAGAATCATAACTCTTGAATGAACACTTACAAATCATTCCTAGCTTACTTTCCCGCATATCGCATCTTCTCATACTTTTGAATTATTATATTTTCCACGAATACCTTCGTAATTAAAAAAACACAATGCAGGTACAAATATGGTACGACACAAAGTGTTAAAAGGAGTTTCGCAAACTTGTTGCCGCAGATTTATCAGCAGACTCACGATGTCGGTAGGTTTATCAGGATCCGGCTACTCTCTCTTTCCCCGCTGTTTTTATCGCGTTGGCCAGGTGCTTCTGGGTTGCGCGTGGGTGTTGACGGAATTTTCGGTAGCACGTGCACGCGTGCAGTCTGCTGCGTGCACGCGAAGTAGCTACCGTATGCGACATAAATAACTTTCGATAAGCCCCGCAGGACAAGCTTTCGCTACCAATCTTGCCCCCGTTTTGTAGAAACGCGTCGGTATTGGCGAAATATTTCCTCGGAGCCGGACATCTGTCTACCTTTGTATGGAAAGTGTCCTACGATCTTTAAAAAATTCTGTATATCTCTCGAAAACTCGAAAATTGCAATAGAAAATTATAATTTCACAATTAATTCAAATATGCCTCGGAATTTTTTTCCGATTTATTTTAATCCTTCGACGTCGGATTACTGGCGATCAAAAATAAAACTAGCAAATCATTACAGATATTCAATTTATACCAATAGAAGTACAAGTTGTCATATTCTTATTAATACTAGAACTACCAAAGTGAACAAAATAAAAAATTCCGAATTCTGAATGTTTTATAAAGTTATTATGGTGGCTTTCGAAGATTTCTCCATAATTTTTTGATAAAAATATAGATAAAGATTTATCTCTCTTGCATTACTTATTTTTTCATACACCATTCATTTTTATCTCTTCGGTACAAATAGGTATACTTCAATCGTCGATAGTTCTAGTGTTAATCGTTCTACACGTAATTCTTGTCTTACTAATTGTAAGTCCGGCGTTAAGGGATTAAAATATTATAATTTTCCATCTATCTAGACTTAAAATATTAGATTGTTGTAGATGAAATATCTTGATAATCTATGAAACTTTCAACAATTATATTTATGTTAAACATAATACACTCCTAATTTATAAGCCTAATTTATAATATCTCATATTCCGAACCAAACATCTCAATCATCGTCAGTCGGTCCGTTAGGATGATTACGAGGTACATTTTCGAGTTTGAAGATTACATTCCATTTGGAAATTCACATACAACCTGGAAAAAGTGCCTCTCGTCGTGCATAGATACGGTACAATTCTTTTTGAACAAAAATCAGAGCAATCAGAGCGTTTTCATTCCGATTCCACGGCCGCAACAGCGACTTTACTTTCGTGGTTCACGTTGCATCAACCCGTTGTTCCGCCTACGCGGCAGAGTAATTTGCACGTACGCTGGCTGCTCGCCGATACGACCACTGAATACAAGCGATGCCCTATTTGCAAATGTCAAATTGTCCATACGCATTACCGCCCCGTCTACGCTACGTGCCGAAGTGTCTCCACGAGGTAGCCAACGCGCAAGCTTCTTTGCATGTAATTATCGGTCGAACATCGAATTCTCTGTCCGGTTCGAACAAAATCGTCTCTGCTCCGCGCTGTTACGCAACTGTTCGAACGGAATCGCTCACATGGGTGGCGAGAGGGAGTACATGCTCGTGCATAATGCGAACAACGTTGCCTGTGCTTGGAAATTGACGATTGCAGGAGAAACGTGTCGATGGATATATTTTCGGAGTTCCGTGGAATGTTTTAAATGGGGAATACCTTAGTTAGTTTTTGAGTAACTGAGATCTTTTATTTTGTAAACGAGCATTTGAGATTCGAGTGATAGGAATTTATTAATATTCTATTGTAGAGGGGAGGAAGAAGGGCTAAAGCTTCTCAAGGACTATTTAACCCTCCATGGGACCGTGTGACTTAAAAGTTAGAAACTGATGTATCTATCTTTAAAAAATTAATTTTATTTAGTTATCACTGTACTATTAAATTTGATTACTGTATTACTGTAGCGATACTACGATCCTTGCATAGCAATTATTAGTTAGAAAATTTTCAAATAATAGTGAAAAACTGTAATCAATCGTAGTTTTTTCTCTAATAAGAGAATCTCCTCACATCACACATTCGTATCTCTTCAAAAAAATATTTTTTTAATCTAAAAATCTTTTACACTTACAAAATATACAATATCAAAGAAGTAGCAAAACTTAAACACACCAGATATAATAAAGAAATATTTAAAAGCACAGCATTTATGTAAAAGTAAACCCCACTTGAGGACATAAAGATCCGAGGACAGCAAGATTAAATAAATTAAGTGTTTTAAAATTATTATATCCACTATGCGTTAGTTCTGTGAGGAATCAGCCAAATCGATCATTCAAGTACTATCAAACTCTCCTTGTTAACAGAACATCTGACTTTAATTCCTGGCTACGTTGCTTACACTACCATCTACCGTGTCAGAAATTTCATTAACACTTTCAACAAACACCCACATCGAACAACCGCGAAGAAATCCGCTACAAGGCACGACGTTGACGCCGATATGAGAATACCACGTCGAAATCGTGTCGCTGCAGGGAAAGTCGATCCAAACTATCCTCGATCGCACGAGGGTTGCGACTCTCAGCGCAGTTTCTAACGCGTCGTTAACGATGACATATTAATGGCTCGTTAATGCCACGGTGTATCGGTGTCCGATTCGTACGGGTGTTTGCAAATGTCAGATATCGCGCGCATTCCAACGCTTTCTTGTTTCTTAACGAGAGGTTCATTAACGACGAACGTGCACCGGGGGATAACTCATCTCGCGGTCCAACGTTGTAAACGTCACGTCCGTCGACGTGCGATGATCGTGCGTGTCATTTATTTTGATATCGGCCACTGGGAATCCTGTGTCTGATAATTTCGTCGAGTAACTAGTTGAACGAACGTGCCGAGCGAGTAACGAGTGGTTCGTTAACGGTGAAATGTTAATCACTCATTACTGGATCCGTTGATCGCTCGCCGCGCCTCCAAATACTGTATTCCCTGCTTTTTCTCTATCGTCGCTGCTAGATTAAACGTTCGGTCGCTCTAGTGGTCGTTTTGTTGCTTTTGCTGGACGAGATGCAGTTGGTGAAGCACTCCATTGCGGATGCACATAGTACACTTACGGTACGTGTCCATATGAGAGTACAGCTGACGCGAGTTGCTCTTGAAAGTTACATTTATAAATGTAAGTGGTATTGAGAGCGTTGGACAAATAATTTGAGAGCGCTCTGGAGAGCAACTGTCGAAAAAAGTCTGAAATCGACACCTACTCTAATGACTGTGTTCAAGTTCTGAGGGACGTGGATTGAGACGTTTAATTTGAATAACAAAGGTGTGGGAGATCTTGTGTTTTCGTTCGGTTGTGCTATGTTTCTAGGGTTTCTTGTCATCTGAATTTTTTTGGTTCGTTTTAGATTGTTTTATTTTGTAATAGGCATTCATATTTTGGGAATGTACCACGGTGGTTCAGTTTTGTGTAAGGTTATACAAAAGTTTTTAATCTTGAAAAAGGTATAAAGTTGTTCACGCGCAATTTCTGTTGATTCGGCAGAAACATAAAGTGCTAAAGATACATTTTTTTCAAAATTAGTAATTTATTTTGACGAAACAGGAGCATGATTAGGTCGAACAATACTGAAGATCGTAGCAGGGTTAAGAAAATATATTTACTGTCATCAATTTTGATCCGATTGAGACCTCCGTCGTTTAACTACGGTTAGTTAGTGCTTTTCAGTGAATGTAACAGAGAATCTATTAAACGCGCAACGCAAAGTGAAACGAAATCCCTCCTCGCTGCGACCACCAGAATAACCAGCATACACTTGCCCCATCATACGTCAACGAAGAAATTAAGAACCGCACCATTCAGCGATAAATTCATTCCCATAGAAACCGTACAGAAGCTGGAGTGGCGGCTCGACACTGTTCCATCTTGCACTAATTGACCATATTATGGAAAACAGCAGGGTCAAGTAGCCGTGTAACCCCTGATGTCATCGCCGCGAGTTGCAGCGAGTCGCTTGCTTCGCGTCTAATACACGCGAGGCCTAAGAAAGCGGTCGTCGTTGAAACCCGTTCCTCTGGAGCTTTACCACGTTTGTTGAAGCAAAGAAAAGCACAGCTGACGCGAGAAGTGACGCATAGACGATCGTAAAGTTGAATTTAACACGCCATGGAAACCGGAGGTCACACTGACCAACGTAACAGAGACCTGTTGAGCTGGTCGACAACGTGTAAACGCTGGTATTGCCGATGAAGTCGGGAGAAAAACGCGTGAACCACGACTGGCCTGAGGAAAAGGGTACAAAAACGATAGATCAAGCCGGACAGCAACTCAGTTCCACCGTGGAAATTTATTTGACGCTTTCGCGGAAACGTTAACGATCAGCGACCGCTGCTCGAGATTCGCATCTCGAAGGAACCGGTACGCGAAACGTGAAAGAAACGAAGTATTCTGCGAAGCTGCCTGAATTTCCTAGTCGCCTGAAACAACGTTCTGGGTTTACAAAGAGAGAGAGAGAGAGAGAGAGAGAGAGAGGGAGAAACACCGATGCTTCTGCGTGCACTAAATAGAGGTACGAGCTAGGCCAGCAATTTATCATCGTTGACACGCGCGCCGGACTCGGCAGGTTCGTTCGAGCCAGCTTTGATGTCGACAGAGAGTCGCGACGCTGTCGAACTGCTCGTCCCTCCTGCTCTTTGCTCGTACAAGCGACCGTTGTGATAAGAATGTTTGCAGAAAAGCTGACCGACTAGCGTCCCCCGTGATTTATTATGATTACGTTCAGCTGGTTGTAGACGAGGGCAGCCTCTTGTCTTCGGTCAGGAGTTGGTATCTTCTGTTGGTGAAGTTTTCGACGATCACCGTGAAGTCCGGCGTACGTTGTAAACGCTGACGCGATAAGCTTGAACCCCGCCTTAACGGGTCTTGCGATCCCCTCGAGTCATCTCTGGCTCCTCTTCGCTCCTCTCTCGTCTCTGTTGGTCGTCATCATCATCTTCTTGCGGTGGGGGCCCTTGTGCACGCGGGTAGCATCGAGCATCATTCATCACCCGACACTTTTTGGTACGGTCGACAAGTTCCGAGAATGCTGGCGCAATTATATTAAACATAAATCAGTTATAACAAGCCTACGTGGCCTCAATGAGGAGCGCACTATCGACGCGTACCGAGGTGCGCCTGTTCCAAGCTGTATCGTACTCCCTTTTTCTGTTTCTTTTTTCATCTTTCTTCATTTTTGGTTGATTCGATGCGTTCGTTTTGTTCGGTTTCTTTTTTTTTTTCTTCTTTTTTTTTACCGCAATGTCTTCGTTTTTGAATGTGTGTCGCGAGTGTATCGTCTGTCAGATACGCTTCATGCGGGTTGGCAGACTTCACGTGGAGCATTCAAGTTGTTGCGCAGAGGATAATATGCTGGCAACAGTGTGTTACGAGGCTAATTTGATAATAGGACTTGTATCTACATATTACCTGCTACAATGGAGCTGGAGTTGCTCGTTTTTTCTGAAATTATTCATAAACGTCTGACGCGATGTGTTCCTAATGATAATTAGTGCACGATAAAATTTCCCATTCTGCATTCTCTGTTCTCCAATCCTCGTAATTATCGCAAACATCCGCTCTGATGTTCACTTTTCTAATCTCACAACACTCTCAACCGTATCCACTAATCTCAACACGATTCAACGTTCACTGCTTCGCCTCTAACCAACTTAACAGTCAATTTTCCTCTCAGATCCGCAATAATCACCTCGCTTTCTACCACACACCTCGCCATTGTCCTTTTGCATCTAAACAACTCCCGTGGGCAGTATCCCATTCAAGTTCTTCGGCACGATTCGTCCCCGATCGGCCGCGACGGGTCCCCAGGATCGTTCGTTTCCCGCAATAACAAATTGAACGGCGGGGAAAAGCTGCGACCAGGTTTCGGAGAGTCTATTTCGTGCCCTAGTAAGGCCAGGCCGATTAGTAGCGACGATAAGACGAGCCCCTTATTAGGAGAAACTCGTAGAGACGTTCTCGCTGAGCTGTTCTCATCCCTCGATTCCACTCGGTAGAGCTCCTCTTCGTTCCCTCTGCTCGGTTTACGGCGTTCTTCCTTCCTTCACCGTCTCTGTTCGCCTCGTCTCGACCGTTCCTCTTCCTCCTACGAGCGCTAAGACCGAATGAAAATGTATGAGGGCGATATCTATGGAGCGGAGAGGGCCAGAAGGGAAGCAGATGAGATACGATCCTCCTCTCCCTTTCTCTCCACCTTCTCGCGGTGCATCACGCGTATAATGCACACGTGTAGCAACTGCAGATGGCCGGGAACAGCGAGAAAAAGGGAGAAGGAGAACGGTAAAATAGGCAGGAAGAAGAAGGTGGGGGAGGTCGCGAGGGAAGGAGCGCGGTAGTTTTGTTTTCAACAGCCTGTACGTATATGTTTGTGTGTGTTCGTGTACGTGTGTCCGATGCGGAGGGAGCTACCTACGCCCTGAACGACCACGGCGCCGTCGTTTCTGCACCTGACCGGCTAACCGACGATAAATTTATGAGCAAGAAAGAGCGCTGCCTTTAAAGGGCGCTGGCCAACCCCCATCGCAGCGTTCGAGCGTTGCTCTGTCGTAGAGTTGTCGAGATAGTGTTACTTTTGAGATTCGTTTGCGTTGAGAGTTTTCCGTTGGGATGGTTGAAAGTGGTGATTGGAAATGGTACAATGTTTCCGTGAGAAAGTTATTTAATTCTAGAGTTATACGAATATACTTCTGGAGTTCTTCTAGAATTGTTCGATAACCTATATTCGCGAAGTAAATAAATTTGGAATTTCTTTGTTAGAGAAAATATCAGATTTAAAGATTTTGAGGGTCAAACGGTGGGTTATAGAATATATTATAATTTGAGTTGCTTGAATTTATATCGCAAGGATAGCAAGTGATTATGGAGTAGATACAAATTTCTTTCCGTGCATCTAACGGCAGATGAATCTTAAGAAAGATCTATCGCAAAAAAATTTCCACAATTTAAAAAGTAATTTTCTAAGCATCGTTTTTGTTTGAAAAATCCATGACCGGTTTTCTGTCCTATGATCGGGAAAAAATTAGCGCCGTTCGAGACGACCTAGCGAAATCGTAGCCCCTGGCTTGCTAACGCGACGGCGTTATTAATCGCGCAATAAGTGGTGTAATCTAAACCATTACCATGGAATAATTATGCGCATAAATTGCAACGCAGTGGTAACCGCGCTAGCTCGCTAGCGAGCATGGACACAACGGTGCGCGCATCCAACTCGCCGTAATAGCTTCTGACGGTGTTGCCCGGTCTGGTTGGTTATTTATTTGACATTATTCATCGTAAAGTTAATTGGCCCGCGGAATGATACCGGATAAGGGACGGGGGATACCTCAGGAATTCTGTTTAAAAAAAAAAAAGAAAAAGAAAGAGACGAAAAGAGAAAGGAAAAACATTACGGAACGCGCCCCGGTAACGCGATATTCAAATTCGATAACGTGGATGAAATAAAAGTAGCAACGACCTGGTGGTTCACCCAGCGCTACGAGGCTGACCGTGAACGGGACGCTCGTAATCTTTATGGCGTCGAAGGCTCGTCCGACGTGGCCACAGGCCCTCCAGGCCCGTGAAAGAACGCGTTTGCCCGCTTCCGTGGAGGCGTTCTCTCCTCTTCAACCAGCTCCGGGAATTTATTCCTCGCGTTTCGCCTATTTATTAAGCGTCTTCTAATGACTCTATCGGTGCAGAGTGGTGGCTGTTGAGACGGAGGAAGATCAAGATAATGGAAGGAAGAGAAAGAGGGAAGTTGTACGCGTTTCTGGCGGAAGATCGTATCTGGCTTGCCGCGAGATTCTGACGTTGCCCGTCTATTAGCTGGGATATCACGACCGCCTGTAATAGCTATTAATGGGGATTCAATTTATCGGTCGGCAAAGGTTAATCCGCGCTTCTTTCGTTGAAATATTCGCGACACCGGCGCCTCGTTAGGCTATACCGGAGGATGAATAACGTTTCTCGATCGCGCCTAGATCGGCTCGATTAGACCGATGGAATTTTATTGTGTTGGAGGATGTAGGTAGGTAGGATGGTGGATTGGAGAGTGGCGATATAAGTGAATGTTCTATGAAATAGATAATCGGTGGGGTTGTTCTATTTCTTGATTTCTTATTTTTTGCTTAATTGTCACGTGATTTGAAGAAAGCCGCTCCTAGAGCCGAAGAAAATTAGGAAAGGGTGGCAACTGGTGTTTCGTTAGGATTTTTTTTACAAAGGATGATACATTTTATTATCATTTGAATGAACGGTGACTGGTAATAGGAATGAATGTTCTCTGGAGAGAATAGCTGGGGTTGTTTTATATCTTATCTGATTTCTTATTTTTTATTTAATTGTTGCATGATTTGAAGAAAGCATCGAGGTTAACGATGTATCAATTCCTAGATTTTGAGAGAATTAAGATAGACATTCGTGTTTCTTTAGGACTTTTTTAAAAAATTAACAATACCTTCTACTATCACTCAAACGAACGGAGCACGTTCTTTAGCTCGATCGTTACTTCACTCCGTACACGATTTCGTTGTTAATCGAATTTTCATCTCCGCCAGTTCGATGTACACGGTGTTGGCAAACCAGGTAAATGTCTACAAAACAGCAAAAACGTGATTGCATTCACGGGTCCTCGATGGAACGTTTGCGTTTTAGTCAAATAATAGCACGGCTGTTGGCTAAATTCCGATATCGAGGGATGTTGCAATTGTTTGTAATGTTTCCTCGGCTAATGGTAACCTATCTTGTTTGCACGGCGTGCATTACATTATCGTACGTTCAGGAGGAATTGCAGCGCACGTCAATCATCCTTCACCGGTGCCCGGTATTAATTTCTCAACTTAACTGCATGATAGGTTAACTGCGAGCGACACATCGCGCTCGAACATTTATTTCTCCTCGGGCCCACGCTGCATTCCCGTTGCTCATGCACGCCTATTGTATACCTGAAACTTACGTACAGTAACGCTGAACGTGACGTTTTCCCTAACGAAGCTACTTCATTCGTGTCTTCGATACGTAGTTGATGGTATAAATTGAGTATAACCTGTTTCTGACTGTTAAACTTTAGCAATGGATGTTTCTCAATCTCTTGACGAATGATTTCTTTGTAGCGTTAGAAAAGAAAGAACCGATTGTTTAATTATATTTTATTTTAAAACGATCCTTGTGCATCGTATAATACAAGAATAGTAACCTCTTTCTCATTAAAGGGATATCTCATTTTTTTAAATTATTAACCCTTTGCACTCGGCTGGCGCCGCTATGGCGACATGCATAATTTTCTTCAGAGATTATGTTTTTAATTAGATTCTATATTTTCATCGATTCAAACGCTTCTTTTATCTTAAAATAAAAGTAAATTAACCAAATAAATAAGAAATCGTAAACATTTATAATTCTCTTTTTTTCTTTCCAAAAGAATACTTTAAGTTTTCGCAATAGTCGTTTGAAACTTAAAAAAGTTTACGAGTGCAAAGGGTTAATATGGTTATTATACAATGATGTTATATATGGTTAGTATAAATTACCTATTCAACTCTCACTGAAAGTAGCAAAATTTTTTCCTAACAAATAGATAATTTCAGTAATTCCAAAGCTAATTAAAATTTCAAATATTCAATCCCTGATGAAAGGTTTAAAAAAGTCTACATATACAACTGCGTTTCTCAAGACAATCTACCCTTTATTATCAAACTCTTACATATTTCTCCTCTGTCATCGGTCTATTATATTTTAACTTGCCCCTCCAAAAGAAATAGTGTTCGCAAATAGGTATATTACGTGTACTAAATCAACCATTCATCAATAGAACCCATTAACCAACCGATCAAACCTTTCTCTACCAATCACAAACAAATTACCATTTATCATTTCTTTTGCCATTACCAAGCACCAACTCCCACGGTGAACTATGCTGCATCGATTGAATGAAAAAAGCGGCAACCAATATTTCAATAACAATAAATCAGCAAGTAGCGTGAACGAAAGCGGCTTACCGAAGAATGTTACGGAATACCGTGTTCAAACAGAGGGCTATCGTATATTCTGACCTGCAGGTTTTTACGCAGTCCGGAGCCGGAATCCCGAGGAGGCTCGCGTGTGTTTACATGGCCCCTGAATGCGCTCCTATATGCGGTTTTAGACACCCCGATAAGAGCGCGAACGGCGTATCGACTATCGAGTCTCGCGTTGCAAAACACCTGGGTGTTGCAATGCACATTCGTCGTAATGCCGTTGCCTGGCCTCCGCTCTGCGCTCGGAACAAACACGAGCGGGAACTCGCGTGCTTGTGTGCATGTGTACTTACGTGTTGCATCGTTGCAGCATGCGGGCGTGCAAACAGCCGGAGATAAATACACAAACACCAACGCGGTTCGTTGTTCCGAGAAAAGTTGCCGCGTCCCAAGAAAAATTTACGAAATTCCGACCGTGGCGGCCCGATACGAGCCTGATAAGATGGGTAATACGAATTATCGGGGAAACGGCTTGAGCACAGCTGGGCGAAAATTCGAGTAAGAGGATAAGATGGGTTGTGGATGGAGGGGTGGGTTTTGTTGGCATCAGAAATGTAGGTTTAATGAAGAATAATTTTTTTTTATTATTATTAACTGGTTCTTTATACAAATTTTTTTACTTCTTTGGCGTTGTTTATGGAGTCGTTCTGACGAACACGAAGTGTATCTGTTGTGCGACTTTATTTTAATTTTAATTTTAAGAGACGAGCGCAAGAAAAGACTGAGAGATAGGTTTAACGAAGAACAGTTTTTATTTGTGATTGGTTAGCAATTGATTCTTCGTACAAATTTTTTTGTATCTTCGGTATTTTTTCGGTATTTTTCGGTTTATGCAGCTAGTGTGACGAATAGGGGTGCATTCGTCAAATTTTATTTTAGTTTTAATTTTGAGTAAGAGGGATAATGAGAAATGTAGATCCAGGCGGTAGGTTTAACGAAGAACAGTGTTTGTTGGCGATTGGTTAGTAATTGGTTTTTCTTACAATCTTTTTACTTCTTTGGCGTCCTTTGCTTATCGAGTCATAGACGCAGGTTATGGAGACGACGTAACAAACGCGAAGTAAATTAGTTATGAAATTTTATTTTAGTTTCAAGTTTAGGTTTGGTTTCTAAAATAGGAACGCGACAGATATATTTTATCTACCAGAGCTACCAGAAGAAATTACCCAGTTATCGAACCTAAGGTGTGTTTAAAGTATTCGAGTGTATACCAATATTTATGAATTTAGAGTTTGAGATTTTCCAAGAAACAATGATGGTTCGTGTTGTTTTCGAACCTTGCACGGGAGCGAAAGCTTCTGAGAAATTGATACGCGTGCTGTGCATCTTGCCGAGGATTTATGCGTACCTGGAATTCTGCATTTAGGATATTGTTTTACTGTCAGACAAATATTGACGTTGAAAGTTATCTTCGAAACTTATCTCGAAGATTCAGTGAAGAAATATTTTTGCAACAAATGAATCTTACATTTTCAAATTTTCTTTGAATGTCTACCAATTTTCTTAGTAACCCTTTTTTGTGTTCAAATTGCAAACAAATCTTTAAATTTGAAATATCAGTACCGAAACGTGGTCGCAACTATATTAATTGCTGCCGTTCGAGCACAGTAATTATTAAACAAAAGCTTCCATACATCTAATATTGTAAACGAACTTTGTAGCTGTAACGCAACTTCGCCATCTAGCTCAGAAAGTCGATCTCGAAACCCTGTTATTCCCACTTTGCAATGGCTCGAACGAGTTTATCTCGATACACGATGCTCGTTTGGTTACCAGAGTATCTCGATGTATCGATAGATCTCGATAGAGAAAGGAGGATCAGGAATTGGTTACTGCAACACCCATTGTTGATTTCGGTAAACGGATTGACGTATCGACATCGTTTATCGTCGGCTTGCTCTGATCCTACTAAACTCCCACGTTATATCTGTTTTGCACATTTAACACGTAAAATTTTAATTTTAAGCAATGTTATTTGTCTAAAATGTATCAACATTTAATAGTTTCGTTTTCATAAATTGTCTTATAATTTCGAGTTAGATTATTCAGCAGTGCTTCCTCCTTCGGTATGCGATCTTAAGCAAAATATATTTGATGGAATAAATATTTTAAAGAATTCTGTTACCACTCGTTGCATCTGAAATGCATAAAAGCAACTCGTTCAAAGGCACGAAATATTCCTTAAAACGGACTCATACTTTCTTCAACCATATTTGGAATCACAAAGTATCACGATCCATTTCAAAAACCGCTTGCCCCCAATCACCACCATCGCTTCAGTCTGGCACACGAAACCGTTTACAATCGAAACCAAAAATTACGATTCCTTCATGACGAGCAAGATACCTCCTCCGGCCTTTGTTCATGACTTTTCGACAGCTCGTATCAAGCTAATATCACCAAATTGCCGCTTGTCAACGCTCACCGTCGACACGCGCGATGCAGATCTTCCAATTTTCACGCTGCGACTCGATACCAGGCTACAGACCGCTCGTTTCCTCCGAATCCACTTCTTCGTGAACGCCTATCGGCCACGCAAGCGAACCGAGGCCCGGTTTTTTCGTGAAACCAACTTCACCTTACCGAGTCTAAGGCAGATTATTCGTCCCGTTAGGTCCCGTCCGCGAGGCAAAAGCAATCAGTTATCTCTGTCCGTGAACCTTCCACCTACCGAGGTTGCAGGAAGCGTATCCAGGTTGATCGTTACGGTCGTCGTCGAAGAACCGCGGGTCATCTCGATTGCGGGGATAATCGAGCCTCGAGGAGGCTGAATGAAGCTTCTTCTTCTTCTTCTTCTCCTTCTTTTTCTTCTTCTTCTTCTGTTAGCTGTACTGTTGTTGGCTGAAGCACTCTTGATGCTCACCTTCTCGATATGGATTTATCAGCGCTTCATAGAGACGTAAAATCACTGTCTGCTTTAATCTTGGCCCCGGCCGCGATCATCGGCCAACCGAAGAACGGTCTGCACCTCGAAGATTATTGAATACTATGGCCGGTTATCGTCGGCCGAGATCATGCTTTATGGCTCGCGATACAGAAATCGCTGCTGGTACTTGGGGTTCGGGGAAATTTGACGAGCGGTCGCGCGAACGGATGCAATTAGGGGGTCGATTATTGCATAGGTAGCTGGTGTTTAACCGGGTCTCGAAGATTAACTGGTTGTTGCGACAGGGAACTCGGTGACGTTACGATGTTAAACTAGAACTTTCTCTTCGCTCTTATCGCTGAACGTCATCCTCGACGGCGAGTCATTGTCTGAGGACACGATGAACCCTCGACACCGTGACCTAAGTCCAAAAGGCCATTCGGCTAGCCCACCGACTTAAATTTATTATTTTATTATATCAAACTTAGCTACAGTATAGGCTGACTATATTCGTTGGTTTAGTCTAGTTCTCCTTCGTTGATCTTTTGTATCAAATCTGTTTTGACTTGAATTTATCGAACGGTTTTGACTTGATACTATTAGCAAACATGGTTCTTTAAATTTTGTAACCGACACGATTAACTTTTTCTTTTTAATAACTAAAATATCGGACTCGCTATAAGCCGGACACATTTGAAAGTTTAAAATATAAAACAATTTAAAGCGTTCAAAAATTGTCTGAAAACTAGTTACTTGAACTATCGTTCATCATTATTCTAGATAATCTAAACAAATATGCTAAGCCTTACCAAGCAACACGCTTTACAAAATATTCTTCACAATTTTGCTTCTGGTCTCTACGATTTCTTCGCGACTGAAGAACAACCACGAATCCTTTCTTCAATTCGTTTTCCATGAAGTAAAAACAAGAAAATGAAACACGAACGCGAACGTAAGCGTTCCGTTCCAAGAACGAGGAAGAAAGGATCTCTCGCCGGGCAAATTGTCCTCGGCTGATGGAAGAAGACAAACATCATTATTCACCATCCAGAATGATGAACAGTAACCTACGTACGTCCGTCAGCCGCTTATTACGTTTCCCTGCCTCTCCGGGCCGGCGTTCTTAGGAAGAAGCATTGCTTTTCCTCGAGGACCTCTCCACGAAGGTTCCTCTTGTCCTCGCCGACCGATGACCCGGAAGCCTTTACCGCGCATACGTGAAACCCGGTGCGTGTCCATGTGCGAAGCTATTTTATTCCGCGCGCGACTCTATAATCTTCCTCTGCCTGCGTGCACGACGACTTATTCCCAATGCCTATACTTACGCTTAATGTCTATATCTACTCGCGGGACTGGTAGCTTAGTTAGGAGAACGATGAGGAATTATTTTTCGTTGCCGTGAAATTTTGAAATGGATGGTTTTCAGATTTCTCGAGGTTGTCTAGTTGCTGATGATATTGATGTTCCGATGATCGCTTATTAAATTTGATAGATTATTATTAAATTACGGCTGAAAGCGTTGGTTATAGCGATTGAATGTATTTTTTTTTTATTATTATTAAAAGCATCAAAGTCGTTTCTCGAAGAGACATAATATTTAAGCGAAGGATAAAAAATTAGCGACTGTAACGTATTTTATACTTTTTCCTTCGAATTTTTATTCGTTGTTTGATACTTACAATCAGGGTTATTTGTTTATTTGTTTATTCAAGCACAGTATTAGAATAACCATCTGGAGTACAATAATGGAAGAATAATACATGATTCAAAAGAATTGCTAAAAGAGTCGAGAGACTGACAAAAGGTATCGAACATTATGCACAGAAGCGATTAATACATCTATCGGTGTTATAAAAATAACACCAATCAAGTTTCATCGCGTTCTCTTCTTTTTTTTTAATTGAAAAAAAAAAAATGTTCGTCAGTTTTTAAAGGTTGCTTTGAAACGTGCAGTCTTTCAACCGATTCCTTTTGCAGCAGTATTTCTTGGATCGCTTTTGCGTTTGCCAAGGCTTGAAATTTATCGCATGACTGAGCACCAGCGGGCTACAGTGGTTGATATTTCTTGCATTCGTATGCATTGTGCTTAACGAAGCTGCCTTCGCGATATGTCCAGCGATACTAGCTGATTGAAGTGACTTACGAACTTCCAGATGACCGGTTGCACTTGGGATATGCGCGGGCTACTATTCTTTGGATTTACGACGTGTGAATATGCGCGCTGGCTGCGTGGAATCGTTGCGACATTTGTGCGGTCGCGCATTCTAGATCCTAGATCCTTGCGGTGTATCGTGCCGTAGGATTTGAATAACACGTTTATGAATTTTTTTTTCTTTTTTTTTTCTTTTTTTTTTTTTCTTTTTTCGTTTCTTTATCGTGGAACGCTTAGGAAAATGATGATTTGTTGTGATGGAGCGCTAAAATATGCTTTGATGACAGCGATTACTTATAGATTACAAATAAATTACGGCTGAAAATCGTAGTTAGAGTGATTGAACATTCTCTTTCATTATTATTAAAAGTTTACAAATCATTTCTTGAGAGACTTAAAATTTAAGTGAAAGGTAAACAGTTAGGGATTCTAACAAGTTTTATGTTTATGTTCTCTTAATAGCTATTTACAAACAGTTTTTAGATTCAATACAGAGTGTATAGGAGAACATTGATAGTGGTACTTAAAATTCAATGAACGAAATGAAATTTTTAATATATATCTATAATCTGCTCTATGACATAAAAAAAGAAGAAAAACTAGGAGAAATTTGTATCATTCATTAATCGTTTATGTTGATGAAAAGGAATCATAAAAAAAGTGATAACCAATATTTGATCGGTAATAAGAGTAGGTAATAAGAGTAGATCTCGTCGACAGTCGCTTTGTCAAAAAATTAATCTGAGAAAATTCATGAAGATCTAATTCGCAATCAGTTGCGAACACACGGTAATTTCTGAGGTAGCCAAGTAGAAAGGTTGAAATCAGACACCGTGTATAGCAATTCTTCGCGTGCTTCCGTGGATCGTACGTTAAATTCGTGTGGGTCGAATGCTCGGTGTGTGAGGTCCAACCGCGGAGTACCAAAGGTATGGGCCACTCCACCAGGTGTGGAGAATGGCGCGCCTCGATGGCAATTACATCGGCAAATAAACCATGAGGTGAATATACTGTGAAGTTGGCTGCGGCTTGCGCCATGAATAGACCACTGCATGCAGATAATTCTAATCCTTGAACGAACTGCCGAGCGACAATAATTAAATAGAAGAAATGATTTTATAGTATCCATAAGTAAAAAAAATTTCAAAAAATAATTCTTTTATTGTCAATTCTGGATGATTCGGTGTAATTTTTTTCTCTGTTCACAACACTGTTTGATTTAATATTTGAGTGACATAAATCGATCAACGAACGAGTTACTGTCCCCTCCTTTTCTTTTTAATTGACTGTCGCGTAAAATTATTTTTTTAATCTATTTTAATTCGAATCTTAGACCTAGATCCAAGCAAACCAAATTTGATTAAATTTTTTATCGCTATTGCTTCCTAAGAAGTTATTGAACTACTAAATACACTTAGTACCCCTTCAGTAGTACTATTGGGATTACTATGAGTACCTCTTTGTTATATCAATACTTTCAGCGCCAGTTAAATAATTTCTTAAACTGATATCGAACACTTATATTACTTTGCAATTTCCACGTTCTTTCGCTGAATATTGAACCTGAAAACGTTTTCCTTCGTCTACTAAAAATTTTGTCGCTCCCAACCCCCTTAACTTACCACCTCATACATCATCGAAAAATAAAATAAAAAATATTAAAAAATTCACATAAAGTCAAAACAAATTACACGATACCCGAAAAAAATGCAATCTTTCGAAACAACGAACCCACACACCGCATCCAGTCCACACACATAAGTGGCATCTCTTCCGCCGCACACCAACCACTCTTGATGCTCTCCTCATCAGGCTGCTCGATTAAAGCGCAAACGCTGGCCGAAACCGCTCCGTCGACTTCCCACGGCTGTTGACATGTTTTGTGTTCATTAGTCGGCACTCGGGAGAGTCCGCACAGGCGGCGAACAGAGTTCCGTGGTGCACGGCGTGAGAATAGCCTGTTCGAAACGATTGTCGTCGCGGTCTCCGCTCGCGAAACCTTCCTCCGCGATCGCAGAATTTTATGGAAGCGAGTATACACCGCTCGTCAGAGTGGCAAAAGGGGACTCTACCGTTAAAGCGGGAACCACGTGAGAAAAGAAACGAGTTGAGCGTGAATTTCAGAGATCTCGAGGCGGTATCAGCGGCGAACGCCGCTTACGAGAGAATAAAATTAGCCGAGGAATGCGGATGGAAGGAGCGGACTGTTAATGTTCACGGTTCGGGTCTCCGATTCGTTTGGACCTCGTTGAACGTTATGCGTGACACGTGTTGAGTTGATTCTTCCAAGGATCGCTCTTGTAAGAGACTACGATTTACCAGATTGAAAATAGTTCAGTTACAGGATGCTGTAGAATTTTTCTTCCACTTTTGATGGTAGTTGAAGGAAATTTTGTAGAGCTGGACACTCTGGAGGTGTTTAGAAAGAATTAATACTAGTCGTAAACTAGCTTGTTTGCTTTGTTAAGTCGTTGACTGAGAAAATCACTCTTTTTACCGTAATTTTACAATTTTGCTGATCTTTTATGATATATTTGATTTATTTTTAATTCGATTCATGGTTAAGTCGTGATAAGCTATAGTCATGATGACTCGTGAAGCGACTCGTACAATTTTCTTACTATTTTCTGTGAGAAATAAATGAACTCCGGATAAAAACTGTTATGCGAAACGGTAACATCTGTTTCCCTATGCGTCATAAGAAAAAATATGGTACCAAAATTGTGATATTTGGAGAAAATTATAGATATATTCATGAAAAGCATACTTGACAAATCGAATGTGTTGGTTAATTTCTTAAATGAAGTATTTTAATGTAGCTGAGAGATAGCTAATATCTTTAGAGAGAAAGAAATACCTTTAGAGATTGCAAGTCTGATAAATCATATTTTATCCAGTTTCTTAAAATTGTCGATCGAAAATTTGTATTTATCCACTGATCAATTTTTCTGTTTCACCATCGCTTTTACAAAATACCCGTATTATGACTCTGTAACAATCTCTTGTTTGCTATACGGTTTGTTTCGAGTAAACACAGTAGCGTGGAGACCACTGACACTCAGTACGAAGTGGAAAATCTAACAGCGTTATGCTATTTGCGATTGCTTCATCGGCCATTTTCTTTCATTCGGGATAACGCAGAAATTGGACAATTTTCAACAGAATGGCAAACCAACCAGAATTTACATTCGCTTCTGTGCGACTTGTTTCGTCTGCAATGGCTAGAGAATAGTTACACGGTTTGCATAGAGGCAGAGAATGTTCAAGGAAAAATTGATACCTTTCGCAACAAAGTAGCGAACTTTACGAGCTACTTATGACCTCTTAGTTATGTGATACGAACGATTGAAACGTGACTCGAACTTTGTTGCCCGTCTTAATAGAGACATTGATGAATAGTCCAGCATCAACTTTTTATTTCAGTACGTTTTAGAATCAGATTTTAGAATCCGTAAATGACGAACAGTTGGCTTTGCATAATGTTTTATTCATCGTTGGATTACTTTTGCTTCGGTGCGTGATACAAGATATTAAATGCTCGATATTTTTTTTTTTTTTTTTTTACGTCGATAATAAATAACATAAAACAGTCCGATAAATACTCAATGTAACTTATGTTGCAAACTTTGCCCAATGAATAATGTATTTCTTGCATGAGACTAGTTTTTTGTTGAATTCTAAGTTGAGATCGCATTAAAATACTAATGACCGCGTGATGTAATTTTCAATGCACAGTTTCTACTTTTAAATCTGTCGTGTCCTATTAATAGTCGTCGTTTCTCAAACAATTACAGTCGAAAGAGTTTGAGACGTACATGTGTATCGCAGTTGACTCGCTTCGTGTCATTCGCTTTTCCCGAGGCTCGATACAAGAATTCGTGTCTCGTTAAAAAATACCAACAACCATCAATAACAGAAACACGACATGCTTCATTCAAAACAAATTACAAAACAACCTACAATCAAACCGTTTGCTCGTGCACGGATATAAAATACTTGAACAAATCAGAGTCACAAATGAAAATTGATCAGTTCCAGAAACAATCCACGAGAGCCTAGTTCGAACGAAATAAAGCAATCATAACGACTCATTAGTCAGTCTAGGCTTACACAACGACCGTTGCAACGAACAGCCACGAGGCACACTTTGATCCAATCCCAATGATACACTTTGAATCGGCAGCAAAGACACTGAGAACCTTTGATACTGAGAACCCGAGATGCGGCCATTTTAACACGTTGACCGCCACGCCGAAATCGCATGTTTTGCTCAGGATTCCGTGGCTCGGGACGCCGCACCGGTAGATAGAAAATTGGAAAATTAATCTCTTATTTTTGATCTTCTAATAAAAATTTTTGATCGTTGAATAATACACGCTTTGTTCCAAAGTATTCTCTAATAGCGATGATGATGTTCAATATTCATTAACACGTTCGCTGCCACAGGGGCCACCGGTGACCGGCGACGCGACCAATAGTAAAATACATAATTATAGTAAATATCGATACCGATAAATTTAAAAATAACACCACCGTTACTATAATGGTTTGAAGAAATTAATGCCACACGGAACACGCAAAAATAATTTTATCAATACAAGGAAAATATACATATTATTTATTTCAACATAACATACATCGCATAATAAGAAATTCATGTTGGCGCCATGGAAAAACCACGTAAAATGCGCGCGGCAGTCAACGTGTTAACTATCAATCTTCATTTCATTTTTACAATTATAAACATTTGAAGCACTCCGATCACCGATGACCACCGTGGCGCTACGGAAGAAACAATCTCCGGTCACATGTGACCACCGTGGCAGTCAACGTGTCAACTGGTTTTTGTTCAATTGTCCAAACAGCGGAGTTCACGATAGAATAAAGTTTCAACGATTGTAGCATTAACCTCCTGACGACTGCTCGTTCCAAACGCTTGTCGATCTTCTATCGTCATTCCGTTCGGTTCAAAATACTCACCATGTCCAGGAGACGAATTCAAACGAAGGCACAAAGCGTCGAGGAACGCGGAGACGTTTCACAAAGCTCGTCCGCTCGTAGATTCAGCGAAAACGATGGCTCGACTCGGCTCACTGACAGACACGAATAAAGGACCGATTATAACGAGCAGACGGCATGGTGAAATGAACGGTGACATCTCGCCGAGTGCAGTCGGATTATGACGATGGAAACGGTTATGAATTTTCATGACTTGGCCTGTTTGAAGAAGCCTGACAGGAACTAGCTCCGCGGATAAATTACGATCATCTGGTCGATCGGTTATTCGAATGCTCTTTTATTTTCTTCATTAACCTGGGTCAGCCTTGGTTCCTGTATAGGCAACAATCTAGGTTCAACTCAAATTTAATTCATAAACTGACCCTTGAAGGGGTCGATTTACAAAGCTGTCGAGTATAGGTATTTGTGTTTTAAATTTTAAAGCTTTTGGTTGTGGTTTTTTATTGGCTTTTTTATTGAGAAACTTTCGGAGGATTTTAGTAGGTGACTGGAATTGAGGACTGCATTGGTGTTCGAGGAAGGTGGGATTTTTATGTAATTTATTTTGATGATTTTGTAAGTCGAGGATCATTTTTAAATAATCAAATTAGCGTAGGAATTGCCGAAAGTTTCAGAGGTTACTGATCGAGTCTCGATCAAACGAAATTGTAACCTAAGGTTTAATGAAACAAAATTTTCATAATAGTTCTGTGAAACTTAAAAAAGTTTCGAAGAGTGAAAGATTCTTGGAGTTCACCAGTTCTAATCTACTGTATCTAAAACAGAAGTAATTTCTTTTTCTGAGACTTATTAGATAGAAAAATATCAGTTATCTTCCAACCGACAAGAATTTAAATTATGAACTTAAATAGCATCGAATATCACAGTGACAAAAATTGATACACCGTGTATCATGGAGCAAGCAAAGGTAGATGGGATGCAGATAGGCAAATACAGTTATTAACGCGCCGAAGGAATGCCCGGGTCGTTTTGTTCCGTAATTGCGACGACGGAAGAATGCATTTGAAAATAAATGATTTGTCAAACGGCTGATTAATCGGAAACGGTTGTGTTCCTCTCCGTCGACGTCGGTCAAGATTAATCAGCTTCTGATTAATGCGTAAAGACGGGAACAACGTGATTACCGATGACCGCGATAGCCTGTCGGATAAAAAGGAGAGAACCGGTCATTATTTAAAGCAGAAAACTGCAGAAGGTGGATCGCCGCTGGTTTAAACATCCATCGAGTTCTCGAAGCATCAGATAAGCGCGATGGTCGGTTTCTAGGATCCTTTAACGTGGATTGTGAAAGCTTCGATGTTCGTTAATCTTGTGGAAAGGTTTAACGAAACTATTAGAGTTGATGGATGCAATTATGGCGGTTAATTTCTCGAGTCTTCGTTGTGACCTTTTGTTCAAACCATTAGATATTATATATTTTATTTTTTTTTTTTGCGATCTGCTATCTGGATTAGCTTCGACTGCAAGCATTCAGATGCAAGGATGTTTTGTATGACTCGATTCCTCTTTATTGGTTTAAACTAATCTTGTTAGAGAAAGGTGTATAGCGGCAAGATGAATCATTATGAGTTATTCTCTCGGTGTTTTTTTTAATTTATTTTTAAATTTGCAAATGTCAGCAACGGTGTAGCATTTGAGGATTTTATTTTAATACTTCCTTCAGGGATGGAAACATTTCTCGTTCTACAGACCAAGTTCCATAAATACTTCTTAAGATAAATTTCTTTAATTTATTTCGTTACTATTTTTTTTCTTTTTTTTTTCAATTTTAATATAATAATTTTTACTCGTCAACTTTACTGAAGGAGTTTGAAATTATTTGTGAAGCAATTTTTAATACCGAAACAACTTTCTCCATATTGAAACATTTAAATTTAATACAAGACACCCAGTAGAACACTCAACATTTCATCGTTCTAGAAAAAACTTTACACCTAGGATGTCCTTTGCGCCTTTTTCTTGTCCGTCGAAAGCGATCGCGCTTATTCCATGGCATCGAAGTCCTTCACATTTCGCGAAGAGGAGAGTGAAACGACGCAATAAATTACAGCAGCCATAAACGATGCTATTAGAATAGCGCGAACAAAGTGTCGAATGTCATTTGAACCGGCGTTTGTGCGGTACAATAGTCCTTTTAGAAACACCCCCGATCATATTAATCACTCGACGAAATTTTGCAAAAACAAACCAACACCTTAGCGGCGCCATTCTTCAAGCTCGCTAGCATCAGACCAAGTAACTGGCATGTAAAAGGCCGCGGCTCACGCTACATTACACGCTCCTACGTTTCGCTCGATCCATCACGCCTTCGTGTCCTGCCGCAATTACGTATACAGTATGTCCGGTTTATTCGTATACACGCTATTATTTCCTTAACTATTTGAAATACAAAAAAATGTTTCACATAAAAGTTATTCGATTTCATAGGGGGAGAATTAAATAAGATGTTTCGATGTAGCATAGCTGTATACGCATGATACAAAAGAAACAAATTTTTAAACACACATCTTTACAGAAAATCACGAACGATGTTCAAAGATGCGTCATTAAAAATTTATAAGATTTCCATTTGAAATTAGGAACCGGTCATTTGACCGTCTTGATAGTTTCAGGATTAAATTTGTCGTGAGATCAAATCATGAGATCGATGACAGAGTATTTTAGAATATTCGTAGAACTCTCCAGCATTGTCTACCAATTTTTTATCCAAATTTTTTAACCAAATATTTCATCCTTTTTTCGCAATCAATATTAATTTGGAGCAATAAGATATCAAATCGTTTGCAAAAATAAATATTGGCTTCTTAACCACACCGATAAAACGAATCCAGGATACCACAAATCCAACTTAAACCCAGTAGTTGGTGCAATTCGCGTCGATCCCATGCATCGAAACCTCTCGCGTGCACACACGTCCGCGGAGGGCCCCTGCATGGGTAATCGGGCAGCCGGTGCATCTTCGGCGAGCCCGACCGCGGGTGTCCCGGTCGTGTCGACATTAATACGCGATTGGATCTCTTGCCGCGTGAGCGGCTAAAAAATGCGCACAATCAGTCAGCGTAGCGAGCTCGCGAGCGCACGCCAAGCCGCATCGAGGCCTCATCTGGCGCGACTTCTTCGTCGTGATTGCATTTGTATGGATCTGATCGTCGAGGGGCCAGAGCAAAGCCAGCTAAGAGGATCGCTGGCTCGGTATCATCGCGATGCATCCTCCTTCGGGAACGATTCCTTTCCGCTTGGTCCACGTGGCTGGCTACTACGTGGGTCATTATAAATTCATCTTCGATCGCGGTTATGGTCGTCGAGGACGATGCAACGGTTGGATGGCTCGTGCGATTCGATCGTCCGGGAATTTTCTTTTTTTTTCTTTTTCATTTTGTTTCTTTCTTTTTTTTTTTTGTTTCGTCGTGTTTGAGATGTTCTTCCGCGAGCTTGTTCGAGCTGGAAGAATCGGCTGAACGATTTCAAACCGGAGCTCGTGACCGATGTTTGATCTTGTTGCGTTCTAGCAACGAAGAGTTGGATAATCTCTGGTGAATTTCTGCGGAAGCGATGCTTCTTGTAGCGTGTCAGGAGGTCATTATAAATTCATCTCCAGTCACGCTCCTCTAAGTGCTTTTGACCCTTGTGCTCTGTTATTCTAACTACGCTTGAAGGACTTACGCGCTCCTATGGCCGCAACGGGACTTCTGTGTCCTGGCTGTGTGTTGAGCGTGGTCAGAGGTATTATGGGAGTTTCGTCGATGGGTGACAAGAGTCTCCTTGGTTTGCGTAATATGTCTGATAGATTTATCGTTGGTTCGTGTGGCACTACAGGGAGGATGATTTATTGCGGAGTTATGTTTTGAGGATTGTTTGTAGGAAATATAGGATTGTGGTGCTCTCTGTGGCTTACGTTAGTGTCATAGGTTTGAAGACCCGGGTATAATCTCAGTTGAATAGCTGCTAAGTTTTATAGCTTATAATATATTCACGGAAATTAGCTGTGGGTCCATTTCTGTATCCATCGCTTTTTAAATCGAAGATCAACAATAACAGAGATTGACATATTGAAAATAGTGCTTATTAATATTTCTTAAATATCAGTTGTACTATATTATATCACAATTTTTATATTTACATTTATAAAAATTGTGTTCAATTGTTATAGATCAATGAGACTAGATTTAATGCCATTTATATATCTTCACCTTCGTATTTTCTTAAAAACTAGACTTAGAAGTCTCGCTGAGTAAGTTCGTTGAAAAAGATATAAACGCGATGATAAAAGGTAGCATTTATCAGAAACGGAAAAACAATAAGCCACACCTACATATTTCACGGCGTTAAATTAAAAATACCAGTTTCTTATTATGCAAAAATTCCTTTATTCGTATAATTATATCTTTATATCAATCCGAACAATGGAGGCCGCGAACTGATAGTCTAACTAATAGAGTGACTATCCGACAAACGAAAGATCAGAGATCAACTTCTAGTCCATTAATCCCATCGACCGAATCCTTTTTGCTTGCTCAAAGACAATAAGGTAATTCTACACCTATAATGACGATCATTTGTTTCCGCACAATGTAAGAAGAACAGAAGCAAATAAATTCAGCCGTGCACGTGGCAGAGTGTGACAGATCTCGAAAGCCTATTACGAAACATAGATTCATCCTTCAGAAACGCTTACCCTTCCGTCGAATCGTCATCGTATACTGGGTGACCTATTTTAATGTACAAATGCTTACATTTTGGAAGCTACGTAAAGAGCGATGATTTTATAACCGAAGCATAAATTTTTTGTTTATTCCAAATTTGTTAAGTTTTCTAGAAATCAAGCGTGTACTTGATTGGATTTTGTCCGACGAAGGATTCCCGTGAAAGGCTAGTTCCTTCTGATCGATTTCGCAAAAACCGTATTCCGTACTATTGCGTTCGCTGGCCGTTGGCTCGTAGGCGAACAAACCGGACTACACTGAACACGTAGATAATAATAGTGATTACTCACCGGTAATGAGTCGAATTAATCTTGCCGAGACGAGATCATTCGATGGACTTTCGATCTAAATGTCGTGCCGGTGGATGAGGCAAATCCGCCATTGCGCCATCGGCCTCAGCTTCGTAGAAATGATTCGCCGCGTGATATTCCGCGATACGAACAATTGCACGTTGGCTACGGGCAACTAGAATCCTTTTTTGCGGTTACTTAAATCGCTCTATTATAAAGAGTCTTTAATAATTTATGAACCGGTAATCCGTGAAGGATATACTTCGTTTCTTGCGATTTTAACATTGGAGTTTCTGACTTTAATACCTTTTTGAGCTTGCTGTTTCGTTTAGTTAGTAAAGGAGTAAAGATATAATAGTCGAGTGATAGATTAATTAGTAAAGATATAATAATTTATATCTATACATATTATGTATAAGCATATTATATCGCAATGAATTGATAATCGCAGATAGCAAATAAGAGAAGAAGATATGTCCTACAAAATTACATTAGACATACCATGACTATAAAAAGTATTTACACGTATCCATACTTTCCATAGAAGCATCCTTTTATCATGTACATTTCTTTTTCACGGTACTAAATTTTTGTATCTTCGCGAAAGTACTATTAATCGATAGGAAATTTCATATACATAACCCTGATTAATCCAATCCATATGTAAATGCTAAAACGGATACATTTTTTAGTCACAGTGTCTGAACTTTAGCGGTGCAATTAAACGAACATCAACAGCAAAATATCAATGATACCCCAGGTACCATTTTCTATTCTCATAATTGTAAGAACATTGCGAACAAATATCCCGTTCCGAAGGATGTAATCTCACATTTGAACCCACTATAGTGCCCCTTTCAACGATACCAAAAAAGGCAAGAAACGTCTCATAGATCCCAAAAGGTAACACAAAAACAAGGTCTAGTAATCGTCAATGTAGCAACAGAATCAGTCAGAAGACCTACATTCCTAGATACTGGCATCGTCGACGAGACTCTAGAAACGTAACACGCTGGCGGCTACAAATGTCCCGTGATTCATGCTCCACGTGTATCCAGGAACGTACATATACTCGCGACGTGTACGCGTTGTCTGTTCAGGGCCCGTGTCGCGTGCTTGCTTTCCACGACTTTCCAGGAATGCCTTCCCATTGTCGTCGTCGTCGGTGGCGTTGCTCAGATCCCGGATACGCGATTGTTTGTTTTACGAGCGGCCCCGAGGGCGAAAAATTGCGGTACACGGATTAAGAGACTTCCTTTCAATTTCCGCGCGGCGCGCGCGATTGTACTGTAAAAGGACAAATGGCAGCCGCCGATATCGCTGTCTTCCTTTGCGGTCCGCCTGTGAAAACGTACAAAGGAGCGAGCTGAGCGGTTTCCAGCGACGAGGCCGCTGATTAATGCGTCGCGTGCAACCCTACCACCCCGTCAGCAGAATATGGGAAATTTACATCGTTAGCCATTCGCCGGTTTCCATTTCCGAGGCAAATAGAAATTTCGTATTAGGCAAGCGAGCGCGGCGACACGCGTTGCTGTATCTTTTGTACGCTGCGCTCCATTGCGAAATGTGTGAGCGTGTCTTTACGTGTGGGTAAGAGATACTGTGTGTGTGCGTAAAAAGAGAGAGAGAGAGAGGTTTACTAGTTTTTGTCCGATGAAATTTGAATTCGGTTTCGGTTGGAGAACGTCCATTATACGGTGTTGATGGTTTTGCGTGTAACAAAATAATAAGTGGAGTAGAACATTAATTATCGAGACTGTTGGATAGGTGTTGGATACGTGTTTCGCGTAGTTTAAGGAAGGGTACAATGGAACGGTGGTAGGATGGTCTGATAGATGTTCAAAGTGATTTAGAAACTCTGGAGAATAAACTCTATCGACAGACGTATATATTTAATGTTAAAGAGATACAAATTTGATAATGAAACAGTTAACATTTTTTTACAGTTACATGTTGTGGTATGATAGAAGAAAATGCAAGCCGCGTATAATATGTGTCCAATTTCCATTTTATTCAAATATCTCACTTCAAGTGACATAATACTGACACCGTAATTCCCACCCCACAAAGAATTCACATCCCTGCAATACCAACGAGAAGCCTTGAACAACCACGTCTATACAGATCCGAGCTGTAAACAGCCAAGCAAATTCCTCAAAAGATACGCTACCATCCCCGATTAAGCCACTCGGAATACACCTTTTCTTTAAGAAATCCAACGATACGACCGTTCACCCCGATCAGGGTAGAACTTCCGAAGGAAGTTCTTTCGGAAGGCCGAATTCGTCACCACAGACCAAAGCCCTTCTCGACCGGGCTCTTTCGAGTAGTGAAGGAAAGCAATTCGCCGGCGCGAAAAAATGGCCAGTGATTCATTCGCCGCTTGCGCCACGAAGCGTGTACCAGGGGCGGCGGGGGTAAGAAGGGGAGGTATGTCGTTGGCCTGTCGTACTTCCTTTCCCGTGAGCCCCGGGAAGTCTATTCAGAGGCCGCGCCACGACGTCCAGCATCCACATAGGGCCCCGGAGCATTCCACGGTGATTACCATATTGCATGTCACATTGTCGGCGCACCCCACGAACGAGAAGAGGAGGAGGAGGAGGAGGAGGAGCAGCGGCTACGGAGGGCCAAGGAAGACAAGGAGGATGAGGACGCTAACCACATTGCAATATACCGGAGGGCACGGCGTCTATAAACCACCGCAATTCTATCTACGTCCCTTCTAAGCGTACATAACTCCTGCCGCCAGGATTAAGCCTTTTATAGTCCTTTGAAGCGGCGGGCTCTCGCTTCTTTCCATCTCCTGCCTCTCTGCAGCTCCTCTCTTTCGAATCTGCCAGCAGCTTCTCTTTATTCTTCGCGTCTAGTCTCCTCGGTTTTCCGCGTTTTTTTTTTTTTTATGGACGCGTTGTTCTTGCGTGCATCGTTGTCGCGTGGTTTGTTTGCGTGGCTGATTGGGGTGAGCATAGGGGATTCTTTTGGAACAGTGATTTTGTATCTCGCGGTGGGTGGACGGTGGTTGGGAGATCTGTAAGTAGATGTTCAATTTGGATCGAATAGTTTGGGTTAGGTTTGGGGTGAGCGAATCTTCCTATTTGGATAGGAAAGTTAAAAGTTCGTAATTAAGAAACTGGATCTTTTTGAAGTTCTTCGGAGACACGGATCTTGTTTGAATTAGATGGCGGTATTTATAGGTAATAAAATAGGTTGCAGCGATAAGATCAATTGTATATAATTTATATGCGATTCGCTCAGAAATACATTGATCCAATGAACAAATACAACTATCTGGAAATAAGTCAATTAGAATATAAAACTACTCGATTAATCGTCGTATTAACACCTCCTAATTTTCTTTCTTCCGTTACTGGTATCGCGCAAAATTTCTTGAACCAAGCAACAGCAAACGAACGGACTTTTAATCATCGAAGGTCCGTAAATATACAATTTTGTTTGAATAACGACAACAAAGCGAGCCCTTTTAATTGACAGCGCTCGCTACGTTTTCTTTAAGAGGAACAAAAATAAAAACGCAGCAGTCGAAGAAGAAATAGAAGAAGGGGGAGGGCGAGGGAAACGTTCTTTGAAGCGTCGTTTCCGGGAGATGCAGGCGTCTGTCGGGCAGAAAAGACAGCCTCAGGATTCAGTTTAATATCACGAGTTTTCTTTCACACTCGTCCAGCGAGACGTTCTCATGCGGAGAGTGAAAAACGAGTAATTCTTTTATCGCAATATCCTGCCGGGGCTGGAGGCAGCGAGAACGCGACGAAACGGGGGTGCGACGACAGGGGGCGAAGCATAGAAAGATACGGGAAAAGGCTGGCTAAAAGCTGGATACGTTGGCTGGCAAGTTCGCCAACTTTAATACCTCAAGTTTTCTCGTACGTATCTCTTCCTCCTCCACCAGCGGCGTCTTCTTTTCGTTTGCCTCGTTTTTGCGCCGCGTAGACGTCCGTGCTGAATACGAAACGCAGATATTACTGTGGTATGCACGTTGGTGGATGTTTGCGAGTATTTTCGATGGTATTTGGCGTGTGAACAAAGTTTCGTGAAATAAAGTATCGGTATGGTTGGAGGTACGGGGATGCGAAGAATAGGAAGATTGTTGGATCGAGAATTTGAGAATTTATCGAGTGATAACCGTAAATATGGTACTGAGAAAATAATAATTTAGAGTCCGCTTTTGAACGTACAGACATTAGTAAGTGGAATCTTGAAGGATAGAAGATTAAGACAAAATTTATTAGTACTTGTAAATTACATCAATTTAAAACCATTTAGTTTAAAAATTTTAGGAAGTGTTCCATGGAATAAATTAAAAATAAAAATTTGAAAATTAAATACTCTGCTTTCTAAAAAAAATGAAGTATCCAGAAACACGATTAATCATACAACATGTTTGCGTCTCACCTACAGCGTTCTGTGCTTAACCAATTTCGTATTTTTGGCAAAGGAACAGACATTTATCCAGAATGTCTCGCGAACCTCCGAGGAACGTGTTCGTGAATATGGCGAATCAGTCACCGTAGGACAAACAACGTGCCAGCCTCATATCTGAGATTCCACGCGTCTTTCTCGTCGAAAACACGAGGAAATTCTCATGCTTCTTCTTCTTCGGACGTTTATTTACCGGTCGAACAGCGAGACAGCGAATAAAAGGATCATTCTTAAATCGGCTCCGTGGTCGTTAATTAAGTGAAGATGAAAAAAAGATGAAATTACAGTGCAGCGGGATCGATAACGCGAGGGGGAAACGGTTGAAAATTTTAATGTAATGTTAAAATATATTATTAAACTGAAACGATCGGATCGTCTCGGGATCGGACAGGTGGTTCTACGGGTTGATTAGTCGCGACCGATAAACTGGAGCAATTTACGAGACACGGTAGCTTCGTGTACCGCTTCTTTCCAATTTATTTCTTTAACGTCTCAATTTGTGATGCTGAAAAATTTCCTTATGGCGTCTAATACGGATTAATTTAACCGAGGACAAGATGCCACTCGGGGTGTGCGAGTAATTGGGGCGGTTATTGGGGCATTGATTATTTTTGGAACATAAAAATCCTGAATAATTTGCATGGTAATAGCAAAGGACATAAAAAAGTTTGATGGATGACTTTTGGAGATTTAAATGCGTGAGTATGTGATATTCATGCGAAGGAACGCCTCGTTGCATTCCTTGGATACATCGGTTATTATTAATCATTTTCGTACACTCCGTATACGTTGGTAACATCTATTTATACAATTCGGAATACCTAGAATGTAATTTGCAATTTATATCGCAAGGATTTCTTGTACACCTTAACTTTCTTAAGCTTGGACCGAGACTCTTTTCTCGGTATATAATGAAAATATTTATGGAAAATTTGAAAACGCAAAGATACACAGACTCCACGTAATATGCAAAAATATATAAATAATCCAAAGCATAGTACTCGTTATAATACTCATTGTATACAACAATTGTCTATCTAACTCCTATTTTTTCAACTATATTCATACTAATACGAATTTGCGTAAAAATCAGCAGTCTAATTAATTAGAATTAATTTCTAACACGAATGGTGCTACCGCATACATTCTCGAACTACCTCAAAGACGGTACCCAAATTTCCCTCGTATAAACTCCACCAAACCACAACCACCTCACACAAGATGTTCCAAAACGAAAAAAGAAGAACTGAACAAGAAATCAACCCTTTTCCCACTTCAACAACTCCAAACTGACACACCGAAACGCGCTCGCTCGCGTGTCACCCCGTCGCAGAAAATCGAGGAAAAGGCTGTTCCGTTCGATCTTTCACCTAGCCAGGTAGCTGAAGGCTACCGGGCAGATGGCCCCTGGAAAACATCATTAACAGCGTTTAAACGCGCGCGACACTTTAGGCACGGCACGCTATCGGCTAACGAGCAAACGGAAGAGTTACGACTCGGCTGCCGATGCTCTGTTTACGTTCACGATATCACGACATCGTTTACGGGCGAGGGAAACGTTCGCTATTAGCGCGAGATTGCCCATTTGCTGGCCAGCGACACGCTAATTCCTATGATTTCTGCTCGCCCTACGGGCCCTTGTCCAGCCATTCGGCTCGTCTCCCTGCTTTTCTGCTGTTTGCCTCTGCTCGCCTCGGGGCCGAAACTTTTCTTTTCCCCTCTTCCACCTCTCGAGGCCGTGTTTCCTCTTCTTGCTGGTTCCACTGCACTTCCAGGTATCCAGCCGCGTGATTACCGCAATTTACTCGCCGCCGCGACGTGCGTTTCCCTCTCTTTTGTCTGCTGGAAGTAGCTCCAAGTCGCTCGTAGCGTTTTTAGGCCGGTGGTGACCGCTGGCTTCTCTAAGAGGATCCTTCTGCTTCTTTTGGACGAGGCATCGCTGCGAGAACGGCCAAGCCAGGTGTAAATTGAGTTATTAAAGTTGCTCGGTTTTTGTCTAGCTCCGGATCGTTTAGCGGGAATTATAGGGAGGATTAATCCTGCCGGTGAATGGCGAGTTCTTCGTCCGAGCATCGCCTTAGTTGGATAGCGTTCTACTTTGTGCCGGTTGCTTGTGATCGCTGTTCTTATTTGAGTTAGGTTTCGAAAAAGTCGATTACGGTTTTGATTAACTCTAGAACTATCGATGATTAAAGTGTACTAGTTTGCACCTAAGAAATTAAAATGTAGGGTGTATTGAAAAATACGTAATGCAATGGAGGTAAATATTTGTCCCTATTTTTTTAACAGAAAATTATAGAGAATCCTCTATAATAGCAGAGAATATCAATACACTAAATTTATAAAATTTATGTTAATACATAAGGAGGGTATTTTAGATTCTAATTTAAGTTGTACTCACCGTGTACAGTTTATTTTCACCACGGTAAAAAGGAGGAATACAAAGTGGTACAAAATATCATTGTAAAACATCTACTTTTCAAATTATTTATCTCATAAGAAACATCTGTGCAACATTAAAGAAACATTGCCATAAATCTTCAGAAGTTACACATCCCCTTACAACCCCTTTACGTTCGAAGGAGCAATCAAAGACGGTCGTTCCTCGATCGTTTCGCTTTCTAATCGTCGCAAGAAACAAACATGAATGTCTGTCGAGATAACGACACGGTCGGGAAACAGCTTTGCAGTTAGAAAGCGGCGGAGGAATTAAATCGTCTTCGCAACTTTTCGTCGCGTCCCATTATGACCCGCTTTAAACGTCCGCCCGCTTAAACGTCGCTCCCTCGAGTGTCTCAGTAGTTTTAAACACCCTGACTTTTCAATTATCACCGTTTCCTTCCCGCTTTCTGCTCGTTGTTTCCTCGCGGTCGTTTCGCTTCTCGGTCAGGCGTTTTCCGCATCCTCGAAGCCCATTTTCTCGCCAACGTTGCCTCGTTCCCTGAATCGGCGCACGTACGCGTGTCATTTGCGTGATCCCACCGCGTGCGTTTTTCCACGTAATGCTCCGTGAAACAGCCAATTACGTTGCATTACCTTGGCCATTAGACGACCACGATCCAGCCAAACTGCTTACGTACGGAAACGTGCTTGAGAGCCAGCTAAACGGAAATTAATTAATTTAAGGTTTATGATCGGTTGTTTTTGCGATAACTCGTTCTTTATAATCTTCTCCGTTCACTTCGATTTCCCTTTTATTTCATTTCTTGTTCAATGACTGTGCGTTTGATATTTTTCCAAAGCAGATATCGAGACTTGCATAACTGAACGTCACTATTAAAATTTAGAGCATGCTTTCACGTATAAATGTTATATCTAAGAATAACTAAATGACGATCGCATCGCGTCGCGATGTTCTCTATACTTGGTTCAAAATGATCCTACATTCGGCAATCGCGGATTAACCTATGTGTGTCGCGAAAATCGAGCCAGTGCATACGGGGATGCATGATTTCATCTCATATTATTTATACTTTTTTATTTGTTTGTTTTATTTCGTTTTAATCTCCAAAGATTCTGAACATATTGTAATTTACGAATATATTTCAGTTTTCGCTAAAATTACAATTTAAATATGTAATGGTAACTAAATTTTACGCATGATGAATATAGTCGTCAAACACAGATGATTGGTTAATAAAAAAAAAAAAAGATTGCAGGAACCTTGGTACTCCTGAGAGTTTTCAGCCCTAGTTTCACTACAGTATACTTCAAACCATACATCGCGACGAAGACACTAATGCAAAATGCATCATCTTCGCCTTCGACCACTTGGCAGTCGTATTACACGTGAGATCACGATTGCGTTGGTACTTTTCTACGACCCAACCATTGGTAATCTAACGAGTGTCATTAAGCGACGTTCACTTAATTCAATTATTATCATACCACGTTGCAATGGACGCTGTTCCTCTCCTTCTACTTCTCTATCGCCCCTTTTTCTGTCCGGTTCCCTTGTCCCCGTTGCCGTACGCGCGCGCGTTCCGCAATCGTGACTAGAGTCGCGGACTGACTAATGCGGCAGGAGAATTATTCTATTAGAGCGGAGGCGCATTAGAGGGCCGCCAGAGGACTTTTCTAGGTTCACCAGCGACTAATAGGATGCCCATTAGCCACGCGGAATAGGCAGCCATAAACAAGCCTACGAGGCAAGGAGACGATAATGTTCGCGAGGGTGTTACGCGGCTAACGCTAATTCGCGTTTCGTTCGGCCTGCACGTGTGACCATCGCACCGTGCCAACCCTTATTAACCCTTTCGTTGGCTGGAACCACGTACACGAGCGTGCAGGGTGTGTCCGTTATGGGTTTGGTCTGGGTTAGGTTTGTACCAGAGTTAGATTTATCCTTCGGTACATTTGATAAATCTTGAGCGTTTCCTTGTTCCGTTTCTTTGGTATCATTATCCGCGATCATGGTTGATGAGGTTCAAGGCGTGCTAGTTTGAACTGTACTATGAAACTACGTTGATTTGTAAATGATAGAGTTTACTGTATTTACGAACGGATGTTAATGAAAATATAAACGAGGTAAATGCCAGGGGTGAAAACATTCAGTAGTAACGGACAGTGTTTGTCTGACCATCTATCGCTTGAAAAGTATACACTTCCAGCGTTTTCCATTTTTACCGATTTGGATGAAAAATTGAATGGTAAACGATGCATCGGATTAGTTAAATTTCTTTTGTTTGTGTATTATAATTTTAGCATACTGTTTAGCGAAGTTGAAATTTACGATTTTATCTCTGTCTTGGAATAAAACACTGACAGCTGAAATAAATTATTCTAGCCCTCGCAACTTCTTCCGCCGTATTCTTCATAGAATTAACATTGTTTTGGAATGTTAAGAAAGCATTTTTTTATTTTTTCGACACTTGCATCGTTTGCCATTTCTACTGCTCAGTTATGAGCGATAATTTTAAACAAGATATTCCACAAGATCACACTCTCTTCTATAACAATCTACTTCGTACCCTGAACCCTATTATCTCCTAAGAAACAGGAATTCGCGTACACTCTGATTTACGCGTTCACGCAACCGACACGGCCTGTTATCTAAAAATCGTATCTGGCCGCGGTTTCGTTACGACGAGAAGCCGACGAAAAGAATCCTTATTGGCGCGCGCTGACTCGGCGCAATTAAAGTTGGCGCTCGCTAGGTTCGAGCTTGGAATCCGGCACAATGCGAACCGTCAATTATTAAATAACGATAATGAACGGCCGTATAAATTGTGCTCGTTAAAAGGCGGTGAACGAGCGAGCGGGAAAGTATCACGCGTGCAACAATAATTCGCTCAGGCTAACGCCTCGATCGACTTTGACATTAGCGCGTTACAACGGATGGCCGGAGGCTAACGATAACCTTTGCTCCATCTTGCTGGCGTGTTTTTCAGGAAATGTCGCCCAATTGACACAGATACCTGAATATTTTTCCACAACCTGTACCCTTTTCTTTGCAAACAAAAAAATTCTAGGCCCTGGAGCCTGTAGAAGATATGTCGGATGATGTCAGATTAACCTTCTGTAACGCCATGTGATTTATATACCTATACATCAATATTTTTTAAATTTAACTTTATTTGCTTATCCATGCGTTATTTTACAGTATAGTACAATTTAGTATACGATACGATATAAAAATATTATATAGTACAATGTGGGTGTTATTATTAATGTACCGTTATAATGTCACCAACCGAAGTATTTATAAGAGTGACCAGTTCTTAGATTTCAGATTAAAATAGAAAAGTACAATCAAGTGTAATTTTTATTATCGTAAGAGAAGAAAATTCTAGTTACAGAGGGTTAACTCTTCTATTATGAGCAACGTAAAGATCGCATTCCTTTTATTTTGTACAATTTTTTATGGATCATGCTGTTATCGCGTTGTCTTTTGAGCATTGAGAAATACTATTTCTCCTTCGAATTAAATTTTTTTTATATCGAAACCTTTCTTGTTTTTGGAATATTCTGCCTTCTTCTATGTCCAGTCTTGAACTGTCAGTGTCCTAAAAGTTTCTCATTTTGCGATATGGCTTGATCTATTCTCCCTTCTGTAACGCGTAATAATTATCCACGAGCCGCTGGATATACGATACAATGAGCAGAAGAAAGTAATTTACCGGCGGAACGTCGACGATCACGCGGCCAGAACAACGTTCTCGATCGTTTCCAAGGCTCCCGCGTAATCCGCGAACAGACGGCGGGGTTCCACGAAATCCAATGCGCATAGGCCGTTTATGTCAATCGAGTTCCATAAAATTTCAAGCGTTTACGTTTCGTATATGAGCCGTGTCGATAATTAAGGGTAGTTAATTGAATTAATGACACGATTTTTCTACTAAAAACATCATGGCCCGTTCCACACGGTAGCTAATCGCTTGAAAATCCGTTCCAGCGTGTACACCGTCCGATGATAAAGACGCCGCACAGAAACGTAATTTCCTAGCCGCTCGCTTTTGTGTTAATTGCGAGCCATCCAGTGGCCAGAGATAGCGGGCTTGTTTTTCCCCTGAATAACAAGTTTCCCACCGGCCAGAACGCAATTATCTGCAAAGTCGCTGCCTCCGCTTGCGAGCCGGCGAAACTTGCGGTCGCGCTTTTCCAACCTCTTGATCGACCAGCCGACCATTTGCAAGTTAATTTGTAAACATTGACGGTACGGCTATAACGGAGCCAATAATACCTTCTTTGCCGCGAAAGTGGTGATCGTTGAGGTAAATTGAAGGCTTGAATTTGGAATTAGGAATGTGGTTTCGAAGGCTGTTAAGAATTTTTTTGGTAGAAGACTGTTAGGAATTTGGATTTGTAGATTATTGAAAATAAAAAATTTTAATTATTAGAATTTGGGTTTGCGAACATTGAAAGGTTGAAGGCTGTTAAGAATTTTTTGATCGAAGACCGTTAGGAATTTGGATTCGTAGATTATTGGAAATTAAAAATTAAAATTATTAGAATTTGAGTTTGTGGACATTGAAAGGTAGAAGGCTGTTAAGAATTTTTTATTCGAAGATTGTTATAAGTTTAAATTTGAACAGTATTACGAATTTAAATTTGAAGATATCGTGAATTTGAAGTTATTAGGAATTTTAATCTGTAGACTATTAAGAATTTTGGTTTGAAAACTATCACTTTAAGCTTTAATAGCGTCTATTACGAACTTCAATTTGAAGATATTGGAAATTTGAAATAATTGAGAATTTTTGTTTTAAGAATACCAGAAAAATGGACTACTTTTTACGTTCTAATAAAAAGAAATTAACCTGCTAATTTTTGAACGGAGATCAGTTTTGTTTAATATCTAGATAAAACCGAATTTATGATACCGTATACATTAAGCAGGAACTGAGGATGGACAGGTATCTTGATAAAGATGGTGGATAAAGATTCCTAATTAAATAGTAGGTGTATTTAAACAAACATTATAATTATGATGTAAACCGCGATAAATTTTAATACTGTTACTTAATGGCGTACGATCTTTTGACGATGATGCTGTATCAATTTTATTACGCCTCCAGGCGTTTTTCTTAGATTTTCTCACTCGCGTTCCCGCTCTTCTTTCTCCGTACGTTGTATCTTGTTATCGTTACCTTTTTATCACTCTTCAAGTCTTGTACTCGAGCTGATACACATGACGATAGCGAGATCATGTTCTTCGAAATCATAGTTTCTGAGATTTTATAGCCGATTAATGGCTCGTAAACAGATTTAATTCTTCCTTAATGTTTATATTAAGAAACAGTGAGTCTGAATCCTTGCTTCTTGTACATCACGTTTCACGTTTCATCGTCACGTTTCATACAAATTTAAAACAAATTTTTCCATTCTTTTAATTCATACCGGTGCACTTAAAAGAAGTATTTGAAGATAATTTTATACAGATTCGTAATTTTAAAACACATCATTGAGTTAATGTTTGAATATCCATTAATCATTATTTGTAAATCTTTTATTGAACAAATTTTTATTTCTCCTATTTCTTTTTCAATTCAATCTGAACGCATCTAATTACATACATACTTTAAATGATTTCGCCTCGTATTATTACGCTTCTCCGTCCTTCTGCTCGGTGTACTCCTTTTGTTTTTCTCGAAAACTAAACTTTACTCAAGGATAACAGGATGCACTTGGCAGACGAGCAATAAGGGCCAATGGGAGGCCGTAGGGCATAATAAAAATGCTAATTCGCAGCTTAACGCGCGTCATGTTTGTTTAACGAGGGCACTGAAACTTCCGCGGCCAGCAAATAGGCCAAGTTGCGCGAACGAACAAAATGGCTGAGAAAATGTGTCAGAGAAATGGCGGCGAGGGATCGAGCGGTTCCGACGAGGCGCGACCGGGGGAATATTTTTGTCCACCGATTAGCATCGAAGCTGACATGAATCGACAACGTGTCCGACTAATCAGGCGATTTGTATTGCCACGCGAAATCATTGCGAGTCGTAAAACTGGTGATACGCGTTCCGGTGTACTGTTATCCATAGGGTGTCGTGAAAATTGGTGTAACGAAATTTTTTTAACGATTATATTCAGTATAAAGTATTTCGTGTATATTTAAAAGAAACTTAGTTAAAAGAAACTGTAATGTTTTAGAATTTGTGCGTTATTTTGATAAGTTTATAAGTGTTAGAATTAATTCGTTTAAGAGAACAAGTAGAACAATTATGTGGTGTAGTTTTTGAGGATGTATTTTTCTGTGTGCAGATTTGTGTAAAGTATAATTATTTTCAAAAGTAATTATTTTTAACAATTGTTAGTGTTCCTGAAAAGAATATTTGATTCATTTGTTCCCTCTGTAAGAAGAGCTTAGTTAGTCAAATATAAATATGCAGAATGTGTAATTTTCTCGCATCAGAGTAATATTACTTATAAAATGATCAATATGATTGCTATAAAAATTTACTCATTACTAGCTCACTCCTCGTCGTAAATTTAATTTACAAGAAGTTGCTCCAATTTCCAAAAAAAATCACCATGAGAAAGCGACATAATTATAATATTTTTACCCGATAACGCGAGTCCTCGCACAGATGCTACTTATTTAACATTAAAATTACCGAAGTGGCCAGTGACTGGTTTACTAAAAATTTGCAGCGGCGCATTTTCAGAGATCTTCCGTGACTTTTAGTAATAAACCTTTCCGTTATGTATTTTTCAAATACCTATCATTTTGATTTCTTCGATACAGATAAGTCTACCTCGATCGCCGGTAATTCTGGTATTAATAATCCCAATAACCAACGACCAAAATACCATCTCGACGGAAAATAATATCTCACCAAATTATCATCAATTAAACCATCTGGTCCCAAGAAGGGAATCTATTTCGAGCGAAATTGTCCGCGTTAGTTGCACGCCGCTGTCGTTCCCCAGACGATGGATTGCATCACGCCGCTATCACTCGTGCTCGTGATGTAACCTAAAATGATCGATTGTCCAGGAAGATTGAGGGCTTGACATTTTGCTTTACGAGGTCCGTCTCATGGACCACCCGGTAGACACTCGAGGCGTTCGCACCTAATACGAGGCGGCTTCTTGGCCGACAGACGTACACGCGTGTGCATGCGTGCGTGTTTTTGCGCGTAGAACAATGTATGTGGACAATTAGGGGGCGTATGAACACGAAGAGAGCCACGCAGGGAGGAGACGAATTGGTTACACGGTTGTCTGGATCGGAATAATGGAGTCTTAAAGCTTTGCTTGGGAGACGATCGAGATAACTAATTGAAGTATTCTTTCTGGTATTCTTCTCTGACCTTAATATTGAAATTATTCCAGTGTGTAATTAAATTACAGGGAAAGGTTTTAAATCAAATGGAACGATCGAAGTTAAAATTTATAATAACTCTGCGATTGGAGGATTCTTATGGTAATTGTTATTCTTGGATGATTAAGTTAACCCTTTCACTACGGTGCTCTAAAGACCAAAAGTGTTATTGGTATGCGGATCAATACAGTTTTTATTAATATAACACAAATATGGATATTAAAATGTAAGTATATTGGAATATATAATGAATTATGGTAGAACACACGTAAATGAAAATAAAAATAATTCAGTGCTATAGAAATTCTCGATGCATAATTTTAACAAATGATTGCTTCATTTTTGAGGGCGTATATATACGTTTCTCGTAGCGAAAAGGTTAAGGAAATGAGAATTTTGTGAAAGTATGAGTAGTATTTTGGTAAACGAGGTATTAGATAAAATCACAGGATAGGATAGAGCTACACCTAACCCATTATTGTCCCATAGTTCGTCAGTTCGTCACCTTATTACTAGACTGCAGATTTTAATGCATTTATGGAAAATTTAAAGTCGCAAGAATACACAGAACGCGGACAATATCCAAAAATATACAAAAAAATCCAAAATATAATACTCGTTACAATATTCAACGAATAACACAATTATTTACTTAGCTTCTATTTTTTAAATTATATTCAAACGTTACTCTCAACGTTATCGATTCACTGCAGAATAAAATTGCAACATCAGCAGTGATTATTTCGAATTACCTCATCATAACCACGTATGTACTTATCTAAACATTATTCTTACAATTCATTTCTATCGATACGTCTTTTACGTCTCTCCGTTCAATCGCTACCGATTAAGAACAAATACAATACAATTAAACAAAAAGATAAAGAATACTCCTTTAACGAACGGATCAATTGTTCTGTTCTTTAAAAAAAAAAACTGTAACGTAGCGCAATTTAAAGGTTCATCGTCCCGTTAATAAAACGCAGTTCGAACAGCTTAGGGTGACGCAGGACAGCCTATGAATCAGTCCTGACCGCATAGCCGCAGCGTTTCACGTGCGCGCGTGGTCAGAGGAGCCAGCGACTCCACGTTCGGTTTCCTCCTCTGCACGAGTCGTCGCATGCGTGAAATCAGGGTGCGGCCACGTGTTGCCTGCCCCTTCTGCCCCCCGTGCCATGCCTATTTTGCGTTTCTTTGCGCCTTTCCCTTATCCTCCTCTGCCTCGTGTCGTCAGTTTTCTGCTCGTTTCCACTGCCCTCGTCTATCCTCGCCCTCTTCTGTGTCCATTTAGCAAATTGATTCCATAATGCAACCCGCGTCGCGGCTCCTGGATAACGCTATGGTTTAACGCTATGGTCTAACGCTAAAATTACCGACGATTATGGTATACTTATTTCTGTAACTCTGGGTAACTCTGGGTGAGATTCACATTTTCTGGGTGGAGAAAAAGAATTCAAATCTCTTCGGTATATCAACCCTTTGCGGTCGTATGTTTTCTTTTAGCCACCAACGTAAAGAACCACTGCGATCTGTACTAGGTTAAAACGATTCTTTACAGTTTTTATTTCAACATAGTTTAATGGAAATATCGTGTGTTATTTTATCATACGAATTTTCTTAACGAAAATAACATATAATTACTACACCTTCAGCGAAAATAAATTCCGACCAGATCCGCGTCTTGAATAACTACCACCGCTAAGGGTTAATATAAGCAGCCAATAAAATTTGATTTAAAAGAAGACATTGGAAGTAGACAAGCATCGTTTTCAATATTTTATGCCGCTTCTCTTACCTCGTCCAGTCAGTTAAGGGGTTAATTCTCGGTCTTTGGTTATCGGTGCTTGCATACTGCTCGACGGATATTATATATTAGGTATATTTAATTTTAACTACCTAAATTCATATTATCGTCAACTGAAAATTAATTCCCATATTTCTATTTAATTTATCTTAAGAAAGAGAACTGTTTATGTTCCATACAGGGTGTCCGCGGTAACTCTAAACAACCCTTTATTTCCTAACGTATCATGGATGGAAATAAATTTTTTTTTATGAAAATTGCACGGTACATTTACATTTTTAGATTAAACTCGATACGTTACATTAGATCCAAGGCTGAAAATTCTATTTCCTACCAATATTTACAATTATTACGACGTAGAAGTGTTCTCAGCGGAGAATAAAGTTGGGTGAAAATTTATGAGTAAGAAAAAGGCATCGCGTTAGTTAGAGGAGAAAGGGGAGGCTGATAAAGAGGTGAATGCGAAGCGATTTCGTAATTAGCCGGCAGGCTACGGCGATTTCGTTCGAAAGGGCCTGACCTCGACGTTTCCTGGCGCACGCACGAATCGTTAACTCGATCGACGGGGTAATTAAGTGACGATTAACGAATTATCGGGAAGCAGGGTCCGTTCTTTCACGGCGAGAGGCCGAAGATTAATGGTAACGAATCAGCACCGAGCAAAAGTTTGTTTAATTCGATGCGTGGTAAGTGCAAGTACGCACGAGCTTACTGTTCGCTCCGCCGATCGTGAGTCAACGTGTGCGCAGATTTGATATCCGTGTTTGGTAACGATACATCGGTGAAAGAGTATTTGATATTTAAGTTAACATTACGATCGTGCAATTAACAATATGGGTGTGAGGTTTGTTTATCATTTTTTTTATATCCCAGAATTTTTATTTAGTCCGGCGTGACTCTTAAGTTCTGCGAATTTGTAGACTTCTCGAGTTTGCGGAGCTTGGATTAAAAAATTTTTTATTTAACGGAAACTTGAGAATATTGAAATTTGATTGGTTTTTAGTAACTAAGATTTTTTTTCACTTCTTGAAAGGATTTTTTTTTTTTTTTAATGTCAGAACGATCTAATTTTTTGCTGAGTTATATTTGATTCATTTTAAATCGGTAGCAATTAAAACAAAAATAGTAAAAATAATTAAAACGTATTATATAAATCTTTACGTAGTCGTTAGGTGTAAAAAGAAAAAATGTACAGCTATGTGTCAGCGTTTCTGCTAAGATTAAAAAAGATCTGTGAAACTTTAGGTTACTCTTCCTAAGTTATCGCAGGATATAACTTGGATTCATAAAATAGCTGTAACATTTTCTTTCAAGTTAGAAAGTATTCCAAGTATCGTGGTGGCTTCGGCACGGTCAGTTCCAATTTTTAGAAAAATCAATGTAAAATTATAAAAAGCTGGAATAATTTAGCTGGTATATAAGTAATATGAAAGATAGCTGCGATTAAAATGATGAAGCACCAAGATCGGAAGGATTTATGACGCCGATGTTACATTAACTCGCAACGTAAACACATTTGTTTCCAAATTAGCGACATATTGTTCCCAAAATGAAATACACGCTTTCTCCAAACATCAACGTTCTCCGAAATATAGCAAACCACTATATTAGTCATCTTTTACTAAATATAGACCTAATCTAAATAACCCGAAGCTTTCTAATTCTCCGAATAACTTAACATCTTCCATTCCTCCTAACGTTAAATCACACACTGTTTCAACATCCACATAATTAAAACAACAAAACGCTTCTGTATCCAAACAATTTATAAACGTCGAAATTTCAACAATTTAGCACTCAGACACGTTGATCTTCCAATTAGTAGTATCAGACGTTTATTTGTAGTAACACCTTCGAAACGAGATATTTATTTTAGCAAAATAGTGCAGATTATTTACCATACTTTCGAAACTGCGCGTTAGAATCAGTTGTACCAGTCTCCTCTGTCAAATTCGTATAATTGTTTGGCAAACGACAAGTCAGACGGCTGGAAAAAATATTTTTCGAGAAAGACCTCGAGAGGATGTTGGATAAACAGGCCGCCATTCACGAGATTCACGAAATTCTACGTTGTATCGTTGGAGAAACCAGTTCGTACGTGCACACACATTAATGCATGGGCCATAGAGGCGCCCACATGCTTCGCAGCGATCTCGTGTGGGTGCTCGTGCGTGAGAATCGATTTCGACGCTTTACGCGAGCAATTTATTACAAATCATCCTATGAGTTGTTGGATCAGGATTTTTGCGCACCAGGAAACGTATCTCGAACCTTTTTTATTAAACATATAGAGCAAGACACACGTGGAAAATTGATGTTTGGGAATGTTTTCTCTGATTTGTGGAGCGAAGGTGTTTTTGTGAATTCAATTCGATTTTTGTTTTTGTTTTTTTTTTGTCTAAACCGGGTATTAAAATATTAATAGCAGTAAAGTAAACTCTGGGTATTTTTATGAAATTATTTTAATTGCCGTTTAAAGAATTTATTTTAATTAAGAGGAAGTCGATTTTAGAAGTGTTTTCGTATAAGGAAAAAGCGTGGGTGATAATGAGACTACTCTGCTATAAAAGAATCTTATTTTCTTTGTTTCTTTTTTTTTCTTTTCTTTTAAATTGAACAAAATTAAATTTGAAGGTTTTGACGTATAACACAAAACATGTGTCACAACGAGTGGTTATTTTTTTTTTTTTTTTTACTCGAAGTGGCCATTATTTAGTATAATTCTCGTCTCTTATGAAATTATCTTAATTCTCATTTAAAGAATTTGTTTTAATTAAGAGGAAGTCGATTTTAGAAGTGTTTTCGTACATGGAAAAAGCGTGGGTGATAATGAGACTACTCTGCTATAAAAGAATCTTATTTTCTTTGTTTCTTTTTTTTTCTTTTCTTTTAAATTGAACAAAATTAAATTTGAAGGTTTTGACGTATAACACAAAACATGTGTCACAACGAGTGGTTTTTTTTTTTTTTTTTTTTACTCGAAGTGGCCATTATTTAGTATAATTCTCGTCTCTCTACCAATTTCACCGATTTCACCTTCGATTTGTCTGGACGAAACAGAGATATAGCCTGACTTGTGACGGCCACGTCATCGTTTAGAAATGAGCGACACTAACACGCATGAACACTTGTAAAACATTTTAGCACGATACGTTCGCGTTTCAATCCGATTAATTCGAAACATTAAGCATCGTAGCGATTAACATATCCAATTAATAACACGACACATTCCCTGTCGAAGAAATTTTAAGAAAGTTCCACTAGCGATCCAGCGATCGGAAGAATCCTTATAAAAATAGCTTTGAATAATAATCAGATGTCAGAGACACCAATTATGCGTGCCAACACAGTGTCAATGTTACACGCGTGTCGCACACGAAATATTTTCCATGTGATTCTACGCCCATACGATCGACCAGACGCTCGTTTCACTCGACATTAGCATAAAGTGATCTATGAACTTCTTTTTTTTTTTTTTTTTTTT